>PVIW01000989.1:164083-358013 GCA_004026585.1 Noctilio leporinus
CCCCCCCCCCCCCCCCCCCCCCAATAGGGTTTAACCTTTTATTATGCAGCAGGCAAAGCCCAGGCCTCTATCCACTGCCCAGATATTTCGTCTTCTCCATCCCCGGAGGAATAGGGTCCTTAAACTGTGTGTGGGGGAGAGTCTGGGGCCTTAATGGTAAAAGTCTCTTCGTGGGCTAGGGTCTTTGCACCTTAGAAATGACTGCAGCTACTTGGTGAGGGCTTACCTCACATCCTCACTTACTTGCCCTCAGAAGGGGGCCTCACCATCCCCATTTTACAGAGCTGAAAACTGAGTCTCAGCGTTTACAGGGTTTGGTGCCAGCTCACACAGCTTGGAAGCACCAGAGCAGAAGCCGGCTGACTACCCACACGCCTCCGCTGAGGTCTCTGGAGGTAGCTGTTTCCACCTCTCCATGGCCAAGATGAATGCATCACGGGAGGCCGGCATGTCCAGGCAGCTCTGCCCCCGCACCCCTAAATGGCCTTGAACTAGATGCTGACCTTTCTGCCCCTCAGGCTGCACCAGTGGGAGAGGGAGCTGTGTCTTCCCTGAGCACAGTGGGACTTGGATTCACGTTGAATCATGGCAGTTGTCCCAGCAAAGGGGAGACTTGCATTTTGTTTCCGCATTGCTCTCCCATTTCATAGATGGGAAAAGGAAGGCTCTAATGGGGACATACTCCGGCAGTTCTGGGCAGTCTTCCTGCTTTCTTCCTTCAGGACCCACTATGCGACATTCCATTCAGATGTGTTAGTCCTCCGTTTCAAAGGTGACAGCCAGCTTGCCTGCCTGTGTACACAGGTGTGGCTGAAGAGACACAGGTGTTATGTGCAGGCCAGCACTAGCTGCACCAGACCCCAGCCAGCTTCTGGGGGGCTGCCTTCTCCTCCTCCTCCTTTCTTTACTTCAGGAGAGCACCCACTGGGCTTAATTAGCACTCCCCTGCTAATGGTCTTTGGCCTGGAATTGGGGAGATCTAGAAGCAGGGGGTAAGGGCAAGGGTGCAAATGTATTCTTTCCTTAAACAAAGAGTTATTTAGCACACCCATTGTCGCGAGGCCTGTGCTCCTGCTGTAGAAGACACAGAGCTGAATCCATGCTGATTCAGCTGTGGTCCCTGGTCAGACACCTCTAACGCCAGCAACACTTGGTCTGGGGTGTGGGAAGGCCCCCACAATTACCTCCAGGTGTTCAGTGAGAGAGGGGACACGTCCACATGGCAGGACCGGGAAACCAGATGCGGGTATGCAGAGCCAGCAGGGCACAGGGACTGAGCAGCACAGAGCAGGGGCCTTCCGGGCGGCTAGAGTCTCCAGGGACCGTGGGGTGGAGGTGGGGGGCAGGAAAATTCCTCTGCCCGGGAGCAAATGGTTTTGCTTGCCAGGCTGAACAACTGGGAATCTCTTGTTCGACAAGAGTTGACATAGGATGACAGCCAGAGGGTGGCTTTTGGAGCTGAACAGAACTGAGTTCAAATTCAGGCCTCAGCTGGGAGGCCTCGGGAAGATAATGACCCCTGTCTCGTCTTGGTGTCCTCACTGGTAACAGGTCCCACCTTCTGGGGGTGTAGTGACCAGTTACTGAGCACACACAGCCCGTCCCCGCCTCGCTCCCTTTTAGGCCAGAACCGCAGGATGGGACTCCAGGTTCATTTGCTCCATTTTCTAGAACAACAGAACCAGTCATTTGCACTAAGACATGGTCACGCTGGCCCTGGTCCCAGGGCTCTGTGCTCCGAGAGACAGGTGTTCTCTCTCAGGTAGAACAAGAGCCCATCAGAAGGTCACTTGTTACTAGGTGGGAGGCTGGGCCCACCCTGACATAGATCTGGGATGCAAGACTTCACAGTGACTCCAGCTCTGCGGGTGAGAAATACTCAATAAAGAATTTTCCTGAACTATGGAGTGGTGGGCATTCGTCACACATCTTCAATGTCCATCCTTCACCAGAAGTACACGCTTCCCGGCCAAGCCAGGGTGTTGAACAGCTGCTTCCCTTCAATGAAGGACTTGAATGGTGAATGAGTTATTTAAAAAATTATTTCAAGTCAAACTTTCACTTGATCACCCTGATCGAGTTTAACTTGGAAAGCTACTTTCTGAGGGGAGGGGAGGGGGCGGCGGAAATTGACCAAGCCTTAAAACCAGAATGTGGATAGCATTATCAAAAACTTATGTTCCAGTCTCGAAGTCAACGGGAGATATTTTAAGATCCAAATAACTCCAGAATTCTAGAATTTCAGAGAAAGTATTGTCATTAGTTGAGCATGAATGTGTTTTGACGTCACCATTTCACTCGCAGATATTGTTGACCTACCAGGCAGAGTAGAAAATGACTATATCTATGAACCTTATGAGAGGGGAATAAAATGTTCTTTAGGGACCTGTTAAAAAAAAACTGAGAAGAAAAAAAAAAACCTGCAAGGGATCATATAGACAAGAAGGGGTTCTTTTCAGTTCAACTGTCCTATGTTTGGCTCATATACTGAATTCCCCAAGCTATCATTACTACGAACAGACTACTTTCCCCATAATACATAAATTACAAACAACCCAACGGCACGGGAGATAGACTCCTGTGATTTTAAACCCAAGACCTTCTGGTCTGCAGAAAGAATTTTACTGCTAAGTGAAACCAAATCCACATCCTGGTTCAAGCACCATTCAGATTTCCTCCCTGGCTGACGGTAGAGACTCAAAACAAGAAAATAAACACAAGTTTCAGGAAGGAGGTGACCAAGGAGCAGGTATTGGAATGGAGTGGTTCATAAATGGTCAGGCATGTGAAACAAAGGAGTAACAGGCTAGGAAAGAAGGAGTGTGTGTGTGTGCGCACGCGTGTGTGCGTGTGTGTAGCACAGTGTATTCCTGGCTAAGAAAAGACAATGAAAGCCCCAACAAAAATCAAACAAATTGAAAGTTTGGGTTGTTCCAGAAAGTTCTCCATTTGCTCTCACGGACAAGCGGAAAAGTGGCCTAAATGACCAGGCAGGCTAGTCAGGGCTCAGCCTCCTCTGCTCACCGCAAAGCCAACTTAAATCACAGCATCAGACCACTCTGATGGTGGCGTTGAACAGGTGACACGACCTGTGACCTCTAAAAATGGCTTTCCCTCCCACCCCCGTTTCCCATGACTCTGCCTGACGCCTTTGGATGAAAAATTCTTGATTTCTGCAGCAAGCAGTGGGCGAGGGAGTCTGCCTTCATTTTTAAAAGATAGGCAGGAGTTACTGAACCCTAGTAAGTGCCCTTCTAGGAGTTCAGAAAACTGTTCAAAACCACCACCAACAGTGATGTTGAAACAAGTACCTTAAAGCAACTACTTTGAAGGACAAGACACCGATCCCTGGGAATGTGCTAATTCCTTCACTTCTCTGATGGAAAAAATCAACACTCTCACCCCAATAAATTTAATAAAGGAAAAAATTACTAACACCCACACACACAAAGAACGAACAATGCTGCCTCATATAAATTTCACGTCCAGATTTTAAGATAAGTTACAGCAAATGTGTACTTTATCAAATTATCTTTAAAAATAGAAACGCACTGACAGAGTTGCATATTACACGTATCTCCACCGATACTAACTTCTCTTGACCCCAAATTTTATACATGTAATATGGCCATTTATGCATGGCTATCTTTTCTTATAATTTTCAGTTTTTACAATGCTCTTTCTTAAGAAAATAAAGCCCTTTCAACCTCCCAAATTATATTTTATGTACTCACTGCCCCTCTTTTACACAAAATAGATACATTGCTTAGCTAACTTTGATCACAAACACATTTTGGGGGTAAGTTTCTGAAGGTTAAGCAGCTTAAAGCTTTGGAATTATTTGATTAGCAAGTCCATTTGTTTTCCGAGACTTTAAAACTATAGCTAACAGCACCCCCAAAATTACCCTTATCCACACCAAAACGAACAGTTTAGACTGGGATACGGAATACTTGGAAAGGAAAAAAAATACACTCTAAAAAAAAACACACACACAAAACAAAAACAAAAAACGAACAAACAAAAGCCTGGTGGCTTCTTTATGTCATGGAATGTGTCCTTTCCTTTCTGGTTTGCTGACCATAATTTAATGTGTTGGAATGCCTAAGAAATGTAAATAACACACCTCCTCCTGTCGTTCCCTGAGAGTCTTTTCCCCTTAATTACAGTCCCTCACCTCGGTTTTTATAAAGAGGGTCTCAATTTGCTCCCAAGGTTCAACTGTGCACACACAGAAAATGTGTCCCCGTTGCTTCCTGAGCATCCTGTCTTCCCCAACAGCTCCAGAACTCCCCAGAGGGACGGCGTCTCTGGGAAGGTCTGTATCTGGGGATGACAGTGCCCGCCCTGCTTCAGCGCTCTCGGAGTCAACATGGGGCTCTGTCTAGCAACCACCGGGCCCTTTGCTCTGCATCCCCCTGGGTGACCTGCCGACCAATCCACATCCCAATGCTTATTTATGGGAGACGGGTCTACTGGCAACAAATGGGTTTATGCAGATATACGTGTTTCAGAGACACCCTGACCACCCAGAGCAGCCTCTGAACTGTGCCCAGCAACCGCCTCCCACCGAGAAAGACCCCCGTGCCTGGCTCAGATCTGCCATTTGTGTCTAGTAATTCCATGCCCAGGACGACTCTCTTCAGAGACGGAGCGATTTTTGCATCTTAATGGTTCTGTGACACGGAGCCATTTCGCTGGTAACATCCTGAAGTGATACCCGGATTTCTTAACACCTATTTGTATGTTAGACTGATTGGGTTGGCTCTAAGACAAGCATTTAATGACATGCTAGTCAGTCCTAGCCCCGCATAAGTGTCCCCTCAGATGGACTGGCTTAAAGAAGAATGACAGAAAAGGTTTCTTAATAACTATGGTTTATCCATTCCTTTCAGATAGTAAGTGGCACGTTCTCACCTCATTTGCAGCTTTTAATCTCAAATGGACATTGCTTTTGAAATATCCTCTTGCTTTCTTTCTTTTCTTCTCCCTGAGGCTGCCACTTGAAAGTTGAAATCTAGCAAGAATGTAATGGTCGGTGCCAGCTTTCTGAATTACAGGGTGACTGCCTGAGCTGATCCTAAAAAGCAAGTGTCTTTTTTATACCGCATAAAAGGCTGAAATGTTTACATATCAAAAGGCTATAGGCCAATTTCTGTCAAAATTACACATGAAGTTAAGCAGTACAAGCAATTTATTTAAACACTAGTCATTGTAGAAAAATTCAAAACCATATGCTCTTTTAGCAGTTTTTACAAATGCATTTGACCCATGACTTGGCTAGACATACAAGCTTCATAATTTACTCTAAATTTCAAATCCCCTTGACGTTTAAATAAAAGATCTTCATTAATGAGGTTTACATGAATGAAAACTTTAGAAGCTGATATCGATTAGTGAGGGACTTCGGGAACCGTCTGTGCATTCGCTCTAATTTTCAAATGACTGACTCTGCTAATCATTTCAAGAGAAAGTTCCACGGAGAACAAATTATCGTCATTTGCATTCTGTGATTTGCAAAAGCAACGGTGCAGTCACTTTGAAACAAACTTTAGTAAATAGCTTCGCTGAAAGCAGATTTCTGCAGCCCTGGAAACCCGGAGCTTTTTTTTTTTTTCTTTCTTTTTTCCCTGATGCTTTGGGAATGTGTCGTTTTTCGACACCCTCTTCTTCATCCCCGGTGTTAGGTTGAGTTTTCCTAACACCTTGATTATTCCGCCCTCAGGGGCTCGGTGCACGTATTTGGAATGCAGCAAAACGCCCGGTCAAACTCGGCTAGTAAGTGTCTCTACCTCCCGCTGCACGCGGGAGCCACAGCCCTTGTGCCCGCTGCCCCTCAGTGGGGTGGCATTTGTGTCTCCACACACCTAAGCAAGCTCACAGGGGAAACTCCCTGGGGCTGCCAGAGGTGTCCTTGAGGAAGCAGCAGGGCTGTGAAGCGAGTTTTGAGCAGTAATTCGAGGCACCGGATTTTTTTTTTTTAAGCCCAAATATAAAGTCAAACTGCGCTGTCAAAACAGCGTATCTGTGTGCTGTGCACAGGCTGCAGCCAGCTTTGGGCTTTGTCCCTAATTCCTCGGACCCTCTAACTCACCCTGCCATGGGCGGTCAGTACCTCTGAAAGAGGCCACGTGTCACAAAAAACCCCTACTTACACGCATCCGACTGTGAACTCTGCTTTGTGACAGGGCAGGAGACTGAAAGAATCAAGGAAAGAAAGTTCCTGAAACCGTAAGAAGTTAGGGCCGCAGATGCATATTTTTGAAAGAGCCATGGTGCGTGGATGCCCGTGCGTGTGTGCGAGAAAGAGGTGATAGTGGGCGACAGTTTTTCTCCCTGATGAAAATATCACGGGGCAGAAGGAGATACCCAAACACACATTCTAGACTTGGGCACTCTGCTTTACATCAGAGAAGCAATTTCATCTATGCTCTATGAATCAATTTAGCGATGACTGCGGCGCAAAAGCGCCCTGAGAGATGCCGAACCGCAAATACACATTATGCATGTAGAATCCGCTTATCTAGTCTTTAATATCTTTAAAATGAGGGCTATTACCAGGGCGACCGACTCCTCAGCAAACACATTTTCATAGACTTCTGCGTGGTGATTGCTTTGTGTGAAATCGTGTTTGGGTGATAATAGGGAAAATCAATGGTGTGTTTATTGCATCTCCGACCTAAGCGTTCGCCAGCCGCCTGTGGTCGCTCGGGTCCTCCCATGCTGAGCGGTGCGTGCGGGGTTGACAAACAATCGCGTAGCAACACGAGGTGGGCAATTTGCGTGCGTCGCATTCGTTATTCCAATTGTACTGGGAGACCTGGAGCCGCTGATTGTTTGTTTAGCGCTTGCGGACACTTGTGGGTTTCGGCCGGAGGGGGAGGCAGCCGCGCCCCTGACTGCCTTCGACTCCTGCCTGCCTGGCAGACGCGGGGGAGCGCCTGCAGATTGAGGGGCAACCTGGAGCGGGAGGTCCCGCCGCGCCGGGGTTAAACTTCTGGCGAGCTGGTTGAATAACTGGAGTAGGGTGGCCTCGGGGTCCCTGTGACCTCTTTTCGGAAAGTCCCCTCTGCAGGAGGACAGAACTTTCGAATCCCTTTTCTTTTACCCGGACCCTGCCCTTTGGTGGGGGTGGGGACAGCACACTCCTTTGTCCCAATGAAAAGAACTAAAACACGCACCTAAGTCCACCCCCGGTGTCTCCGGCGAACGGGTAACAACCAGGCAGCCTCATTACACATTAGGGTTGCGAGGGACCCAATGAATGCTGGCGCTGGTTTAATGAACTAAAAACCCTTAAGCAGAAAGAGGAGGGATGATTTGCAAAAGTGGCAACGCTCGGTCTAGAAGTACGACGCCCAGGCTCTTCCTTCCGGGAATCAGTGTATACAGGGGGAGGGCCGCGGGAAAGCGAGGCTGAGGTCTAAATCTGGTTCTTAAAAAGAACCAGGTACCAAGCGGAAGGAGGCATGATGGTGTGCGTAGGGGAGGTTGCCTTATTCAAAATAGCCGAGGCACTCGGAGATCTGCAGTCAAGTCCCCGTGCCGCGCTGGTCTGAGTACCTTGGCAGAAACCGACCAGGACTCCTTCCCGGGTTCTGGCGGAGCATCACCCCGCGCGCACCCCCGCGGCCGGAGTCCCTACGGAAGTGCAGCCTCCAGCAGTTGAACCCGGGAAAGGCTGGGAGGAATGTGCGTGCCCGGAAGCTGGTGATTTTTAAGTCTGAAAGAACAAGAAAAATGCCTCCCTCTTTGGTTGGTAGGAGAAGGAAGGCGTTACACCTCCTTACCTAGACCTTACCTCTCCAAAGGGGAGGATTACATTCCTTCCTCTGGAAGCGGTTTTTATTGTAAAAATTCCATCGTCTCCCCAAATTGGGACCCCTCTCTGTCCTGCCCGAATCTCCGCCCTACAACCACTGCTTAGTTTATTCAGCACTTAAAAAACAAGCCAGGCTCTCAGGCCACCAGCGGGTGGGCGTGAGGGCATCGAGGTCCCTGCGGGAGAGGCCTAGAAGTAGGAAGCGTCTCCGCCTAGCTTTTCTGGGTCGCTTTGCGCGCCGCCGGAGCTCTGCGCTCAGACCCGGGAACAGCAATAGACAAGCGCCCTTTTCCCCTTTGCTCCAGGGCCGAGAAGGCAGCTCACATAGTTAGACTTAGTGCGGCGACTTCGGATAACCCTGCGGGGACCCCTGTTAGTTAACCTGAGAGAAACGGGGGGAAATGAGAGTGAGTTAAAGGCGACCTCCTTCGGAAAACCCGGTCTCTCGGGCCTCCGCGGTCTCCCCTGAGCCCGCATTGCTCCTTCCCCTGGAATGACCGGACTGGCCTGTGTCAAGGACAGCTCTGCAAGACCCGGGCCTTGCGCTGGGTCCGCAGGCCCTCGGGGTCCCCCTTCTCGTTGCGCGCACCGTCTCCTACCTTCTGGCAGGGCGCTTGGTCGCCTGCGCGCCATCGTGGGCTGGATGCGTCTCCAGAAACTCTAGTGCGTGGGGAGTGCGGCGCCAAGGATTCCGCAAATCCCCGCGATGGCCTGCGGCGAACAGAGCCGGCTCACCGAGGCGCGGGGAGCCCAGCCTGGGCCTGCCGGGTGAAGGACAGCTAAGGGGCTTGTCGCAGTCAGAGAACCCACAAGTCCGAAGGGAAAAATGCGACTTAATTGTTGGGGGTGGGGGGTAGGGAATCCTCAAAGCTCCATTTTGGGGGGTTAAAAACAAAAAGTTTTGCGGGGGGAGACACCCATCCCCTCCCCCAAATAACATTAAATTTAAAAAGAAACACACACACACAAAACCTACCGACACACATGCAGGAAACAACCGGCAACACCGGTTCGGAATGCTACTTTTGATGGCCAATTTAAAATAATGTCAGAATTTGGTTTTCGCTGTGTAAGGCCTAGGAACTGGCTGCTGTGGTCCTTTTCAGACCCCCCAGTGACTGCAAAAAAATAATAAATATATATATATAAATATTTAAAGAAGCCCGATGCACCTCTTTCATCGTTTGTGCCTTTACAAACTTTGGGGAAACAAAGGGGTTGGGGGTGCTGGTTAACCAATTCCATGGGGGAGAGAATCCCAAGATAACGTAAAATAATAAAATGGAGGTGCAAGGCAGCCGTGAGCGCACTGGGGCCCGGAGGAAGAGCGGAATTTTCAACCCTGCCCGAAGCGGACGCAGCCCCTCACATTGTCCAAAAACAAAACAAATTCAGAAGAAGAAGGAAAGAAAGGAAAGTAGCCCCAACGTAAAATCGGCCACAATGAGTCTGACCTTCTTGCAGAGGAAATCGCACCCAATAACAGGACCCAATTTCGGGGGAAGGGTGGGGGCAGCGAGGTCCGGAGAGGGAGTTGTTAACTGCGGCTGCACAATGGCATTAATGAGATTAACCGGGGCAATTAGGACGCCCGCCCAGCTCCGCCGGCCCTGTGGCCGGGCAGCTGAATGGAAAAGATTAGGTTAATTTCATTAATTCGCAATCCACAATCTCTTTTCAGGCCCTGAAGCCCCTTCTCCTTGGCACCTCTCCCCTCCCCCCACCCGAAAGGCCCCCCACCCAAAGGAACAGAAAGGGCCAAATCTGGTTCTGTTTGTCATCTGCATATTACCAGGAACTAAATCCAGGATGACGTCGACTCAGTATAAAACCAACTAGAGGTTCAGTTGGGCTCAACTCCGTCCTACCCGCGGGTTGAGTTCAGCAAACGCTGCGGCGAGGGGAGGGCAGGAGGCGGGAGAGCGGACGCAGGGGGCGGGGAGGGGAGCGGGACCGCGCGCTCGCCGGCGCTCTCTTTCGGTTTGGTCCGGCTCGGGAGGAGCGTGGACCCCCCCACTTTGAGGCTCTTCCCTCCGCGCGTTCCTGCCGCCCTCCGGTCCCGGCGCGCGGGGCTCGGGGATGCCCGCCAGCATGTTCAGCATCGACAACATCCTGGCCGCTCGGCCGCGCTGCAAGGACTCGGTTCTCCCGGTGGCTCCCAGCGCCGCGGCCCCCGTCGTCTTTCCGGCCCTGCACGGGGACTCGCTCTACGGCGCCAGCGGCGCCTCCTCCTCGGACTATGGCGCCTTCTACCCGCGCCCTGTGGCCCCCAGCGGCGCGGGCCTCCCGGCCGCGGTCAGTAGCTCCCGCCTGGGCTACAACAACTACTTCTACGGACAGCTGCACGTGCAGGCGGCGCCCGTGGGCCCGGCCTGCTGCGGGGCCGTGCCGCCGCTGGGCGCCCAGCAGTGCTCCTGTGTCTCAACGCCCCCAGGTAGGGTCGCGCTCGCTCGGGCCTTCGCTGCCGGCCGCGGTCCTCAGCCTATGGGGAATGGGCGGGTGGCGGCGATAACTTTTTTCATTTTGCACAATGTTCTCCTCTTGCAAACTTGGACCCTCCTCTCCCTGCTTCTTTTGCCGATAGGGCACTGGGGTTTGCACAGTCACTGCAAGCTTTATACCAAAGTTAGCGGAAACTGTAGCCCAGTGGTTGCCTAGGGAGACTTAAACTTTTAGGAGCCCCTAGCTGGCTTCGGGAGTGTGCGGGTGGACGCTGGGGCGCGCGCCACCCTTTCCCTGCACCCTCGATTTCCGTGGCACCTCCGCTTCCCAGCACCCCCACGTAGACAATTTTATTGGCGTGCTCGCGGCCGAAGTGTGCGCCACGGCAAAGGGAAGTAGCTGAGGGTGCGCCCTACTCTGTCGTAGGCTACGAGGGCCCCAGCTCGGTGCTGGTGTCCCCGGTGCCGCACCAGATGCTGCCCTACATGAACGTGGGCACGCTCTCGCGCACCGAGCTGCAGCTCCTCAACCAGCTGCACTGCCGAAGGAAGCGGCGGCACCGCACCATCTTCACCGACGAACAACTGGAAGCGCTCGAGAACCTCTTCCAGGAGACCAAGTACCCAGACGTGGGGACCCGCGAGCAGCTGGCCCGAAAGGTGCACCTCCGGGAGGAGAAAGTAGAGGTAGGCGCCAGGCCCTGCCCGGTGCGCTTAAATGCTTTTCCCAAATAATAGCACCGCCCCACCACCACCACCCCGCCGGGTTCGCCCGGCTCCTTCCCCCAAAACCATCCCAGTAGCGTCCCAGAGGCTGCTGGAGGGCGCTTTAGGCCCAGGAAGTTGAAGGAAAACGCGGAAGCGGGAGCGAGTCTCCTTTTTGTTGGTGCGAGCGCGAGGGGAGCCGGGTTCCTAGCGGTACCGAGCCCTGGGGTGTCCCGGGATCGGGGTAGCGCGCCTTTGGTTATAACTTGTTTTGTCTGCTCTTGCGCAACAGGTCTGGTTTAAAAACCGCCGGGCCAAATGGAGGCGGCAAAAGCGATCCTCGTCAGAGGAGTCGGAAAACGCAGAGAAGTGGAACAAGACCTCGTCCAAGGCGTCGCCGGAGAAGAGGGAAGAGGAAGGTAAAAGCGATTTGGACTCGGACAGCTGACGGCCGCAGGCCGGCCTTGGCACTCGCCTAACGCGAAGGACTTGCACAGACGGACGATGCTACTTTCTTGCACACGCGCTGCCTTGCGGGAGGGGGTGGAGAAAGAGGAACGAGGAGCTGTAAATAGTGTACGGAGCTCGGAGGGCAGGCGCCTGGGGCAGCCCTGCAGTGGCCGCCTCCAGGCGCCCTGCTCCCCGCCCGTGTAGTATTTATAGTTAAGTTAACGCTGACCATACAATAAAGTGATGACGATGTAGACAAGCCACATTCCGTATTTCGTACCTCTCCAGCACCGCCATCTGAGGCCCAGAGAAGAAATCTATTTAGTCTAGTTTCGGAAGAAAAATTGGGCAGCTCTGACCTGTCCAAAAAAGAGAGAGAGAAACTCTGGGCAGGACTCAAAGGGCGGGTCTCGCACTTTGCAAGTACACTCTGGGGCTCCAGGGGAGAATGAAGAGTGCCAGGTTTGTTGGGGGGCAGGGGGTAGCATTGCCCCAGCGAAGGGCAGCCCCGGTGGGACGGTGATGCTGGAGGACTCCCCCTCCTTGCTGCATATCCGGGAAGCATAATCCACCCCAGAGCTGGGAAAACCGGGGAACCTCACAGGAGCCCCACAGGCTGCTCACCAGGCCCTGCTCCTGCGAAGTCCCTAGACCCAAGGTGAAGGGCTCTCGGGTGAAATTAGGCAGCTGGAAAACTCTCCCTATGCTTTCTGGGCCTTTCATGGTCTCTCCTGCTGCCACCCTCCTCCGGGGCCAGTGTTACTGCCCCACCAACGCTGCTGCGCTGGGCTCACCTGCCAGGTGGCGACATGTACGTGCCCTGGGGCACAGCAGGGACCTCAGTGGTGCTGGGCCTGCAGTGCTGCACCCCCCTGAGCAAGTTGTCCCAGCAGCCCATAGGCCAAGCAGACCTGAGCGCGCACCGGCTGCAGGGCACGTGCGAGGTGGGAGTGCAGAGCCTCCTGATTTCTCCCTCAAACTGTCCCCTCAGCATAAACTGGGGCCAGAGGAGGAGTGCGGGGAGCGCACCCTGTGTGCTGGCCCGCCCCACCCTGAGAAGTCCTGAAGAAGCTTCCCTGGGTGCCTGATAAGCACTTGGGATAGGCACCAAGATAAGCGCCTGCTTTCTGTATAGGTTCTGGGGACCATGGTGTGGGCGGGGTGTGGCGGGGGAAGTGGAGGCCAAGGGCCAGCAGAAGTGGCTTTTAGTGCTTTAAACGTTCGAGATTTTTGCATTAAGCTCACATTATAAAAAGGACTTGGAGCTTCCCAGCTTGGCGGGGGTATCCCCCGGCGGAGTAGGTGAGCTTTTGCTTCCTGCCGGTTGGTGTGAGGACCTGCCAGGGGCAGACCGTGCCTGATGGCTGTGGGACAGAGTACCCGCCAGGTAACAGCTTTCTACAAGAAGCGGAATATTTTCACAGGGCCTTACACATTTTAAAGTTGCTCCTGGAGCAGATAACATGACACCTATGAAATCCAGAGTGGCTCCCAGCTGTGCCTTTCCAGGTGAAAGGAGAAGGCAGCAGGTCGAAGGGCCGGTCTGCCGCCAGGGGAAGGTCACCTTGGTCATATGCAGACCTCATCGTGTGTGACCTTGGACAAATTACTTAACGTCTCTGCTCTTGCTCTCCACAATTATGGGATGGGCGAAATAATAGCATCTGCATCTCAGGGATGTGGACATCAAAGGCACTAACTGGTACAAAATGGTACCTGGCATAGGCGAATCCTTCACTGTGGCTACTTATTTTTAAAAAACGTCTATCAAAAAAAAAATACGTCTATCGATTCTAGGCGGAAAGAGAGGGAAAACATGGATGTGAGAGAAACATCAGTTGGTTGCCTCCCCTTCGTGCCACAATGGAGCTTGAACCCCCAACCTTTGGGTTGGTGTACGGGATGGTGCTCCAACCAACTGAGCCACTCAGCCAGGGCTAATTTTTTTTAAATGTAATGATTTATATTGTGTTAGACTAGCACCTCAAGATTTGTGCACATGATCTCATTTTCCTTTTCAAGAACTCTGAGAATGGGGAATGTTTTCACCATTTTACAGATGAGGAAATTAAGGTTCGGAAAGGTTAAGTAACTGAACTACATTTAGCTGGTAAGGGGACACTGTCTTGGCCCATCCAAGTCTGATACCATCATCGGAAATGTTTCCACTAATGCCAGTGCTGGTGAGAAATACTCAAAGAGGCCGATACCTTATTTTCGAGCGAGTCCTGCAGTGGTTATTATTTTCCTCCTCGTTAGATATCTAGCTCCCAGGGTGAGAGCCTTGTCTGCTGTGCACTGCTGCTCCCTCCTTGCTGCTCTTCGGGGCTGTCCCTGTCCCATTGGAGAGGGGGGAGCCTGCAGAGGGGTCCAGGATGAGCGTTGACTTCCCCCTTTAGTTCTCCGTTACTCTAGAACATTTTTACGTAGGACAGAGTGGCAGCATCCTTCCACTGTGAGAGATGTGACATGTTCAGAACTCTATAAACTCCTTTGTGTCTCTTTGTCCATAAGTTGCCCTCAGACTCCCTGTATGAGGGGATCTTATTATTATAAGTATGCACTTGTTTAGTCTGGAGAGGAGTCCATGGCCAATGACAGGGAGAGAGGGACTGAAGTAGTTTCTGACACTTCTCCCTGGAACACTGGGCAAGGGGAGGAGGACGGAGGCGCCAATAAGAGCTGGAGAGCTGCTCCCCGTTTGGCCTAGGAAGGCTGGAGGTGGCAGGTGAAGGCCCTCTCCCTGTCCACGTGTCCATGCCAGAGGTCCCCTTGAAGTATCGGCCCAGCGCGCAGGAAATAAACATAGTAAACATCTGGAGTGGAGAGAGAGATGTCAGCCTGGTCTGTCTAATTATAGTTCACCCATCTTTCTTCTGCATTCCCCAGTCAGCTGCGGGGCCCAAGCCATTGTCTTGGCCCTGCTGCTGGAGTCAGGGAGGGCCAGATGGTGTCACGGAGCAGAAGGCACATGGCCTTCAAGAGTGGTCTTCCGGCCTGGCGACTGTGGGGATCTGGGTCAGGGTGTTGGAAAGGGCTATGCACGCGTGCAAATGGGCAAGGCACAGCCAATGACACCTGAGTGGTTTCCATGCTACGATTCCCCTGACTCTGAGAGTGTTTGTTCTCCCCACTTCATGGTTGAGCAAACCATGGCACAAAGGTAACACAAAGGACCAGAATGAGAACTGTCATCTGCAAGGGGCAAGCTTTTATGGTTTTCACGTCCGGCGGCCTCAGAACCCAAAACACGTGTGCATAGACCTTTCCATTCTGTTTGGTGGCTCTACTGCTGTGTGTAAAAGTTTAGCACCGCTCTAGTGAATGCAGTTGCCACACGGGGAATTGATCAGTCTCAAAGTGCCAGACGAGAATAGTAATGACCATTATAAGCCCTAACATTAGACTAGCACCTTCCACTGCAAGATCCTCCACACATATCTCAGGTCCTTGGAAGGTGGGAATCATAGCCATTTTGCAGATGGGAAGTGGAGGCTCAGACGAAAGGCCTTGCCCTGGACACCCAAGCAATGGCAGAGCAGGCTCTGAACCCCCAGACTTGAGCAGACTTCATACACCTCTTGGGGTGGTGGCAAGGTAGGGGGTAACAGCTTCCAAGTGCACCAGGTCACCCAGGTCAAGTAAGGAAATGTGCCACGAGTGGCAGAAGAACTGGATTCTCTGATTCTGAATCTGCTGCTTGGAGGGTGAATTCCTTCTGGTCTTAGCAGTGGGCTGTGCCTTGGCTGGAGAGGAGGTTGGACAATGTTTTACAAACCACACCCATGAGAGCACATCTCAATGACAGTTCTTTAATCAAGTTGCCTTTCACCAACTTTTGAACTTGGAGCTAATGTTTTAAGCCGGGGTAAAGGATGTTTAATGGCCTGCATGAGAATGAAGCTGGCAGGTCCTCTTTTCCTGTGAGTGTGGGGGAAACGGAGCCAGGAGGTAGAGGTGACAGGGACCTCATTTTCCAAATTAGATGAAGTTTTCAGAGACTCAAGTAGAGAAGTTTAGGCACCAAAACCCTCACCCAAATATCTTTAGGCCCCCCAAGTTCACTTGTTCAATGCACCCCTCCGATCTGGTCACCTTAAGTGGAATGGAGGAGTGCCAATGCGTATGCCCACCTTTATGAAGGTGGGATTGCAGCCTGGGGAGGGCTGGGCCACACGATGGGGGGAGTGGACCGCTGAGTGGCCAGTGGTTAAGCCACTCTAGTCCACGCCTTCATCCACACAGGGCCTTGTGCTCCTCAAGTGGAAACTTCCCCTCCTCATCTGTGAAATGGACTTGAGCAGAGATTTGGAGATAATAGGAGGACCCAGCAGAGTGTCTGGCACAGGGAGGAAAATGTGCTTTGAAAAACACCCTCCAACTGGCTGGATAACGTCCTGAATAAGTAGATTGGAATTAGGAATGAAGAAACATGGTCTTGTTTTCAATTGTTGTTGGTTTAGGAGTTGACCCAGGACTTAAAACTCTGAGGGAACCAAAGGTAATTTCCTTGGATTTAAGAATGGGAAGCCTCTGATCAGGTATAGTCGATTGCATTCTCTCTAAGGTTTAGGACCGAGGAGATTTATCTAGAGTGAAGCAGCAGAGAATTTGGAGTGGATTGGGATTCAATTTCCAAGTTCTGCAAGTGACCTTGGTATAAAATGAAAACAAAACCCAGTAGCCAGCGTACAGCTCCTGAAAGTTCTGAAAGAAAGGGATTGGCCAGGCTCTATCAGTGGGGAGCACTGGCTGGGGGAACAGGGGGTGTCCCAGGGGCCAATCCAGGAGTTAGGTAACAACGTGGAAGACCTCGGCTTGTCCCAGCTTGGTGTTAAATCTGGGAAAAATACGAAGCCATGGTCTCTGCAGTTCAAATGGCCCACGGAGCCAACAGGATGAATTATGACGCTGGCGGTATTTTAAAGCGGGTCTGTCATTTCTGGATTCCGGCAGTCCTCCTTCGATCCCTTGTATCCAGCCCTGGGACGCATCAGTGAGGAGGGACCGTAAGAACGCCTCTCCCCGTGTCCCTCTTTCTGCGAGGAATTCATTCCGCGGATTCCTTCTGTTTTCCTAATTGCGTGCGTGGTCCTCCAAAGCCTGCTGCTGATCAAGTCGAGTGGCCAGGTTGGGCGGGGTGAATTGCCTTTCCCGCAGTGCGGACACCCCATCCTGAGCAGATTTGTAGAAGCTGAAATTATGAAATCCTTTTAGCCGCGAAGGACTGAACTTAAAAGTGTCCGTATCCTTTCCTCACTGAGGTACTAGTTGGATGGTGTGAGCCTGGGGAGTGCAGCCACCCTGCTGTGTTAGGGGCAAGGTTGCCCCTGGAAGGAGCCACCGCAGGCTGAGGGGACAGATTCACCCCAGTGAGCGGAGGCTGAGCTCCGGTGCCTAGCATGAGCCTTCTTCCGCCTTTACGGTTCCCAACATGCAGAACTCACACGAGGTAACGTGTTAAAAAACTGGGGGGGGGGGGGGGGGGGGGGGGGGGGGGGGGGGCAAGCACAGGTGTCAGACAGAAATACCTTTAAAACAAGAATCTTGTCAAAGGCAAGACCCATGGTGCCCAGCAGCTTGTGGTGAGAAACACGTTTGTGCCATAGGTGTCGTGTTGTAAAGAGGCCGCATGCAGCCCGGGGTGGGGTGGGGGACCCATGTGGCCGCCAGGCTGCACGGAGAACCCACACGCTGCGAAGGGCACTCCTCCTGGGAAGATGGGCTCACGGCGGGTGGACACACCAGCCAGGCAGGGGCCTCACCGCAGAGGCAGCCTGGGGGCCCTCGTGGTCTGCATCACCCCAACAGTGTTGGGCCAGCCCCCCCGCCCCCCCGCTGGGGACGATGCCCGCTTTAATGGTGTCCCAAACCAATTACTGACATCACCCAGCAAGGCCAGGAGATGCCGCTTTCCAGATGCAGTATGGCTAATCCTCCTTTGAAAATCCTCAAAGTGCTAACTCTGGGACCAGAAAAAGAAAACTGCGCTGTTCCAAGAAGCGGGGGCGGGGGGGGGGGGGGGACAAGCCTTGGAGAACTGGTCCCCCTCCACCGGAGAGGCTCCGACCTCTGTGAAGTTGGAACCCCAGCTGGTGGTTTCATCTGAAGATGTTCCTACGCGGGCCAGATGGCGGGGACGTTATGGGGGATGCGCTTGCTCAATGTGGTTTTGTGTTTGAGGAACAAATATTTAAATCTGAAACCAAGAGAGTCACTTTCTACTGAAGTGCGCAGGGATGGAGAGCTGTGTGTGTGTGTGTGTGTGTGTGCGTGTGTACACGTGTACACGCTCATGTCTGCCCCCAACCCTAAATGTCACCCCAGCATGCAGGATTCCCGCCACACTCGGGGCCTTTCGAGGTTGTCCCCTCTGCCCTGTGGCAGGACACCAGGAGCACAGTGGCACCTCCACTGTTTCAGGGTTGCTGCTTTCCTCTCGCATCTGCTTTTGCTGCAAGACTCCAGCCCTGCACAGGCCGAAACGGAGCCTCCATCCGTCCCCTTGAATTCAGCTTGATGTGACCCTCTTGGTTGTGTTTCAATTTGGGCCTCTGTTGCCTGGATTCTGATACAAATGTGAGCGGAAGAAAACTTAACCCTTTTCCTGACTGCAGTTAAAGCTCTGGAAAGATCACGGGTCTTTATGACTTACTTTTGCCACTAAGGAAGATGTTTGTATGTCAGTTTTTAAATTTTTCTGAAGAGGAGAAATCATTTCTGCCTTGCCTGGAGGGTGTCCTGAAATACAGATCTTACCATTATTTGGGCACTGACAGTTGTATAATCCCTCTTCTGGACACGCTCTTAGCTAAGCCCTTCTGAACCTTAGGGGCCATGGTGGTTACTGTCATCTTGTTACATAACAATTGCTTCAGCAATAGATTTTGCTCTGTGTCAGGTACTGAGTGCTTTACCTCCTGTAGCATAGTTAATCCCGCCAGTGCCCCTGTGAAAGTGGCATTATTGTCCCCGTTGTGCAGAAGGCGAAATGTGATGGTCATTTGAAGCAAGGTTGAATCTTAGACTCCAAATCCAGTGCTCTTTCTACTCTCCCAGACCACCTTCCCTGGTAAGGACCAGTCAGGGGGTCTGGTGCCGAGTCTCAGCCTGGTCACCAGCAGGCAGTGTCACCTTTGAGCTACCCACTCGTTTCCGAAATGGCAGGATCAAACTTCCTGCAACACGTGACAAGTATGTGGGGTTTTGCAAACACAAATGATCAATCAAGGTAAACATATCAACATGTTAAAAATAGAAACACAATATATTTATTGATGACTTTCAACGACAACCATAGTCATGAAAATGACCTCCATTCAGTTCAGAAATATTAAAACAATGCCTCATAAGTGCTGGGGACCCGGCCTCTGCCCTCCTGGAGTTTTATGTTCGGCTGGGGCAGACAGTGTCCAAGTGGACAGGCTATAATTTTAGACATAGGAAGTGCTAAGATGAAAACCCAGTCTGACCAGGAGATAGAAGGTACTAGGGGATGATTTGGAATAATTTAAATAATTTTACCATGTGGTCTAAGGTCAACGTGGCAGGGGGATTAAATGTCACCTCAAGTAATCCTCCAGGAGCAGGAGTGGTGAGCGCTGCCCAGTTTGTCAATAAAGTTTTATTGGAACACAGCTGTGCCCATTTACTTAAGTATTATCTATGATCGTTTTCCTCCTCTAACAGTAGAGATGAGTCAGTCATTCATTGCAGTAGAGCCTTGTAGGGACCACAACACTGAAACTATTTACTACCTGGTCTTTCACAGAGAACGTTTGCAGACCCCTGGTCTAAAGTTTAGAGTTTAAACCAGACATGGAGGCTGCTGCTCGTGAAGGGTAGAGCCAGGACGTACGCCCGTTTGCCTAAGGCTTCATTTCCTTTCTCTGTGGGCTTAGCACAGTTTTTGCCCCTGCCTTGTAATGAGGGTGGGATATGAGGCTGGCTATGGAAGCCTAATATATATATATATATATATATATATATATATATATATATATATATATATATATGGCACCTGACCCCTGAGAACTGCTCTGTTGGTGATATAGTCTGCACGTGCAAGAAACAATTTCTGAACAACAGAAAACAAGATTTCAAAAAGTGCTTCATTATGTGACATTGACCAGGAGACGAGGATGAAAGACAGCTCAACCCCAGAAGGCTTCCTGGAGGAGGTGGTAGTTGCAGGTGGGTTAGCATTTGGCTAGAAAGGAGGTACCCTTAATCAGACTGGAGAGGAGGCTGCCTGGCCATCACACCCTAACATTTCTGTGTACCGGTTAGCTCCCTCTGTTCATCCAGCATTTGCCAACTGCTCACTGAGTGCCAGGTCCTGGGCTCAGTTGGGTCATAGACATGAATAGAGCAGTGTTGTCCTCAGGCACCTGGATTATGCTGACCCAATACTAAATGGCCAGTGTTGAGATGGAGGGTGGGAGACCCCAGGCCATGTTGTGGTTGCCAGAATATGGGTTCTAGGCTTTTGGTGGTGGATCATTGGAGCCATGTGGTTTGAGGCACCTGGTGATGGGTGGGGTGAGTGGGAAGAGGGAACAGCCTGGGCAGAGGCTTGGAGGTGGGAGGGCAGGGTGTGAAGAAGAACCACCAGTATGGGGTTCAGCTGGGCAGAGATTGAAGAAAATTGAAGGCAGGAACTTGATGGGAATTCACAGTCTGGCATTGTGTAGTGCTAGTTTTAAAACCAACCTGCAGCATAGGCTCCTGTCCCCTCTCATGTGTCAGAAGACAGTCGTACACATGACCAGAGCCCTACTTAGCACGGTATTCACGTCCACCATCAGCCACAGGCCTCTCTGGCTGAGAGAGGCCTCGGGACCCTATCTCGTCAGCATCTGCTTAGTGTCCTTTCCATCTGCTATTACAGAAGAAGAGGAAAACATCTCGGGGCCTTCTGCAGAGATTTTTTTTTATTATTTGGAATGGGTTTTAAAATAGTGATTTGTGGCTGGTAGTCAAGTTCATCAAAGTGATTTTTCCAGATGCTGTAGTTCTTGGGCAGCTGACACATTCAGGCCCCCCACCCCCTCCCACCATGTTGTTCTAAATTTCTTTCTAGCCTTAAGCATCGATCTTTTCTTCCAATAACTGGCTGAGGCATGTGTGAGGCATCTTACAGCTTACAGAACCTGTCTCTACAAAAATCAGAAGATGTGGCCATAGCAGGGAATGTCCTTTCCATTTTATTTTATTATTATTATTTTTTTAAAGACTTTATTTATTATTTTCAGAGAGAGGAGAAGGGAGAGAGGCAGAGAGGGAGAGAAACATCAATGTATGGTTGCCTTTCACCTGCCTCCAGCCATGGACCTGGCTGGCAACCTGGCTTGTAACCTGGTTATGTGCCCTGGCTGGGGAATTGAACCAGTGACCTTTGGGTTTGCATGCCAGAGCCTATCCACTGAGCCACCAGCCAGGGTTTGTCCTTTCCATTTTAAAGAGATCAGAGAGGTCAAGCTGCTGTCCTGAGATCACACAGCCACAGCAAGGGGTGTGGAAGGGCAGAAGTCTTTCAAACCCTGAAACTTTCCATTTATATCTGCTTTTGTCTCAAGGGTACAACTGCTCTTCCTGGATGTGACCGCATGTTGGTTTCTGCATCAGGTGAGCCCCAAATTCATGCTCTTCCTCGTGACCAAATTCTCCAAACACCACTTACTCCAGGCAGTCTTCTTGGATCACTCCAGCCTTTCCTGGGCCTCAGAGACTTGGGTCTGATCTTTTAGCGTTTCTAAGATTCTTAGGCCTGCCTAGACTTCACAGAGGCCCACACTGCCTTGAGGTGCCCCTGCCCAATGAAGTCAAGCTGCACGGCGGCCAGTGACCACGGAATTCTAAGGCTTCAAGAGAGATCTGCTCCAAATACCTGCCGCTGCCACCCTCCCCCACCTCTGTCAGAATTCCATGACAGGGGAAATGCGTCCCACTCATAACCCCTGACAGGGGTGAGCTCTATTTACAACCTCTGCCAACAGGCAGCCCCGGGGGAGTTCTATTAACGCACTGGCACGGATTTCTTTTTAAGCTGTTTTGTCTCATGGCATGGGACACGGGGCAGTTTTGACAATGAAGACAGCGAGTGTTTGTAAAGCCCTTGGCAGCTGAAGAGTGATTTTTGCACGCAGCTTGTCACTGGGTCCCCGCCACTTTCCTTTGGGGCAAGTGTTACTTTCCTCAGCGCACGTGGGGGGGGGGATGTGGCCAGCAGGGCTCAGGCGGGTGGGTGAGAACAGGGCGCGGGGGAGGGGCAGGGGCCCTGCGCTGGGTCCCAGTGGGGCTGTGGCGTTGGAAGGTCGTGCGGGGGCTGCCGGGGAGGGGGGTGGAGGCAGCTGTCCCTCAGCCCTCTCCAGCTCGTGCTGACCTTTCCTCTGGATCCAGCAGCGCAGGGACAGCTGCCGGACTGCCTTCTCTGAGGGCTCTGTTCCCGGGGCCCAGGGGAGGTGCGCTGGTGGGCCGCCTGGAGCAGACCCTGTCGGAGCTCAGCAGTGGGGGGTGGGCTGCTCTGAGCACAGGAGCCAGGACAGGAAGGGTTTCTCTCCACCTACCAGGTTGCTTTTCCATGGGGGCTTTGAGGGCAACTGTGCCCTGAGACACGGGGCTGGGCCCCCTGTGACGGAGGCCTTTAAGTGCATCCTCAGATGCGCTCTGCACCCTGGGCCCTGACCGCTCCCACCCCACTCAGCCACCTCGGCTCTGTCTTTGCCCGTATTGCAAAGTTAGGCTTCCCCTGAGGACTAAGAGAGGGCTGGGGAGGAACAGGGCAGGGAGAGAGCCGAATCAACCATCAGGAGTTAGGCCTCAGCCTGGCTGACGTGGCTCAGGGGGTCCAGCGCTGGCTTGCGAACCGAAAGGATGCGGGTTCGATTCTCGGTTGGGAGCATGCAAGAGGCCGCCAGCTGATCCATCACCCAGCTGTTTCTCTCCATTTCTTTCTCCCTCCCCTCCTCTTTCCCTAAAAATAAATACATAAACAACACCTTTCTTTAAAGAAAGAAAAGTAAATAAAATATTACATAAAAAGGAAGGTAGGCCTCTGCCACTTCCTGTCTTGGTGGCCCTATGCGGCCACTCTCTACCTCTAGGCCTCAGTTTCCCCATCTCTTAGGGAGAGTCAGGACTCCTGCCTCAGCCACCTGTCAGGGATGTTGAGAGGCTCCCACAGTTTGATGGACGGAACATGCTCAGTGGCAGTCCCATGGTCACGTGTTGGTGTCCCTTCAGCCTGGGGACTTTGGGTTTTACCTAGCAATGGTCAGCTCTGCTACTCTTAACTTCTGTTTCCTGGCCTCTCCCACAACCAGGTTGCCAGGAACTGCTGGGAAGATCTGTTTTTCACCAGCCTGCTCACTGGTCCAGCCCGAGATGTGTGTCCTCTGCCATGTGGTACTAGGAGGGCTGTGAATGCTATAGAATTTGGAATTTTAGTGAACGATGGGGCTCAGGCCAGGTGACCAAGTGTTTGGGTCACCAAGGGACCTGAGGGTGTTATGTTCACCCTGCCCAGACCCATAAATGTTCACTGAGATGAAATCCTATCGCTACCAACCCCAAAGAGCTACCCCATTCCTCCTCCCCCAACTACTGAGGTTTGCTACTGCAACTCCTGCTGTGGTCACCAGGCTGGCGGGGGGTGGGGGGCAGCTCACAGGCAGTTTTATTGCTGTTACTTGAAGGTCTGAGTCAACGCCCATCTGGCTTCGGCATTGGACAGGCTCAGTTCTCATTCGGGCATTGCCAGGGCAAGCTCTGTGACCTTGGGCAAGTCACCTAACCTTTCTGAGCCCCATGGTCTTCCTCTGGAAAGACAGAACGGACGTAACACCTTTACCCCAGGGCCTACAGAGAGAAATCTCAAGAAATGGCCGCTGTGGTCATTAGCAACTTGGTGTTCTGATATGATTTGCTACTTAGGATTTTGCCTGTTCCTTAATCTAAGATGAGGGATGGAACTAGTATGGGGATGGGGAAGTTTATCGGTTTCTGTGGCTCCTGTAACAAGCTACCATAAACTTAGTGACTTAGAACAACAGGAATTGATTTTCTAAGTTGTGGGGGCAAGGAGGTCAATGTCAGGGGCTGGCGGGACCTGCACCCTCTGGGCCCTCGGGGAGATTGAATTCCTTGCTACCTGCAGCTTTTGGGGGCTCTAGGTGCTCCCTGGCTTTTGGCTGCATTGCTCTAATCTGTCTCCATCTTCACATGACCATGTCTAAGTGTGTCAGGTCTCTTTCTGCTTTTATCCTATAAGGACACTTATCATTGGGTTTAAACCCAGGATGATCTCCTCTCAGGATCCTTAACTCAATTTCATCTGCAAAGACCCTTCTCCCAAATAAGGCCACATCCCCAGGCCACCACTAAACCCGTTCCAGGAGGTAAGGAAAAGGAAGGAATTGCTGTGATCCTATTTCTCTGCAGAGTATGGAATGCTTCTCTCCCTGCCACTCTGAGATCCCCTGGCCCCATGTCACGCTCCCAGTGGTCATGCCATGGTGACCCACACAGACCTATGATGCTTTGAGGCCTGCGTGCTGTCCTCAGCACCCACCAAGAGATGAGAACTCGGGAAATAGTAGATGGAAGATGGGACTGAAGACCACACCTCCTATTTTAGTCCTCTGGCTGCCATAACAAGATGCCACAGACAGGGTGGCTTAAAGCACAAGAAGTGATTTTCTTACAAATCTGGAGTCTGGAAATCCAAGACCAAGACGCAGGAAGGTTTGGTGTCTTGGCTTGCAGGCAGCTAGCCACCTCATCTCCTTGTCCTCCTGTGGTCTCTTCTCTGTGCACACACTTCCTCTGCTTATCAGGACACTAATCCCATCACCCAGGGCCCCACCCTTATGACTTCACTGAACCTTAATTACATCCTTAAAGGCCCTATGACAGAATACATAAGGGATTAGCCTCTACCTAATAATGCTACTAGTAGCAGCAGCCACACATTGCCATCCTGAATGCAATTCAGGGACCAGCCTAGCCACACTTTCCCCTCACCCTAGCGGTGGGGACAACCACCTGTCCCCTTTGATTGATGAGGGACCTGAGGCTCAGAGCGGGGAGACCCCCTACTCGGAAGTGTCAGGGAGACACTGTGAAACTATATCTCTGACTCCAGGCTGCCTCCACCCCTTACTATCCCTTCTTACCTTCGCCAGCTCAGAGGAGAACTTTTGAATACCCAGCTCAGGCACAGCCACTGCCCTTTCATTCCAAAACAGGTCTTATCGCCCCTCTCCAGCAACTTCCCCCTCTCTTTGGAACCCTATAGGCCTGGCCAGATAAACCGTTGTCTTCTCTTCAATAATCCAAAAGCCAGGTCTGCAGGGAGGTCGCTTGCTCCCTGCCTGCAATTACGTTCAGTGCTTGGGGGAAAAAACCTTCCCCACACATAGCAACGGTTTCCAGGCTGATCTGAGCTATGGGCTTCCAAGTAGAAGGGTCATTTGGAGACTGACCAGCATCTTCCTGGGATGGAGGTGACCGCCAGCCAGCCAGCCCGCCAGCCACAAAGGGGTGGGTGTGTCTTTGCAGCGAGGGTGGTTGACCTCGAGGTGGCTCATTCTTTCCAGTGCGTGGGGCGCGCTCGTCCCTGCCCCTGGAAACCTGGAAGCGTTTGCCTCGTAGGCTGAGCAGCTTGTTTGCGGAGCAAAGGTGAAGGGATCCAGCCAGCGGCAGGTCGACCCCCGCAGCCTCTGCTGCCAGATGACAGCAGCTCTCGCATTGGCTCTCGCTCCTGTGTGGAGCCTCACTGGGAATGAGCGCTTTCCAATCATCTCGACCCCATTCAGCTGCCTCGTGGAGGCTGCCGCCTCTGTTTTCACTGTCCTGCGGGGCCGGCCCGCATTTGGTCCAAATTACGTGACTGCCGACAGACAGCGGTAAAAGTGCTTTAGCAGGATGGGGTGCTGGGAAGCCGGTCGTCCAGGGAGGGAGAGGGAGGCCGCTGGGCTCTGCTCCCCCAGCCTGGTGACACAGGCCCGCCGTTTCATCTTCCAGAGACCCGGCGGCCTGGAGTATAGAACGGAGCTCATAACTCTCGCCCCTTTGTTCTCTCCAGGGCACATCACGGCAATCTTGGAAGCATGAAAGAAACTCCCCCCGCCCCTTTTCCCTCAGAGAGGGAGAGGAGTGGACTCTTCAAATGAATTGGATGTGAAATGGCAGAATATGACGTTGATAACAGGCCATATTTTTGCCCGCATCGAAGTTTCCTTTCTGCGGAACCACCCCCCCCGGCCCCCCCCCCCGACAGAGCATCTGGGAGGCCCAGTACCAGCGATGGGAGAACGGCCTGCGTGCTGGAGAGGAACCAGCGCCCGCGCCCAGCACAAGCGAGGCATTTTCCTGATGAATGCTTGCGATAATGGAGACGAGGAGCCAGGAATGTTCTGGATGAGGAACGGAGGCCGGCGGGGCGGGGAGTGGGGCTGGCTGTACCGCTCGCATCTGTGAGGCGAGGGACGGCTGAGGACGGGGCCCAGGACAGGGGTGTCCCAGGGGTCCCCAGAGCGCTGGCAGACAGGGTCGAGGTGGCCGAGGGCCGCAGCCAGGGAGTCATCCTCAGCCTCGGATCAGCAGGGTAAGGGGAGACGGTGGGCGGGACCCAGGCCTTCAGCCCAGGGCCACACTTACCAGAACAACATCTGCAATCGGGCCTGGGGCGCACGGGGGCGTGGGGTTAGGGGTGGCCCTGCAAGCACCGTGAGGCAGGGGGCAGGAGAGGATTCCAGGGGAAGCATTTCAGCAGCACACAGAGCCGCCTGTGTCCCAGGTCCACATCGGACTCTGCCCTGGGGGCTGTGTGAACCCAGAGTCTCCGTGGGAACAGCATTATTTTTAGCTAACACTAGGACGAAGGTCCCTGATGAAATGTGACCACTTCCTGTCTTGACCTCCACGGGGCTGCTCATCTCTGTCCCCATCACCGTCTCACTCTCCAGACCTTACATGGGGCCTGCACTTTGTTCGGCCCTTTAGGAGTTGGTCTCCTTCCCCCTCTTTCCCTTGCTTCCTTCCTTCCTTCCCACTCTTGCTCTTCCACCCCTGCCACCTTTGCCCTTTGCGGGGGCTGGGATATGAAGACAGCCCAAAGGCAGGGGCCAGAGGTGGAAACAGGAGCCCCCTGGCGGCGACCGGGAGGAGAGAGCAGCGGGTACAGGCCCAGGGAGCACCCAGGGGGCGCAAAGCCTTCCCCGAGGGCCCTGGCCCTGCCTCAAGGCTGGGTGCTCTGGTGGTGTTATTCTACCTGGGAGAAAAACTTCCGGATTAATAAAGGGTTTAAAGATTCATGCCCTGAAACCTTTTCCAAGGGAGCCACACAAATGGTTGTCCAGGTGGGGTTTAAAAAGGCTGGGGTCAGGGAGGGCGGGAGGGGCCCTAAGTGGACACAGCCGGGCTGAGCCCAAGGTGGGGGCACAGGGCCGATTAGTGGGACAACGCTCATCAACAGGACGGATCCCTGACTTCCCCTTGGAATGGGGTTCCTAGGTCCTCACTGAGACAAAGGGGTCACCCACCTGGCTAATGATCCACTGCGCTTAAGCTTGGTGGCAGCTCCCCTCAGGGTTTAGAACACGCACAGCCCTGTGGGTCAGCTGGGGGGAGCTGTTAGGTTTTAAAGACAGGGAATTTTATTTTATTTTTTAAAGATTTTATTTATTATTTTTTGAGAGAGGGGAAGGGAGGCAGAAAGAGATGGAGAGAAACATCAATATGTGGTTGCCTCTCATGGCCCCCTCAACTGGGGACCTGGCCCGCAACCCAGGCCTGTGCCCTGACTGGGAATCTTAACTGGGGACCTTTTGGTCCCCAGGCTGGCGCTCAATCCACTGAGCCACACCAGCCAGGGCAAGACAGTACCTGTAAAAGTAGAAAGTGGGGAGGGAGTTAAAACTCTATATTATCTATATCTACACCTACATCTACATCACATCTGTGCCTGTCCTTGTCCCTCTGTCTCTGTCCAAATCTACCTCACTCCTAAAGCTCAAGGATTCATTCACTTCTGTGTTTATTTTCTTTTTTGTTCTAGGATTACCTACATCATACATGTGCATCCAAAATTTAAAATAGAAGTGGATAGAGAGGGGTGACAATCGTCTCCTCCTCATCAGTACCTTTCCCGCGTGTGTTTCATTGCACAATCTGTCACCAACTTCTCCCTCCACCTGCTGCCCATGCTTGTGGACCAGCCTCCTGCTCTCCGTGGGCAGCTGTCTACCTCAATTTACAGGCCCACCTCCACCCTGCTGGCTGGGAAGCCATTCCCAATGTTTAACTGGGACAGTTCCGGCCCAGAGACCACTGTGCAGGAATCCCGCTCGCCCTGTTCCCGCCAGGAGAGGTCTGAAGGGACAAACTCTTGCAATAGAATTGCTGCCCAGTCTCTCTTTCCCACCCGGCAGGTGTTTCATGGATTGGTGCCAGGCTGAGGGGCACCATAGAGAGGTTGGGCTTTTTACATTTTTTAACTGCTTGTTGCATTTCTCCCTATCACATAGGTCGCCTGTTCATACATTTTCCCATGATTTTTTGATGGGATAGTGGTTTTTCTCTTACCCTCAGAGCTTTGATCAAGTCAGGGAAACTCATTCTTTGCCATCTATTCATCTATCTATGTATCTATATCTCTATATAGATTTTACTCCTTTCCATTAGTATTTTTTTTTCCCAAAATTTTTAGTGGATAATTTTGTTTCACAACTTATTTTACAAATCCCAGAGAAATAAGTACCTGTTGGTATTTTGATTAGAATCACACTTAATGTATAGAAAAGATATATCTTTACAATACTGAGTCTCACCAGTTAGGACTATGGTGTTTATATAGATATATATTTGTATATAGAAAGATAGATCGATCTGTCCAGAAAGTATCCAGTCATGTATGATGGAAAAGAGACGTTTATTGAAGAAGATACAAGAAACCTTGTACACAGGACAATGACGCCTCAGTCCCCTTCATAGTAGGCACCTTGGAACCTCGCACAGTTCTCCCAGGGTCTCTTTCACCGTTCAAAACATGGACTTGATCTTGCTGTGACTTTCTCATGCCTTCTTCAGGTGTGGAGAACCAGGCGACTTCCATGGGGACAAGTGGGTCTCTGCTTCTGGATCACAGCTGTAGACCCACAACTCACCTCCGGTTATGACCTTCTTGAGGAAATCTGGTTCATGAGCAGTGGTTTGCATCAAGTCTTTAGCAACTGCAGCACCTTGTTCCTTCTGCTCAGGGAGCAGAAGCTGCAAAGCGAATTTTGCCACCACACAGTTCATGCCAAGATCCTGTGTCAAAAAGTCTCAGACACAGTAGGTTTTGGAATCCCCAGTTCAGCTTCTAGGTCTCCCACTGTCAGTCACCGATCTCTGTTGATGGAAGCCCGTGCACGTTCAACACTCTCAGATGTTCTGCTTGTTGCCGGCCTTCCAGAACATGGATCGTTTTCAACAGACTCTCAACCATCTTTGAAGCGCTTGTGCCGCACTTTTATTTGTGCTGCACTCATTGCATTGTCCCCAAAAGCCTTCTGAATCACCAGAATGGTTTCTGTGGAGGAACGTTCCAGCTTAACGCAAACACACGTGTTCACTCAACGGCGTCTCCCGCCCCCACTGACTGGTGACGTCATCGCCGGTCATGCATGTACATTCCAGTCCACTCTCCTTGGCTGCCAGGTTACATCCATGTTGAACAAACTGTTCTTATTACATTCATAATAACTGGACTTTTTCTGGATAGACTTCGTATATTACATATACTTTCAAACTGTCACTTGTATTTTAACTTTGTCTGTGGTCTTTTGCTGTACAGAGCATTTGATTTTTATGGACTAAAATTTGTGAGTCAATTTCTTAATGGCTTCTGGATTACATCTTGCTTCGAAGGGCCTGCTTTCCCCCAAGATTATGACAATAGTCTGCTGTGCTTTTTTCCTAGTACTTTTATAGTTCGATTTATTACATTTAGGTCTTTAATCCATCTGGAATTTATTTTAGTATCCAGGGTGATGTAACAGTTCAATTTTATGTTTTTCAAAGTGATAACCAGTTATTCTATACTGTTTACTATGTAACCTATCACCTCTCACCATTGATTTGTCATACAGTATTTTCTGTATTTGTCTGTAGCAACCTATCCAACTCTCTCTCTATCTTTCAGTTATCTTCTTTTTGCCCCCCACATTGGTTGTATTTCATTGGTTTATTTGTCTGTTTCCATGTTGTATAGCTATCCAAGTCTTACGGTACCTCTTAATAACTGATGAGATAAGATTTTACTCTCTTCCGTTAGTGGATAATTTTGTTTTACAATTTATTTTACAAGTCTCAGAGAAATAAGCAACTGTTAGTATTTTTAAAAAGATTTAAATTTTTATTATTTTTAGAGAGAGGGGAAGGGAGAGACGCAGAGAGGAAAAGAGACATCAGTGTATGGTTGCCTTTCACCTGTCTCCAGCTACGGATCTGGCTGGAGACCTGGCTTTCAACCTAGTTATGTGCCCTGGCTGGGACTCGAACCAGCGACCTTTGGGTTTGCAGACCAGCACTTTATCCACTGTGCCACCAGCCAGGGTAACTGTTAGTATTTTGGTTGGAGTCACACTTAATGTGTAGAAAAGGTATATCTTTACAATACTGAGTCTCACCAGTCAGGAATATGGTGTTTATCAGTCAACTCTTGCTGTGTAACAAATCGTCCCAGACGGAGTGGTTTAAAACACATATATTTATTATTGTTCCCAGGTCCATGAGCTGACTGGTTTGAGCATAATGCTGGGTGCTCTGCTTACTAAATTTAGTATTAATTATTCATTAAATAGTATACTTAACTGAATGGAAAATACATGCACTATATTCTCTAAAAACTCTTTTAATGTGCAGTGATCCCTGTACCCAATGGGTGTGTGTGTCTCAGTGGATCTGTGCGTCTATGTGTCTTGGTATGTTTCTGTGTGTGTGTGTGTGTGTGTGTGTATCTGAGGTGCTGTGCGTCTGTGTATGTTGTCAGTGTATGTGTGTGCCCATGACTGCTTCTGTGTGGGTACATGTGCATGTCTGCCGGGAAAAGCCAGAAGGTATGAATCCCCAAGGTTTGGGTCTGGGGGGATCTGCATTTTAATCTCGCATCCCTTGGGTGACCTTTAAGCCTGGCTGCCTCTTTTGGGATTATATCCTGAGACATTTTTCATATTTTCTGGTTTCTTTCCCTTTCTGGTTTTCATCTTCCCTCCTGGACCGCAGGAGTCCTACCGCTGCCACCACCAGCACTGTAGCCTGTGCGCAGCGGCTGGTTGGTTCCAGCGGCTGGCTCCCAGTGACAGTGTTTTTCCCTCTGTTTATCCAGCAGTCACACCTGATTAATCTAAATCAATTTGCAAATGCCTTTATTTACATGGAAAATCCTTTGGATAAACAAGAACTAGGGCACACGCTGGAGCACACACCCCAGCTCCTTCTGTGAAACAAGTTTCCTGACGCTCCGGCAGCCAGGCCATCCCAGACTGTTTCCGTCTGGCCAAGTGGGATCTGTGCGCGCTTGGCCCACCGTGCACACCGCATGAAACCTTCATAAGCTTCTCTGGGACCTGCTGCTCCCCCCTCAGACGGTCAGGGTCCAGATAAGTAATCAGAATCAGGCCTGCTGTGAGTGCCTTTTGGCAGTCAGGACTTGAGGGGGTTGTGGTGCGTATTAGTTTCCTGAGGCCACTGTAGCAACACACGGGAAGCAAGGTGGTTTAAAACAATAGCGACTCACTCTTTCATAGTTTGGAAGGGAGAAGTCTGTGACCGCGGGCGTGAGCGCCAACCGCATTCTTCCCCTAGACCCACCAAGGGGGTGGTGCAGAAATTCAGGTTGAATAGGTGGCCTCTGCCTTCCGTGCACCGAAAAAGGCACATATACCTGTGGCTGGTGGACAATCAGTTGTCACAACTTTCTCAGAAACGAATCTGGCAAAATGTATTAGAATTACAAACATAGCCCCTTGGGCCCAGAATTCCACACCTGAGAACACGTACCCTGCAAATAACACAAGGCTGTATACTCAGTGTTGAATAAACTGTGGACAATTTGTAACAATTCGTTGCAGTGCATTATATATAATTAGAGTAGTAGATGATTCTTTTTTTTTTTTTTTTAAGATATTATTTAATTATTTTTAGAAACAGGGGAAGAGAGAGAGGCAGAGAGGGAGAGAGACATCAATGTATGGTTGCTTTTCACCTGCCTCCAGCCACAGACCTGACTGGAGACCTGGCTTGCAACCTGGTTATGTGCCCTGGCTGGGGAATCGAACCTGCGACCTTTGGGTTCGCAGGCTGGCACCTTACCCACTGTGCTACCAGCCAGGGCCTTAGATGAGTCTTAATAAGTTATTGAGAATAATGAATTAGCACTCTATCTGGGGCCTTGGAGTAATCTGCATGAGGTATGAAAAGAGAAAACATGCTGATATAAAGTGTGTACGCAATGAACCTAATTTTTCCTCAAACATGGACAAAAGTATTTTAAGTACATATACATGTATATGTGTACTCATTATATGTTTAAAAATAACTTACAAGCATGGAGAGTATGGGAAAGGTAAGTACCAGGATGTTTACAAAGGTTAAGTGCAGTGGGGTAAGGAAATAGATACATATCCACATAAAAGAGAAAAAACCAAATATAAGACTGGAACAAACACAGATCAAACACCATTTGATGGAGAGGATCTCATTTAGGTTGTTATTTAAGATTATATACATGCGTTTATATGTATTTATCTCTTCTAATACCCTTTGTCTTGCAGTGTATTTTGCTTGATATTAATATTGTCACTTGATTTTTCTTAGGGTTTTGCTTTTTGTGTGGTAGGTTGTTTTTCATCTACTTGCTTTCACTCTATGCCTTTATCATTAAAGTACATTATTTTCAGACAAGATACAGTTGGATGTCTTTCATCCATTCTAGTCATTCTATTTCTTTTTCTTTACTTTTCTTTTTTTTTAAAGATTTTATTCATTATTTTCAGAGAGAAGGGCAGGGAGGAAGGAAGAAAGGGAGAGCAGCAGCAATGTATGGTTGCCTTTCACCTGCCTCCAGCTGGGGGCCTGGTTGGAGACCTGGCTTGCAACCTGGTTATGTGCCTTGCTTGGGGAATCAAACCAGCGACCTTTGGGGTTCATAGGCCAGCACTAATCCACTGAGCCATACCAGTCAGGGCTCATTCTACCTTTCATTTGGAGTATTTAGGCCATTAAGATCTGTGTGCGAAGATGGAGGCATAGCTAGTAGACATCTCCCTCCACAACTAAGGAGAAACACAATGATCTCAAAACTGGAGACAACCAGAAGTTCCAGAAAATCGAGCTGCATGGAAGTCCAACAACGCACCAAGATATAAAGACGAGATATTCATCCAGACAGGAGGAGGGGGTGGAGCCAGGGTTGAGAGGACAGTGTGGCAGTGGCAGCAGTGGTCAGCCAGGGGAAAGCACAGTCACCCATTTAAATAAAGTAGGGAGGGACACCTGGGGGGCACTCCCGGCACCAGACCAGACCTCACAGCTCATGGTTCCAGCGTGGGGGAAGATAAAGCCTCATTGCTTCTGACTGAAAACCAGTGGGGGTTGGGGCAGAGGAAGAAACTGCTGGTCTCAGCAGAGTCCATTTGTTTAGAGGTCCCCATGGTCCTGGGATGTCTGCAGACTCACCCACTCTGGGAACCATGGCCGAGGCAACAGCTAGAGAGCTGCTAGTTCCATATGGGAAGTGGGAGAAGTGCCTGGAAAAGGGGTGAGTGCAGAGCAAGTGGCAGTGTTTCCTCTCAGACCCCCCTCCCCAACATACAGCACCACAACCTGGTGAAACAGGTCACCTCGTACAAACAAATACCTAAGGCTCTGCCCCTTACAACATAACAGGTGCAACATCTCTATCTAAAACACAGGGGTAAACACAGGAGTCTGTCAAGTTGAGGAGACAGAGAAGTATGGCCCCAAAGAAGGAATGAATCAAGGTTTCATTGGAAGAACTAAGCAAGGAGGAGATAGCCAACCTAACAGATGCAGAGTTCAAAACGCTGGCGTTAAAGATGCTGACAGACTTGACAGATATGCTTGAGTTCGGCAAATGCAAAAGGGGAGACATGAAGGCCACACTAAGTGAACTGAAGGAAAATCCACATGAAACCAATGGTGACGGAAAGGAAACCCAGGTTCAAATCAATGATTTGGAACATAAGGAAAAAGTCAACAGTCAACAGTACAGAATCAAGAAACAAGAATTGAAAGAAAATGAGAAGAGGAAGAAAAAGGGAGGGGTGGAGTGGGGAAGGGGTGATTGGGGAAAAAGAAAGAAAGAAAATGAAGAGAGGCTTAGGAATCTCAGGGATAACGTTAAACATGCCAACATCTGAATCAATGGGGTGCCAGAAGGAGAAGAGGAAGACCAAGAAATTAAAAACTTTTGTGAAAAAACAATGAAGGAAAACTTCCCAAATTTGGCAAAGGAAATAGACATACAAGTCAAGGAAGCAGAGAGAATCCCAAACAAGCTAGACCCAAGGAGGACCACACCAAGACATATCATAATTAAAATTCCAAAGGCTAACGATAAGAAAGAATCTTAAAAGCAAGAGAAAAGAAGAGTTATGTACAAAGGGATTCCTATAAGACTATGAGCTGATTTCTCAACAGAAACTTTGCAGGCAAGAAGGGACTGGCAAGAAGTATTCAAGGTGATGAAAAGCAAGGACCTACAACCAAGACTATTCCATCAAGCAAAGCTATCATTTAGAATGGGAGGGTAAATAAACTGCTTCCCCAACAAAGTAAAGCTAAAAGGAGTTCATCACCAAGCCATTATTATATGAAATGTTTAAGGGGCTTATTTTTAAAAGAGGTAAAAAAAAAAAAAAAAAAAAAAAAGAGGATCAAAACTATGAACATTAAAATGACAACAAACTAAAACTATCAACAACAGAACCTAGAAAAATAAATACAAAAACCAAATAAGCAAACAGCCAGAATAGGAACAGCATCATAGGTACAAGGGTCATTTGGAGGGTTATCAGCTGGGAGGGGCAAGAGGGAGAAATGAAGAAATGGTGCAGGGATTAAGAAGCATAATTGGTAGGTACAAAATAGACAGGGGGAGTTAATAATATCGGAAAGGGTGAAGCCAAAGAACTTGTATGGCAATCCATGGACATGAACTAAGAGGGGTGGGATTGCTAGAGGGGAGGGCCTGCTGGAGGGAAGTGGGTTCCTGGGTGGAGGCGGGTAAGGGGAAAAGAAATTGGGACAGCCCTGGCTCATGTGGCTCACTTGATTGGGTACCAGCCTGTAAACCAAAGGGTTGCCAGTCTGATTTCCAGTTAGGGCACATGCCTGGGTTGTGAACCAGGTCCCCAGTTGGGGGCACACAGGAGGCAACCACACATTAATGTTTCCCTTCCTCTCTTTCTCCTTCCCTTCCCCTATCTCTAAAAATAAATAACTAAAATCTTTTAAAAATAAAATAAAAAATAAAAAAGGAAGGAATGGGGACAATTGTAACAGCATAATCAATAAAATATAATTAAGAAAAGATTTACATGCTTATTGATCTGATTGGATTTAGGGCTACCATTTTATTATTTATTTTCAGTTTGTCCATTGTTGTTTTTTTTTTTTTAAGATTTTATGTATTATTTTTCATAGCGATGGGAGGGGAGAGAGGCAGAGAGGGAGAGAAACATCAATGTATGGTTAGTTGCCTTTCACCTGCCTCCAGCTATGGACCTGGCTGGAGACCTGGCTTGCAACCTGGTTCTGTGCCCTGGCTGGGAATTGAACCAGCGACCTCTGGGTTTGCAGGTCAGCACCTTATCCATTGTGCCACCAGCTAGGGCCATTGGTTGTTTTTTAAGATTCAAAAAATTTTTTTTCAATTACAGGTGACATTCCATATTTTATTAGTTTCAGGTATACAGCATGATAGTGTTAGACATGTATGTAACTTATGAAGTGATCCCCCAATATTTTAAAACTGTTTTTTCTATCATTCAAAATTTCAAGAGCAGGTGCAAACATAGCTATGGATCGACCGTCTGTGTCCCTCCACAATTTGTTGATGAAACCCTAGTCCCCTTTGATGGTGTTGGGAGGTGGGGCCTTTGGCAGGTGATTAGGTCAGGCAGGTGGAGCCCTTGGGAATGGGAACTGCGTCCTTGTAAAAGAAAGAGACACCGGGTTCCTCTTTTCCTCTGTGCCTCGTGAGGACACAACAAGAAAAGAGTCACCCGCAAATCAAGGTGAGGATCATCGCCAAGCTTGAAGCTCTGATCTCAGACTTCCAACTTCCAGAATAGAGAGAAATAAATGTCTGGCGTGCATAAGCCACCCAATCTGTGGCATTCTGTTCTGGCAGCTGGAATGGGGGACAAAGACAGTAGTACAGAGAGTCCCATACGTCCCTCACCTAGTTTCCCTCGCTCTTAACATGTTACATTAAACCTTAACAAGTACATTGGTCACAAGAAACCGGCTTTGGCCTTTTACTGCTAATTAAGTTGCAGACGTTATCTGGATTCCACAGTTTTCCCATTAGTGTCTTCTCTCCAATCCAGGTACCCTGTTGCATTTAGTCCTTGTGCCCGCGTCTCTTCTGGCCTGTGACAGTTTCTTGCCTTATGCCTCATGACCTTGGCAGACTTGAGGAGTCCTGGCCAGGTAGCCTGTCGAATCCTCCTCAACTTGGGTTTGCTGGATGTTTTTTGCACCATCAGACTGAGGCTATGGAGCTTGGAAAGACTGCAATGACATGGAGGTGACGTGCCCTCCTTGTCACATCATATCGGGGGTCCACGCTGTCAATGTGACTCAGCGCTGGTGATGCTGACCATCGCTTGGTGTGGGCGGTGCTGCCAGGCTTCTCCACTTAAAGCCACTGTCATTCTCCCCTTTTCCACACCCTGCTCTTTGGAGGCAAGTCACTGAGCCTAGTATGCTGGCGGGGGGCGGGGTGGTGGAGGTGGGAACTAAGTTCTCTATCTCCTAGCAAGGTCATGTCTACATATATAATTCGAAACTCTTTTGTAAGCTAGATTTGTTTGTTGTGTCCCTATTTATTTGTTCAATCATGTATATGCAAGTATGGATTCCTATATAGTTATTTTACACTTTGGGGTATAATGCCATACTATCTTATTAATTTTGTTGTTCAAGTTGTTCCAGCTTTGGTCAAAAGGAGTTTTCAGGTTGGCTCTTGTGTCTATTTGGCTTGTCCCTAATCTAAGGTTTTATGGTCGAATTTACCCTGAACTTCTCAACTTTTCAGGTATATGAGTCGATAAGTCTCCCCTTCCTCTTTTATTCCTCTAGCTAATCTGATTTGGATATCTGTCGGTTGCAAGCAAAGAGACCTGATTTAATATGCCACATATAACAGATCTGATATACAACAAATGCGATATATACCAGACTCGGATAAAATAGGACTATTAACAGTGACACCGAGGATTGTTTAAAAATATTAAAGTATAAAAATGATCGCATTCAAATTTTAGACTAACATAGTTGCTGGCGTTGAACAGATCATTTAACTTTGAGCTTCCTGGCTGCCAAAGCAGAACTAGAAATGGAATAGCTTAAGTGATTAAAGGAAACATAGCAGACCCTCAGGGAGTTAAAGGAACCCTTGTCCCACATGCTGCAAATCGTATTTTCTCATGAAGATTCTGACTCAAGGACATTAAGCCGCATAAGGATTTTTCTAAAGATGCCGTAGTATAAAAACAAAGGGTGTTATTATTTCAATGCAGTTTAGTAAAAGCATTTCTGTAAGAACTTAACTTCTGTGGTCTAGGAACGAGCTCTTTTATGCTCTAACTTGACACAGACCGAGCGCTTAGTGAACCAGGGGAATGGATGGGTAGTCTGTCTTAAACTATCTTTTTCAGGTACCCTTGGCTATGTGAAAGCTAATACACGCACTGAGCACACATATTACTGCACGGGTAGTGATTTATAAGTTAGGATTCTAACTTGAATGTGTGATCTGGAGATTTAACTTGGCAATTGATGCTAATGGATTTTGTCTGTGTACCTATCAGCCTGGGGAACTCCTTCCAAACTCTCTGCTGAGTTTAATGGGATTCCTCCTGAAGACACTGCGCCTTAGTGCACTAAGGATAACAGCATTGGGATGCCGGGGCAAGTGAGCCCACGAACTCCCTCCCAGATATTTGCTTCCATCCCTGTTGCCTTTCCTTGTCACACGTGCTGCCCCTTGGCGTTGCGGCTGAGACAGTGACTGCGGAGCATTCCGCCTCGGACCCCCTGGACCCGCGCCGGACTCCAGGCCCCGTTCCGTGTGCAGAAGGAGCCCACTCAACAGTTGGCTCTGCCTCCCAACTTGGATGCCTCTCCAGCAAGGCTTACCTTCCAGCAGCTGAGCTAATCCGCTCACCAAGGCCTTGGCGGCGTCTGGACTTCCAATGGTGTGTTCATGCCACTGGCCAGCCCTCCCTTTTGTCCTTGAGTTTCAAGTGGGACCAATTAACCTCAGGAGAGGCTCCAAGTCCGGCCTCTTGGTAAGAACACCAGGACCTCGAGTCTCCGAAAGAGCACCCTGAAGCGGGGCCATGGGGGAAGTCTGTCTGCAAAGCTCAGAGGCCCGGGCTCAGGCAGCTTGGCCAAAACGTCAACCAGCTCCACATGGCATGTCAACCTCACACCTGTTTGATGAGTTACTTCATATTTCTTTAAGCTGTTTCATGTTTTAAAACAAATGCACGTATTGAAAAATGAAACAGCCTAGGTCCGATCAGCTGATCCGTTTTCATTAACCTCATCATAATGCAACACATCTTTGCGATTAAATGTTTGGACCCCACTTGCCCCGGGATGGAGGGGTTTTCAGGTGTTTTGTAATAGGAAACACTGCGGCGGGGGTGTGGTTAAACCGAAAGTCTCAGAAAGCCCCAGATCCCAATTACATGTTTAAAGAGGCCCGTTCTGAAATTGATAGAGAAGGACGGGAAAGTGGGAATCTATCACTACAGTGAGTGGCCGGGAAGTCCAGCCTGCCACACAGGCATGAAAGTGGCCAGAAAGGAAAGGACAGTGAAGGTGATGTGACTACTGAAGGCACAGCAGTGCCATTTGGTTCTAGCTCATTCTCTTGTCTGGGGAGGTCTCTGGGCCCCAGGCTGGCTTTGTCTTTGTTCTAAAGGAGCATCTTTCTTCTAGAGGTCATCGGAAGTTGAACAAGGAGGACCTTGGGCACCGTCATTCAAGGCTGACCAATCCCCTCTTCCCTGGCCCGCCTTTTTTTGTTGGTGGGGAGGGACTACTGGGCCAAGGATATGAACGGTCAGTTTCTGAAGGAGGAAACCCAAAAAGCCAACAGGCAAATGGAAAGATGCTCCAACTCAGTGGCAACCACAGACATATAAATAAAAACAACACGCGAGATACCACTTGCACCTATCGGATTGGAAAAAAATAGAAAGCAAGATAATTCAGGAAGTGGCAGACACCGGAGAGGGCCGGTGGGGAAGTGCAGACGGGTGCAGCCACCATGGAGAGTCATCCGACTGTCCTTAGTGCAACTGGGGTGTGTATGTCACCCCATGGCCCAGCCATGCAGCCTGGGATGTTATTCTCAAGGATATTCATCCTAAGGTCATTGGGCATTCAGGGGCATCCTAAGTGCTTGGCCCTGAGGGAACAGGTACATAAAATATGGACAAGCACCACGGATTACTCCGTGGTAGCTTGCAGCAAAATTACAGATCTTTAATAACATAGCACTGAGTGAAAAAAGGAAAAAGCAGCAGGAGACCTATGGCCCAATAGCACTTATGTAAATTCAATACTTTCCCACAAATATGACAAACACAAGCATTAGACTGATGGCCCAGGGGACAGGGGACTGGGGTGGGAACTGAGGATGAAAAGGGAAAGACAATGCATCGAGACAGCTGCTTTGTGGACCCAGTGTGGGAGAGAACCATGGAGCGAGGGGTGTGACTAACTCAACCAACACTTCTCCCCAAATAAGAAGTATTATTTATTTATTTATTTATTAAAAAAAAAAAAAAAAAGAGTTTATTTCATTATTTTTAGAAAGAGGGGAAGGGAGAGAGGCAGAGAGGGAGAGAGACATCCATGTATGGTTGCATTTCACCTGCCCCCAGCACATAACCTGGTTATGTGCCCTGGCTGAGAATCGAACCTGCCACCTTTGGGTTGGCAGGCCGGCGCCTTCTCCACTGTGCCACCAGCCAGGGCCAGAAGTATTTTTTAAATGAAAATAAAGCCCTTCACGACGACGTTGCTGGGGACCCAGCAGCTTCTCTGGCGCACTTGTTGCTTGCAGGCCCGTCTCCACCCCCCGCCGAAGATGTGATCCGGATTGGGTGTCTCCTCAGCCCCTTTCCAGCATCAGGGCTGTTATGCTGAACTCTCCTGGCCTCGCCTGTCATGCGGAAAATCAAGCGGGTGTCTGCACAGGGAGGGTGGGTCTGCTGCGAACAGGCCCGGGAAGCTCAGAATGATGTAATGGCTACGGGCCTCTGGATGAAAATGAGAAAAAGTCCTCACGTCACATCCCTGCCAACATTCGCAGACCGTAAATAGGAACATTTGAGGTGAAAAATAGGGACTTGCTACATAGCAGCCTTGGAAATCTCCAGCCTGGGAGACATTTGGAAGAAGGGGGAGCAGGGGGCTGTAGGACGCACGCTGGTATTTTTCGCCCCTGTCGCCCGTGAGGGGCTCTGGTTTTGTGTCCTGTGGGGCGAACTGCTGAGCGGGAAGCTAGAATGACAATGATCATAATAGTAACTGCTATTTACCTATCATTACCCAACATTACTTACTCCCCATCTTGTGCCAAGTACCAGGAGGGGCATGTTGCATAAGTTGTTGCTAATTCTGTGGCTCCCCCACTGTGAGGAAGGAGTGTGGATCCCAGTTTGACCTGAGAGATGCAGAAAGCGGACACCTGAGCATCGGGAAGGCCCTCCAGCCCCTCCTCCCCTGGGCTGCCTGCCCCCCAGGGAGATGGCCGTGCAGGGAGGCGCAGCTCCAGTGCCCAGAGCAGAATGCCCTGTGTCCTTGGACAAGGCTCTCAGCCTCTCTAAGCTACAGGCTTCTCACCAAACAAGTGGGCCAAGGGGCTGCCCGGCCCTGCCCACCTCCCCAGCCATTAGGAGGAACAGTGCAGAAGGAAACTGTTGATCATTCATCTGGGGGGCTTTGGGGTATCACATGGGGTCACCTCCAAAGCCTCGTTGATTTTAAGTTCTCTCCCCCAATCCTTGTTTCCTATGCTCCTCCTCCCTACCTTTTGACATCTGACTATTTCACTACCACATATACATCGTCTTTTAGTCATTATAACAACTACCATCATTTTAATACACACAAAATATGCATGCGCTATTAGACACCTTGTATGCATTACTGAGCATTCCCAGTGTGTGTGTGCGTGTGTGTGCATGTGTGCGTGTGTGTGTACCAGAGGCAGAGGGGGGCCCAGTGTAAGAAGCAGGAGCAGAGTGCACAGCGACTGGGCGGTGTAGGACTTGCCCAGGGCCCCCACTAGTTTGTGACTGTGGCCTGGGGTCTTCCCTCCGTCCTTCCCTTGGGGCTGTCCATAGAACATAGCTGTGGGTTCAGGAGACACCTAGGTTTGAGTTCTGGCTCTGCTGATAACTAACTGTGAGACCCTGGACAAGTGACGTAGCTGTCTGATGGGGACGGTTGATATGGCCCCTGCCGGGGTCCGATGAGGGCCACACGAGCTCACGTTTGCAAACACCTGGTGCGCAGGAAGCATTTGGTGCATGAACTCGCTTCCTTTCCGTGGGAAGCCTTGTGCAGATGCCCTCGCAGCATGGTCATCGTTGGTCTTTCAGACACGGGGAGAGCGGGGCAGCTCTCAGCTGTCTATTCTCATAGGAACATTTAGACCCTGTGATGGGTCCATTCACTTAGCCGGACCACAGTACCCAGATGCTTGGACGTTGCTGTGAAGGTATTTGTTTGTTTATTTATTTAAAAGATTATATTCATTATTTTTAGAGAGGGGGGAAGGGAGGGAGGAAGAATGGGAGAGAGACATGAATGTATGGTTGTCTTTCGCCTGCCTCCAGCCACAGACCTGGTCGGAGACCTGGCCCGCAACCTGGGTTATGTGCCCTGGCTGGGAATAGAACCAGTGACCCTTGGGTTTGTGGCCAGTGCTCAATCCACAGAGCCACATCAGCCAGGAAGGTGTCTATTTATTTGTTCGTTTTGTATGAAACGGGCATTTAACTTGGTGGACTCTGAGTAAGTAAAGCAGGTTGCCCTCCAATCAGGTGCAGGCCCGTGTAGAACAAAGACTGGCCAACCCCAGCAAGAAGAGCGGTGATACCAGCAGATGGATTGAAACTGCAACTCAGGCTCTCCGACATACAGATTTTGGACTCATCAGCCTCTGCATATAATTGTCTGAGCCAATTCCTTAAAATGCGTGCATCCCTCTCTCCCTCCCACCCTTCTCCCTCCATCCATCTCTCTCCCTTACCCCCCAACCCCCGCACATGCAAACACACATACACACACCCTGTTGGTTCGATGTCTCTGGAGAGCCCTGACTATGCAGGCTCCTGATGCAGGACTCTGTTCTATCCGACACCTCTTTCAGAAGAGTCCGCCTGGTCCAGCCACCCCGGGGCAGGTCTGTCCGCGCACCTGAGCAGGCAGGTGAAGGGCACAGGGCGGTGCCTTGGAGCTGCTTTGCTGAGCAGCAACCTCTATTTCATGATAATGAGAAGCTGACCACGAGGCAGGAGGCATCATGGGACTTCCCCAATTGGCCTGAATAATGAAGTGTTGCCCATTGCCTGCGTAGCTGACTATGAACAAAATATGTGTTCCGTGCTCTATCCACCATTTGGAGAAAAAGAGAAAAAACACATTTGGATTCTTTATGAATGCTCTCATGGAAGTATGTGCTGTGTTCATCGACTTCTTCCCTACCCCAAAACCTTGCTAATTACCAGAAGTTTATGGTCGGCCCGTGTTGCCTTACAGCTGCTGGGGAAGCGCAGACATTTCGTTTCCAGGCTGTTCCATTCTGGACTTTTCCTTCATAACAGGTTTCTCAGCCTGGGCGCTATCAACATTTGGGGATGGATCTTTGGTGGTTGGGGTGGTTCTATGAATTAAAGGACATTTAACAGGCTCCTTGCCCTCTACCCAGGGCCCACTTACCTGTTATTACAGTAGACTTGGTGCCTAAGTCTCATGATTCTTTTAGGAGCTTACAAAAGTGTTTTAATTTTATTTAAACTTTAGAAGTCAGAGGGGAAAAATGAATAGGATCCTAAAAATATGTAACAATGAAACTCAGCCTGCATTACGTTTCTCTTCACACCAACTTAGTCTAAGAGAAAAGTATGCATGTATGTATTTTGATGAAGGAAGGGGCTCATACTGGGTGGAAAGGTGTAGAACCCACTATGTCATTGTGTACAGCTCTTGTCTTTGCCCAATAGATGCCAGTCGAATTCTTCCCCAGAACTGTCACATCCAAAATGTCTCTAGACAGTGCCAGGTGACCCCCAGGGGTCAGGGTAAGTGTAGAAAAATCAGCCGGTCGGGAATCACTGCTTTACGCTAATAATAAAAGCAATAAGTATTTATTCAGCCAACCAGCATTCAGGGGGCATCTCAGGGGCGTTGGGTGCCTACTCTGGGACCACAAGAAGAACAGAAGAATAAGATATTCTCCCGCCCTGGCGTGGCAGAGCAACAAAGGAGTCAGAGGAGGTCTCTAACTAAATGTGATAGGTCAGTGCTGGGACACATCAGATTCCCTTACCGAGGGATTAGGGGAGTCAGGAAGGCTTCCCAGAAATGGGCATTTGGAACGAGGTCTTGGAGAGGGAGTAGGAGTTTTTCAGATTGGAATGATAACGAGGAGAGGGCTGGTGGGCCTGTGAAATCAGAGTGGGGCAGGCAAAAGGTCACCCTCGGGTCTGCCTTTCAGGTCACTGCCACGTGTTAAGGGCCAGACATAAGCCCCTTTGTAATTAGCAGAATAGGGGAGCATTTAGTTCCCTGGAATCATGGAAATATTCGTTTCTTTTTGAATCTCCTGAAAGATTCATTTCTTCTGTCAGCACCAACAATAACATACGACGTGAAACACCACCGGCTCTGACACCATGTCCAGCCCCGTGAAGTCCAATTAGAAACTGGGCGTTGATTTCAGATTGATCAGATTCGAGTTTTGACTTTTGTCCAGAGGAGAACAGGAGCACGGTGTTATTACAGGCTTGTATTTCACCTTCTCAAGGAAGGAAAGGAAAGACACACGTCGTTTTGACGGGATCCAGAGCCCGGCTCGGGGCGAGGCGCCCTATTTTATAAGGGAGCTGCTGTCTAGAGAGCCCTGCCCTGTGCAGGCTGTTTAGTTTCTGCACCCGCCGTGCCAGCGACGTGAAACAGAATGCAGTCGCTGGGCTGCCGCCGCCGCTCCGGGGCCAGGGGTCTGCCGGCTGCAGGGCGCAGTGGGCTTGGCACCCGGCACGCTTTCCAGTTGGCACTGGGGCTCAGGCAACTGTAGATTGGCCACGCTTTGCACTTCGCCGAAGAGACTGGGCCTGGCCTTCTCGGTGCTCACACAACGACAGGCCTGGAAACATGGGAATTGCAGGCAGTCGGGGCGACCCGGAGCCCCTGCTTCTTTCTGTGGTTGGGCCCTAGCTCAGCTTCCCTTCCGTGACTGTTAATAACGCAGCAGCCCCTCCCCGAACCCCTACGTTTCGTTTTCACCAACTGGGCAAAAGCAGAAGGGCAGGAGTTTGCAGGGCCGAGTCCCTCTTCGTCATCGGAGAGGCGGGGCTGTAGGTTCGGATCCCAGGTCTGCCACTTACGTCCGTGGCCTTGGGGAAATAGCTGACGGTCGGATAACAGCGCCACCAGGCGCTGACGTTGGTGCCTTTCAGGTCGTCACCCCATTGGCCATTGCAACCACCTGGCCTGTCCCAGGTTCCCTCCCCCCATATCCCGCAAAGGATATTGGGACAACTTTTGCATCTTTTTCCAGGCTGGGGTGGCGCCCGCGACTGTCACTCGAAGGGCCTGGCACCAGCCATGCCAGGTCCCCTCCGCCACCCGGGGCCCGACGCAGCGTCGCGGCGCAGCCCAGTCGCCGCTGGCACTATCTTCAAACACGAAAATAATTTAATCCTTGCAAGCGCAGCCCTCATTATCTCTCCGAGCAACAGGATCTGTCTCCAAACCTGAGAAGTTCAGATTACCAAGTTTCCAGACTTTTTTACCAACCCCATCCAAAAACAATCCTGGGTTTATAACTCAATAAAAGGGATTTGAGTCTTCATGCGAGAGCAGAGCAGGCGGAGCGCGCAGGCCGAGGGGCAGAGCGGGGAACCACCGGCCTCCGCCGCTGGGGAGGGGTGCGGGCCACTGCCAGGCAGGGCCGAGCTGGCTCCAAACCCAGATTCCTCATCGGGGGAGAAAACCGGCCACAAACGACTGCTTCCACATCCTCTGTGGGCTTTACCCCCATGGCAGGCCCCAGGGGCAGCCACGCAGGTGACCCGGCTCCCTACCTGACAGAGGGGGAAACTGAGGTAGAGCGCAGGTGCCCGCCCACCCCACGGGTTTCCTAGAAGAGTGCGGGCGGCAGCGGGCATCTGGACTCGGCCCAACTCCCCAAACCAGGCTCCCTGGGGCGCCGCTACCCCGCCTGGAGGGGGCGCCCCATTCCAGCTCACGCACTGGTGCCTCGTGGGGGTCCATCTGACCAAGTTTGTTGGCAGGGTTTCTTCGAGTCCCCAGGCCTGGAGTGAGGACAGCCCGAGCACCTCTCGTCGGCCTATTTTCCCGCAGTCAGAGGGCCCCGGTGCGCTGCATCTCTGCCTCCGGGGCCGAATCTCACAAGGCCTCCGGTTCTTTGGGGCACAGGGAAAATAAAGGTTTCTCTTGGCAGGGTTGGCTAAGGGTTGCGTGAGGGGACGATGAGGTGAGGGGCCCGAGAAGTGGCGTGGAAATGGGTTCAACACTATCGACGTGGTGATCCCAGTCAACAAACTGTATGTCTTCTGAGCCAGCGATTCCACTGGGTGAAACTGAGCCCAAAGGGTAATTTGAGCACAAGGCAAAGATGTTTGGAACAAGGAGTTCAGGACCACCTGTGCATAGGAGTGAAAACACAATGTCCACCCATTGATAGAGGACAAGTTCAACGAAGAGGGTGCCTACCCTACAATAAGATATGCTGGACTCCTTGAAGAAAGTGGACATTCAGTGACCCAGAGTGAAACTTAAATTAACACACACACACACACCAGATTATGGAACACTACGAAAGGTATTACTCAGTTTTTATAAAATCTTTATAATATGTATCTATTTATATATTTTCTGCATACTATACATAATCTGGAAGTAGACACCAACTAATTTTTAATCGTGGGTATCCTTTGGGATAAGCATATTGGCAGGTGTTTGCAATCTACCAAGTATATTTTATACTGCTTGATTTTTTCAAAATGTAGTCTCCATTAGTTTTTTTTTTAAATATTTTATTTATTATTTTTAGAGAGAGGGGAAAGGAGAGAGGCAGAGAGGGAGAGAGACATCAATGGATGGTTGCCCTTCACCTGCCTCCAGCCACAGACCTGGCTGGAGACCTGGCCTGCAACCTGGTTATGTGCCCTGGCTGGGAATTGAACCAGCGACCTTTGGGTTCCGGTACCTTATCCACTGTGCCACCAGCCAGGGCCCTCCATTAGTTTTATGATCAGAACAAATGGTATTACAGTATGCTAAAAGAAAAAAGAGAGAGAGCGCATAGAAAAGATGCAAAAACGGTAGCCAATGACACATAGTAGGTATTCAGTAGGAGTTCTGTCATTAGGGCCTCTTGACACCATGAGTCCCAAGTAGCAAATCTGATCCTTATGTGAGCGTTTGTCCCCTACTGAAAAAGCCCACAAATCCAGCTCAGCAATTTTTGGCCAAATTAAAATGGAAATGCGTAGGCCAAGTAAAGCTCATCAAAAGAAGAAAAAGAGAGGAAAGAAAAAACCCAAAAACCTGACTGCCTATACATGTATATAAAATCCATATTACACCATGCTAGAAACGATAAATTGGAAACATGTGAAGTTGCCCTATGCTGGCGTGTAGATGGCGCTTTGGGTACATGGACTTGACACGGAGCCATCTCCGTAAGCACCTGAGGATGCGATGGTGAGCAGCGGCCTCGGGGAGCTGGGGGGGAGTGGCTGCGGCCCCTGCTCTGGGGCACATTTACGGCCTCTCTTACTTCAAGGCAAAGAAGTTAAAAAGGAACTTACTTGGCACCCTCTTCCCACCTTCCCAGTCATACAAGGCAAATGCCAAACAGATGTCCTCAAAGGCTGGAAAAATGAAATGAAAGGCACATTTAGGATTTATAGAGCTGAAAACCCAAAACCAGTGGAAATTAGGACTCTGATGAGCACAAAGCTTGCTGTTAATGCATTTTTTTTTTTTCGCTGTAGTACTTGCAAATTGGCTTCCAGATCCCCAAGCAGTCAGCAGGAGGCAGGAGAGTGGTGTGGCCTCAGTTTGATAAAGTGATAAGTTGGACCAGGCATCCAAAGCCCTTGAGGATCACGCAAGACCTTCTTGTGAGGCTTTGAACCTCATGCCCTGCACTCCTGAGGTCGCTTACCTCTAAAACTGCCACCTGTGATACTCCCCCATCCCATCCTTGATCCCCTTGATCTCTAGCACCCCCATCCTTGATCTCCTCACTCCCTAGCTTACCCACCTTTGGTCCCTTCACTCTAACATCCCCATCTTTGCTTCCCCCTCATTTTATATTGCTTGGTTTTTTTTTTTTCAAAGTGTAGTCTGCATGAGTTTCATAATCGGAACAAAAGATCTCTTCCGTCAGTTTGCTGACAGAAAAACACTAGGAGAGCATAGAAAAAGCTCAACAATTGTTGCCAACACGTAGGAGGTGCCAATAAATCAAGTTCTGTCCGCAGAGCCTCCTGACCCCATCAGACTTGACCATCTAAACTACCTAACATTCCCGTCCATGTTAACCTGGCCTTCGAGGCCCTCCCCATCAGGCTCCGCGTGCTGAGTTGCAGGCAGGATTCCCTCTCTGAATCCACCATGCCTTTATAATTTTGTTCCCTCTGTCTAGAATGCTCTCATAGGATCTGAAGACCCCTCACAACCTTTGCGACTCAGGAGGAAGTCACCACCTCCTGTGGGCTCTCCCCAGCCCGAAGGACGCCTCTCCTCTGTCCCTTTCTGCACCGTGTTGCTCCTACTGTGCGGGTTTGTCTCCCCAGACTGGAGCCCCTGGAGTGAGGGACTGTCGCCACTTCAGCTCTGGCCTAGAGGGTGCCGTCCGGTGACTTGGATCCCCTGCAGGGTTCTCCCTTCCACACAGCACATAGTATGCAGTTTTTACATAGTATGCATTTTATTGGGTGAATGAATGAATGAGATGGGCCTCCCCCAGGTGCCCCTCTATCCTCTCCATTCAGAGAGGACACCATGGGAGCTTTGAGTGGTAGAAATAAAGCAATTCTAGGAGGAGACAAAAATGCCATTTATCTAAACCTACTGTGCATATAACAGATGTCAATCTCGTTTAATCTCCTATTTTATTCTACATATGCTGAGGCCCAGAGAAGTGAAATGCTCTGCCCAAAGGTCACCTTTTATCAGGGTCCAGGAAGCTGCGTCTGGGGACAGAGGTAGGGAGAGCTTGAGACCCTAGGCCAGGTGGGTGGAAGCAGAAGGAATGCACGTCACCAGGTTGGCCTCCGGAAAAATCTCATTAACCATAGGGTAAATGTTCATTTTAACTTCACTATTGTCTTTGCAAGCAGGTGGCTGCTTATCTCCGAGGCTAGAATTCCTGAAATTCTTGAACTTAATGGGATTTCCTTCCCTATAGTCTGATAATAGCCCAATAATGTTTCATCCTAGCAAACACCTCAAGGGTTGATTCAATGATTATGTCATTTCAGATGCAAAAACTGAAGCTTAGGGGAGTTATTAAGTTCCCGGATAACTAGGAGGCTGAGCTGGGATTCGAGCCCAGGAGGCCTGACTCCCAGCCTGTATGCTCCCAACTGTCTCGTGTGACTTTTATTTCCCTCTTCAAGTTTGGGGACACTGGCCAGAGACAAGGGTGGAAGTCCCATCTTGGTTCCTGGCAGGTGACATGATCCTTCCCTTGGAATTGGAGCCAGGGTAGATGGGGATTCGAATCCCCACCAGGGGCCACGGTGCCGGAAAGGACAAAGCCAGCCTCACTTGACATTGTGGCACCATTGGCCTAGTAGGCCTATCACCTTCCTCAAGGTGACTGCCATTTTACTCTTCTGAGCTTGTGTCACCTGGACTGGAAATGACTGGGAAGCAAGAGCAGAACTAACTGCTCCCTATAGCAGCAGGCAGGAGATGAGATTGGAACGAAATGCAGCCTTGTGTTAACAGCGCCCAATAGCCAAGGGTCTCACCACAGCAACACCCCCCTTTAATTCAATTATAATCAAACAGAAGTTCAAAGCCCCGGCCCCTCGGGGCTGGTGTATGCCCCTCTCCTGTCCTAGAGAGCGAATACAGTCTTGACTCTCTACGCTGTCTTATTTTCGGATTCCTTCACAGCCCCGGCACTGACCACGCTAACATTTTGGTGGCCCGTACGAGCATCTTCTCTATTTCCTCGGGTCTCCTGAGACTTGAGACTAGGCCAGCAGTAGGCCGTGGAAGCTCGAACCTGGCTAACCCTCTAACCCTGTCTCTCCTCCTCACCCCCCATCCCCGCCCGTGACCCACAAATCTTTCTGAATCTTGGGACAGAAACAGTCTGCTTGCCCGGTTGACAAACCCCGAAACAGGGTCTTATCACTCTCCCCGGGCTTCGGCCAAGAGGGACACTTCCAATCGTCTCCTTGCTCAGCTCTGGCTGCAGACCTCTAGGTCATTTGATTTGGGGGCACCCTTCTCCCCTCCTTCTCATCCTGAGATAAAGGTATTCCTTTCAAGCTGAGCAATACTCAACCAACCCCACCCAAGAACTCCCCACTGCGATGGGACTTGGAGGCTCTGGGACCTACCCACCTCCCGCCCAAGTGCCAGATTCTCTATTGCAACACAGCCTGGCCTGGATACAAACAGGTGACCAGGAGGTCTGGCCCTGGACGGGTCTCTTAACTGTAATACTACCCTCCAACTCAACCTTTACTGTCGCCTTCCTGATCCCTTCCTTAGGGTTAGTTCTCGAAGTGAGGAGACAAGATTTTAATTTTCAGTGGGGATTCCAGGCTTCTTGCTCCTAACTCTGTCTCTTTGGTCAGATTTACCTCACTTTTACCCCCACACCTCTTACTCCAGTCCCCATATTTGTTTTCTAGCTGAGTTGCACTCTAACCCTTAAAGCCTTGTTCTTTTAACAAATGTTACCCAGCCGGGAGTGTTACTATTCCTCACCTGCCTAACCCCAGTCCTGCTTTTGGCTCCCATTTGGAATTAGGTTTAGTTCCACTGTGCCCACGTGAAGCAAAAACAAGGGTACAAAGAGGGAGAAAATCTCATTGTCTTCCCAGGCTGTAAAACACTCTCTTCGCCTCCCAGAGACGGGGGAGCTGCTAAATTCTGGGGAGAATCCGGCCTGCCCCTCCATGCAGAGGAAAAAGTGGCATTTTAAACTCAAGCCCCTTTGCCACCCTTTCCCCTGATGAAACCAAAGTCCTTCTGGAGACGCTTTTTTCCTACAGGTTTTTGGGTTTTTTTTTTCATTTTTTTTATTGTTGTTGTATTACATCCATCGCCTTTTTGCTCCCCTCCGTCCCCCTCCCCACCCACCCATCCCCCCCAAAGTCAATCCCACCTGTTGTCCATGTCCATGGTTCCTTTATACTAGGTTCTTGTCTAAGCGGCTCCCCTTCCTTGCCTCTGCCTCCCCCCTCCCCCTCCCCCTTCCCCCCTGACCACTGAAGGCCTATTCACTGTATTCATACATTTGGTTCTGTTTTTGAAATGCAAATACCTGGTATTCCTTAGGAACTCTAGTCTAGGCCATCTTTTAAGATACAATTCCAGGGAAGATAATTCTTACCAAAATAGGGAAAACCTTAGCTCCATCTGAGCAAATCAATTTATTTCAGCTGTTTCTCTCTAAATTAGTATATTCTGATGAAAGTTATCGAATGCGTAGGTATTTTGAAACAACATGAAATGCTGAAACATAGATTGCTAGGCCTGCTTTTGGCTTTTTATTACAAAGAGTGAATTTGGAGCCGTAGATGAAGGTCTTGGGCTTTGCTGGAGGTGTGTTTCTTGAGAGTGAGAGTGTGTTTGCCAGTAGAGAAACCTGTGTTTGTAACGGTCCTGAGATGAGTTCAAAGGTCAGGCTAGGAACTGTCAGGTGCTTACTTTTTGGTGTTAATTGCATTTTAGTTGAATCGACAACCACGTCACTTTTAAATGGTCATTTATAAACAAGTCACTTTTTTTTTTTTTAAAGATTTTTTTATTTCATTATTTTTAGAAAGAGGGGAAGGGAGAGAGGCAGAGAGGGAGAGAGAGAGACATCAATGTGTGCTTGCTTTTCACCTGCCTCCAGCCACAGACCTGACTAGAGACCTGGTTTGCAACCTTGTTATGTGCCCTGGCTGGGGAATCGAACCTGCGACCTTTGGGTTCGCAGGCTGGCGCCTTATCCACTGTGCTACCAGCCAGGGCCTCAAGTCACTTTTTTATTCTAACATATTTGCAAGTGTTTCTTTGGATAGGTTCATGAAAAAGACTCGACTTACTCTAAATTACAGGTATCTAACTAAGTAGGTTATATCTTTAAAGTAGGTTATATCTGTAAATGAAAATCTATAGAACCCTAAGGAATAATAACTGGATTCGTGGAAATACTGGAAAATACTCAAGACAAGCAAAATTGGTTATATGGGACTGAATGAAGGAAAGATATTTTTATTTTTATAGCTGTGTTCAAAATATTGTTCATTTTAAATCTTTTTGTTCTCCAGATATGAGAAAACTTGTTTTTTCCCTGGAACAATTTGTAAGTTATACCCTCACAAGCAATATCGAAACATTTCTGTTTTGCTCCCTACCTAATCTCTCCAGCATTCGGCAACTCTTCATGAGCAAGAATTATTTTCACGGCAATGTGTGTTTGCATAAACCCAATAAAGACCTGTTCTCTTCATAAGAGCACCATTACCCAAATGTGGTTTTATTAACCAAGTTTATGTCTGGAATATCATAATCGAAAGAGCCTGCCTGGTACCTTGCTTGGTCTTATGGCTCATGTCAGTTTTCCCAGGTAAGGAACAAAGGTTGCTTTCCTGAAAGATGGCAAAGAAGGAACCTCAAGAACTTGAGGAATCCACCTGAACCTATAGGTATTGCAGGCAAAGCCAGGTGGCAACCCCTTAGCCTGCTTGAAGTGGTTACAAAAGAGACCTTCGTCCCTACCCCCCAGACCTGGGCCCAAGCCAGGTCATTAAAAATAAATTCATGTTAGCCCTGGCTGGTGTGGCTCAGTGGATTGAGTGCCAGCCTGCAAACCAAAGGGTTGCTGGTTCGATTCCCAGTCAGGGCACAGGCCTGGGTCGTAGGCCAGGTCCCAAGTTGGGGGCACGTGAGAGGCACCGACACGTTAATGTTTCTCTCCCTTTCTCCCTCCCTTCCACTCTCTCTAAAAATAAATAAAATCTTAAAAATAAAAGGAATAAACTCATTTTAAAATCTGAGGGGAGGAAGGAAAGGACAAAACCTGCCCCATTTGCTATTTGCTATTGCAGCCCCATGTGACTGCTGTTTCTTCACTCTCCTGAGCTTGTGTCCCCAGGACTGGAAGTGACTGGAAAGCAGGAACAAAACAACTCCCTACCGCTGCAGGCAGGAGATAACATTAGAAGGAACTGCAGCTTTAAGATACAGTGCCCAACAGCCCAGGGCACTACAGCAACCCCTCACCCTTTTAATCTAATTATAATCAAATAAAATCTCAAAGCCTACATTCCTCAGGGCTGGCCTATCTCTCCACACCAGGCCCCTCTCCTTTCTTGGAGAGTGAATACAATCCTGACTCTACTCTGTCTTCTCTTTGCAAATTCTTTCACGGCCCGACCCTGACATGCCTTCAGTGGGTCAGTGCATCTGCAAATGTGTGACCACTTGGTGCCAGGCCCTGTGCTTGGCACTGGGAAAATGGCCTTGGCCTGGACCCATGGAGCTTAGGAACGATGAACTACTGAGCAACTCCATGAAGAAGACCATTGCAAGTAGCACGAAGGCCCGTGCAGGCCTCACCCAAGTCACCCAAGCATGCCACTCTGCACCCAAAGATCATCATGTGCAGCTTTCCAAAGGCAAGGGTCCCAGGGCAGAGCCTCGCAGATTTAAAACCTGTCTTTGTGGGTCCCTGTCTTGCAAATTCTCTTGTCAAGGGTTGTGTCAGTTGGGGTGCACCCAGGAAAACAAGCCGCAGGAGGCATTCCAGGGAAAGGGGTCAACATGGGGATGGTTGTCACAGGTGATGTGGACGTGAAAGAGAGAAAGTGGGGCAGGAACTGAGCCAGAGTGCAAACCAGGAAGCAGTTGCCGTTCATAGGGAGGAGATGCAGGAGAATGAGAACTGGAGGAGAGGTGGGTGGAGCTGGGGAACAGAGCTCTGACACGACAAAGAAATGAGGTTACAGTGGACTGCAGAGCTGGAGGGAGAGAAAGGGAAAGGGAGAGAGGCAGAGAGGGAGAGAGACATCAATGTGTGGTTGCCTTTCACCTGCCTGCAGCTACAGACCTGGCTGGAGACCTGGCTTGCAACCTGGTTATGTGCCCTGGCTGGGGATAGAACCAGTGACCGTTAGGTTTGCAGGCTAGTGCCTATCCACTGAACCACCAGCCAGGGCCTGTAAATTGTTCTTTATTTCAATTAATGTATCCTTTGTTTCTGACTGGATCTTTTAAATGCCATTGAGGTCCTCACTAAGTTCCTTGAACATCCTTATAACATGGGTTTTGAACTCTGCCTCTGATAGATTGCCTATCTTCATTTTCTTTAACTCTTTTTCTGGAATTTTGATCTGTTCTTTCATTTGGGCATGTTTATCCATCTCATTTTGGCAGCCTCCCTGTGTTTGTTCCTATGTATTAGGTAGAGCTGCTTTGCCTCTATGTCTTGGTAGTGTGGCCTAATGTGGTAGGTGTCCTGTAGGGTTCAATGGCACAGCCTCCCCTGTCACCCAAGCTGGGTACTGGAGGTGCTTCCTTCATGTGGGCTGAGTACTCCCTCCTCTTGTAGTTGAACCTTGGTTGCTGTTGGCAGATCAATGGCAGGGATCTACCCAGGCCAGTCAGCTGCAAGGACTGGCTGTGACCACTGACCACCCACCTCCGCCCTCCATGGAGGGTCAGCTGTGCAGGGGCAGGTGATGCTCCAATGTGGTCTGTAGCTGTCCACTGGGTGCGCTGGCCCTGGGGTGTCCTGGGAAGTGTGGGCCAAGGTCATCCCCACCTGTGTCCTGCCCGGGGCCACCCTGCCTGAGCTATAAGCAATCCAAGAGGCTGCTACCTGTGCTGGGCTCGGCCCAGGTGAAGCCGAGCTGCGAGTCTAGGTGGCTGCTGGTGCCGGGCTGGGGCTCCCTGAGGCGGCTGTTCCTGGAGAGAATCTGGGAAGTTGTGAAGCAGGAGCCAAGAGCAGCCATTCACAGGGAAAAGCAGGTTGGGTAGGCCCATGATTTAGGTGGGTGGAGCCCCTGGGGGTCTCCAAGGCAGGTCAAACAGTGTTTGCCAGGTTGATGGAGTCTCAGATATGGCACCAGCTGGACAGCACAGTCTGGATGTGGTTTCTTTAATTGTGTAGTTGTCAGACTTCTGGTGAACTTGATTTCTGGTGGTTCTGAGTGGTGTGGTTCTGTATTTCAGTTGTAATTCTGATGCGGTGGTAGGAAGATTCAAGCCATGTGCGCCTAGCTGCCATCTTGACCAAAAGTCCTGTAAATTACTTTACAAAATCCTTCTTTGTTTATTGTCCTTCTGTCCCCACTCGAATGTGAGGTACACAAGGGAAGGGATTTCATCTGCTTTGTTGTCCCACGACCAGGACTGGAGCCTGATGCCTGGTGGTGCCTAATAGCCACTGAATGAATGAAATAACAGAAATTCTGATCAGAATGAATTCAATCTTCTTACATCTTTCCTTCCCTCGTTTCTTTCTCCCTTTCCTAGAACAGTTATCAATGGTGCCTACGTTCCAGGTGTCAAGCAAGGCACCAGTAACTGTTACCAATCACCTTGTTATGGGCAATGTTGGCTGCAAAATGGCACCAGTTGTTACCGGAGAAGTTGAGCCTCGGTTCCTGAGTTTGGCAAAGAAAGAATTCAGATGCAGGAGTTCAAAGTATAAGAGAAAATTACAGAGGCAGTAGAAGTAAGCCAGCTGGGCTGCGTGGGCTCAGGAGACAAGCTACAGAGACAGAAGGAGGGCCTTCGGAGAGAGAAGGGCCAAGGTAACAGGCTCAGGGGAAGGAGAGGGGGAAGGAAAAATTTGGGCATGCTCCCAGAGGAAAAGCATGAGCTGGGCCCTTCGTCTCCAGGCTTTTTACAGCTGAGCATTTAGGGGAGGTCTTAGGGGAGGCTCTCAATAGAATATTTGGGGTTCCTCGGGTAGAGTCCTAGTAGTGGAATTGCTGGATCAAAAGGCAGTTCCATTAGTTTTTTAAGGAATCCCCATACTGTTTTCCACAGTGCAAGTGCTATTTACAATAGCCAAGTGCTGGAAACAACCTAAGTGCCCATCAGTGCACTTAGGTTCAAAAAACTTGGTACATTTACACAATGGAATACTACACAGCAGAAAGAAAGGAGGAACTCCTACCCTTTGCTACAACATGGATGGAACTGGAGAGTATTATGCTTGGTGAAATAACCCAGTCAGTGAAAGACAAATACCATATGATCTCACCCATTACAGGACAATAATGAACAAAACAAACAAACAAGCAAAACAGAACCAGATACATGAATACAGTGAATAGGTATCCAGTGGGCAGAGGGAAGAGGAGGAGGCAAAGAAGGGGAGCAGTTTAGTCAAGGAACTAGTATGGAAGAACCATGGACATGGACAACAAGTGGGGTTGACTTTGAGAGGGAGTAGGTGGGTGAGGAAGGAGACAGAGGGAAGGAAAAAGGGGATGGATGTAATGAAACAAAAATTAAATTAAAAAAATAGAATATTCATCAAAGCTGGTGCCCAAAGGACTTTTATTCTGACTTCATCCATCCTTGGGTGTGGCTGGCACAAAGGACACTAATTGGATTTTTGCTCTTTATCTCTCTGAGTAGGTTGGTTTAAGCTATTTAGTCTCTGGGTGGGGAGGAGTTGTAAACCAGGCATTCTTCCTCCCTGTCCTGAGGGTTGGGAAGATAGTATTTTGTGATTTGCTAATGGCTGTAAGCTGCTTGCCTATAGACTGTAAACTGTCTTTGTTCTGGCTTACTAACTTAACACATAGTCACCATCAGGTCAGCCCCTTGGCCCCAGCAGTCAGGCCACCTGGCTCGGGTCTAGTCCCACCACAGGCTGCTGGTGTGCTCTGATAATTCGTTCATTTTTTTCTCTCATTCCCCATCAGACATCGAGTTAGGGTGTGTGTTCCCATTTGGGACTAAACTGACCCATCCCCTCGCTGACTGTGGCCACTTTATTTGACATCGGGTGTGTACTTACTTTTAACATCTCTGAACCTGAGGTTACTTACTCATCTGTGAAACGAGAGTAATGACAATTGCCAAAGTTTTGGGGAGGAAAACTACCAAGAAGGGTGGTAGGCACACCCTCATTGCCAAGAGCAGTGGCCGTGGCTGGCGTGAGGTGGGGTGGGGGGTGTACAGAATCATCTAACAAGCCTGGCACAGCGTTTGCATAGGCTGTACCGTCCTCTAGGTGCTTTCTCAATCTGAACTCACTTAGCCCCCCTAACAGCCCTGGCAAGTAGATGCGCCATTGTTATATCCATTTTACAGGGGCGGAAACTGAAGAGGAGTGAAGCTATGTAACTTGGCCAACGTCACACACCAGTGGAGGCTGGAGCCAGGGTTCCAACCCGACCACTTGCCTCTAGAGCTTGGTCCTTCACCGTGATGACATGCTACAAGGAGCAAGGACAACAGGGCCTCATGTTTCCATATGGCAGCAGTCGGAGGGGCGGTAGGGTGTCTGTGGTGGGGAAGGTGGCTTGCAGGGGCTTGGACCTTTCTTTACACCACTTTACAAAAGACTGGGGGAAAAAAGTCCATCTCAAAGAGTGGAGGGGCCACTTCTCTCCAGGTATAAATTTGATGGGACGGTCCTGAGGGAGGGTCCTGTTCGGGTGTCGGGGGGCAGGCTAGAAGGAAAGCTGGGGAAGAAGAGCCCTGTGTAGGCAACCCGGCACCTCAGCGCACAGAAGGTCTGTAGACCAGCAGGCTCACCTAGGAACTTGTAAAGAATGCGGAACCTCAGGCCCCACTCTGGACCCACTGCAGAGGACCCCACCTTTCACAGTATCCACCTCATGCCTATCTAGCTCAAATTTTGGCTTATTTCTCTCTCCCCGCACAGAATCTCACCTCCTGGAGAACAGGGATTGTAACTTTCTTATATTTCCCTCTTGCTTCCCTTACCGTAATATTCAGGATCAGTTTCAGGTAACATCTGTTAAGTTCGATTCAATTCCATTCATCCAGGTGGAAAGCCCGTTGTGAGGTGGGCTCTGGCAGAGACACTGGCAGAACAGAGAAGAGCGGAACCAGTTTCTGGTCCCAGGGAACAAGCAGGTAGTGAAGGAGACCAGAGGGATGGTTAAAGCTATGCAATTTTGAGATCCCATAGCAAGGTCCAGGATGATTTCCTGGAGGAGGTGGCCCTTGTTAGGATGAGTAAGAGTTGGGTAGGGGAACAGAAACTGTCCTGCTGATAAGACAGCTAGCATTTAGGAAATTTATACTGTGCATGTGGCTAATTTATGTAATCTGCACATTAACCTGATTAGGTAGGCACCATTTTATCCCCATTTATAGATGAAGAAACCAAGGCACAGAGAGGGTTAGTAACTTGCCTGGGATCACATGGCATGTTAAAATAACCACAGGTGCCATTTATTGTATGCTTTAAAAAAATTAAATGAAATGAAAAAATTTTTAAAGATTTCATTCATAATTTTTGGAGAGAGGGGAAAGGAGGGAGGCAGAGAGGAAGAGAGACATCAGTGTATGGTTGCCTTTCACTTGCCTCCAGCTATGGACCTGGCTGGAGACCTGGCTTGCAACCTCTATTGTATGCTTTATATACACCAATCACAGGGTTAACTATTTCCCCATTCTCACATCATTTAATAATTTTTACCAATCCTGTGAGGTACATACTGGTCATTTGGTTTATGTTAACGAAGCTTCCTTTACAAATTTGGAAAAATGAGACCGGAAAGGCCCATACTCACCCACTATTGCACAGCCAGTGAAAAGGGAAGGCAGGACTGGAACCCAGGTCCGGCTGCCCAGAGCCGTGGCATTAATTGCCTTGTGTCTGAACTTCTGCCTCTGCTGGACACTTGCCCCCGAACTTTGTACTTAGAATCACAAGGCCGACAGCCAGGTCCCTCCTGGGCCCTGCTCCCCACACCCCAGCTTCAGAGGACATCCGGCCTCTCAGCTCGGGAGGGTGGCCTCTTCCACACCCTTCCTGCTCTCCTTCCATCCCCGTCGCCTGTGGCGCACTCACCTAGTTCTCCCGGAGAGGAGCGTCTGGCGGTGGCGTGAGCTGAGCCCATGGTTCCAACCGTCCGCACACACGCAGCGAGGGCGTTAGGGTCACGAAGCTTCCAGCGCTGGGAGTCGTAGGCCTGCGAGACTTGATTAGCGGAGGGAGACTCGCACTTGGCTGCAGAATTGGCAAATCCAGTGGTTTGGGGAGCGAATGCAGGATGAATTTGTGAAACTTGGGAGCATTCGGGCAGGAAAAGCCAGCCGTTTCCCAGCGCGGCAGGGACCCGGGCACAACACCAGAAGCCCGGTGAGCCCTCCGCTGTGAGGCAGTGGAAAGGCTTTGAAGACGGAGATGCCAGCATTGGCCCCAGCGACTCTGCACTAGGATCCTTGGGCCAAGTTTCCAAACCAATCTGAGCCTCTCGGCTTTCCCGTCTGTAAAAGGGGCAGATGCCTCCTACCTGTGAGCATCCTGGGAGGGCTAAATGCAATACAAAGGGACGTGGCCGAGTCGGCCTTTGCGCTCTTCTTTCCATTTTGTAGCCCGCCTGCATCGTCCTCCAGATCCAGCCCCTGCTGCTCAGGGCCTGCGCACGTTGCCCCTGGGGACTTCATTACCCAGGGGCCCCTGGTTGGTGGCCTCAGCCAATGGCAGGGCCCGTCGGAGGCAGCGGGTGGCCGGAGGCAGGGGTGTTCCTTCCCCTCCCCCCTCCTTTCCTTGCTGGCGTTGAGGGTGTGACCAAGAACTTCTAGAACCATGGCTCTCCCCGGGCAGCCTCACCAGGCTCAAGCTCCCACAGTTTTCTCCAGGTCCGATCGCAGCCCTGCGGCGTGGTGACACGTTTCTTTCACCAGTCCCCTTTGCCTTGCCCGCCCTCCAGGACTTCCCAGACGCTTACTGTGGAGCGCGCCTTTTCCTGCCTGACCTCCTTTTCCTGCCTGACCTCGCAATATATGGCGCTCGATACAGTGTCCGTTTCCCTCCAGCTCCAGCTCTGCCGCCAAGAGCCCATGAGTGACCGGGGCCAGGTCCCTTCTGTTGACTCCGCACTCCCCCGTGTCCCCGGAGAGGTCACTGTTTGTTCTCCCTCTGCAGGGCGAAGCAGTGTGAGGGAACAGCCTGGCCTCTCTCAGCTCAACCTTTTCTTTGGGAGGAGGAGTAACTAAGCTGATGGAGACTTTGGGATGGGGGACCAGGGGGTGCCACCCAGCTCCTCCTTCACGGAGCAAAGAGGCCTGAGTTGCACGGTTGAATTAAACTCTGAGTGGGAGGTCTTAGGGGTCCAGCACGGGCCCCCGACCTAAGCCTGGCTCACCAGTCAGCTGTCCTAGTAAAGTTGACATTGCAATCTGCCATTACAGGATTCTTGCGCCTACTTCTTGGTGCTTCCAAACCCATTGGCCCCCTCGATCCCACCACCTCCCTGAGACTAGTCTCCCTCTCTCCAAACAACAAGCAGGCTCCAAAGTGCTCTTGCTGTACACAGCAAGTCATCTTTCTCTGTAAAAATAAGCAAAATGAAAAGCAAGACTCTACACTTCTGTCATTTGTCTGCCGCAGGATGGGGCTGCGAGACAGGCTTTCTCCCAGTTGGAAGGCAGATGAGTAGGTGTTAGAAAGGCATTGAACACACGCGCACAGCACAGCCTTTCTTCTGGACTCAGTCAGCAAGACCAGAAGGAATCCTGAGGGCAGCAGTCCCCCTGGGTGGCCTCATCAAGGTGGTGCCTGGGGCTTCCCCCTGCCCCTGGCACATGCCTGCCTTTGGGTATCTCTGCTCTAGACAGGTAAGGTAGCTGCCCACCTCACGTATCTCTTATGCAAAGAGGAAAGTTTTACATGAGACCCTGACATCCTCTGTGACAATGCCCAGCTCCACCTCTGCACTGGTCACAAACATAATCATGGTCTCGGGCAAGTCACAGTCCCTCTGAGCCTTAGTTTTCTCACCTAGACACCTGAGATCACTCTGGCTCTGACCCCAGCATTCCAATGGGGACCTTCATTGTTTAGTGTCAGCAGTGTAGGTGTTGGCACCAAAGACACCTCAACATGAACACTGCTCTGTTTCTCATTAGCTCTGTGGCCTTGGTTAAGTCCCCTGCTCTCTTCAAGTTGCCTTTCTTTTCTTTATTAAAAATACTTATTTATTTTTAGAGGAAAGGGAAGGGAGGGAGAAAGAAAGGGAGAGGAACATCCATGTGTGGTTGCCTCTGGAGTGTCCCCCAACTGGGGACCTAGCCTGCGACCCAGGACTGGGAATCCAACAGGCAACCCTTTGGTTCGCAGGCCAGCACTCAATCCACTGAGCCACACCGACCAGGGCAAGTCTCATTCCTTTAAGAACAAATGCTAGTGCCCACTGCTGAAGACTTGTGCAGGGAGTGGATGGGACAAACCATCCTGGTCGTCTAGCCCACAGCAGGCTGCTCCTAAGGCCCCACTGGACGGACACTTTTGTGAGCACAGTGCCCTCTGGGCCTCAGTGGCCTGTGCGTGGGTGGTGACCCAGTTGTACAGATGGGGCTAGGTGCTTCAGCAGGGTCAGGAGCCATTGGGAAACTTCCCCAGGATGTTGACCTCTACTTGGTCCTGTGATGCCACGCCACTTCCAGGACTCTGGTTCACTGCACTTGGGTCTCATTTTTATGGCCCAGGGTTAGAATTTTCCTTTTGGAGACTCTGGGAAAGGCTTAATCTTTCCACTGACTTGGGGACCGTAATTACCATATAAACTGGAGAAGACCTTGGGCTTTTACTGGGGCCCATAATAGGCAGAGGGAGGGCCTGGTGGCCAGCAAAAGCCCTTTTCACTCAGAGACTGATGGAGCTCTTGGTTCAGGTGCCCAAGTGGGGAGAACATGTTGACCCTGAACCTCTGAGGTTAGAACCAGTGCAGGTGGGGAACCAGGCACTTGGGGAGGCAGAAAGAGCCTTGAACACACCTGGCTCAGCCTAAAAGGGTTGGTCCAGCCGCACCGCGCACACCTTAAGGTCAGAAGTACCTGGAACTTGGATGGGGGGTTCACCAGCTTCCCAAACGAAGAGGGTAAGTAACAATGCTCAATGTATCAAAGGAAGTGGCCTGGTTCCCCTTTGTTACCATGAACTTGAACTAACCCTTTGGGAAAGGGCTGAGTAAGGGGACAGAAGGAAACTAAACAAGCTTTTAAAGAATATTTCACTTACTTCTATTTTAGAGAGGGAGAAGGGAGGGAGGGAGGAAGAGAAACAGCAATGTGTAAGAGATATAGCAATTGGTTGCCACTCACACGCCCCCGTCCGGGGACCTGGCTTGCAATCCACGCGTGTGCCCTGACTGGGAATAGAACCTCCGTTCACAGGCCAGCACTCCATCCACTGAGCCACACCAGCCAGGGCAGGGAACTAAAATCCAATGACCACCTACTCCATGCTCGACACAGTCCTAACTTCTCCCTGCTGTCAGAACAGCACGAAGTACATTGAGGACATAGAGGCTCGGCTGGGATAAGATCTCTGCCCCAGATCACACAGCTGGGTGGGTATTGAAATGTTTGTGCGTCTCACCCCTTCCCCCAGGAGGTTCCCTTATCGTGGGAAGGTGGCAGGGGAAGGTGGGAGGCAGCCCTTCCTGATCCTCACTGGGGGGTTAGGAAATGTAGATTCTGGCATGGCTCTGTGATTAGCCTAATTAATTGTTTACATCTGTCCAGGTGCGAGGAGAAAAGACAGGTGTTCGCTCACCCCTACCCCAGCCCAGATGAGACTAGCTTTGTTAAGTGTGAAACGAACCCTATTTGGGGATCTCATTTAGCTGCCTGATGGAAACCGTTGAGTCTCTCGGCAGGGCTGGGAATCGAGAAAGGAAAGAAAGATAATGCTGGCAATTTCATCAGAGAAAGAGCTCCTCAAATGCCTTCATTGTCCACCTACCTGTCCCCATCCAACCATTTGCTATCTACTCAGCCATCTAGCCAGTTGCTTACCCACCCACCTGTTAACCACCCACCCTCTGTCCATCCAGCCACCCCAGGCTCTGTCCCTTATTTGCTGTGATTCTGGGTTACCTCCAAGTTTCCTCCGTGTCTTAATAGTTTGATAGTTCACTTCTTTCTTTCTTTTTTAAAGATTTTTTTATTTATTAATTTTAGAGAGAGGGGAAGGGAGAGAGGCAGAGATGGAGAGAGACATCAATGTATGGTTGCCTTTCACCTGCCTCCAGCTACGGACCTGGCTGGAGACCTGGCTTGCAACCTGGTTATGTGCCCTGGCTGGGAATCGAACCAGCGACCTTTGAGTTCGCAGGTGCCTTATCCATTGAGCCACCAGCCAGGGCCTTCTTTTTGCTTTTCTTTTTCTTTTTTTTAAATAAGAATTTATTTCAGCCAAACTGATGACATACGCCGGGGAGCAATGTCACAAATGTTCCCTAGTTTATTTCTTTTTAGCCCTAAATACTATTCCACTGTCTGGACATGCCACAGTGCATTTATCCGTTCACCTACTGGAGGTCATCTTGGCTGCTTCCAGGTTTCAGCAATTATAAATAAAGCTGAATAAATGTCCATGTACAGATTTTCGTATGGACATAAGCTTTAAAAATGTTGACTTTTTCCTAAATTAGCTGCCAACATTTATAAGTTGAGAGATTTGCCCTGGCCAGAGTGGCTCCATCGGTTGGAGCGTTGTCCTATAATCGAAATGTTGAGGATTCAATTCCCAGTTGGGGCACATGCCAGGGTTGCAGGTTCAATCCCTGACCTGGGCATGGGTGCCTGTGACCCCGGTCCAGGCACAAGGGGTCCTGGGTCCAGGTGCGTAGTAGGGGCAGTTGATGGTGCTTCTCTCATGCATCGATGTTTCTTTCTCTCCCTCTTTTCCTTCCTCTCTGTAAAAGCAATGGAAAGAAAAAAAGATATTGAGAGATTTCACATTAAAAACAACTTCTTGAACAGGACTTCCAGCTTCTCTCAAAAATGGAAATCAACTATGTCATTGTCACAGCACAGCACGCCCAGGGGGTGCTGCCCTTGCAGACGCTGGGCCTGTCGGGCTGTCTACAGGGTGGCCCAGCCCCTCTGCGAATCTGTTTGCTGTCTGCTGTTTCCAGGTGTGGGCGCCTGAGACCCCCACGAAGACCACGTGTGTCCTATCTTACCAATGCCTTACTACATAGCACTTGCGTAGGCCAGGCCCAGTTCCGAGAGCTTCCCAAAATGTAACTCTCCCCCTTATGGAAATCCTATGAGGCCAGCACTGTTATGATCCTTATTATGCATGTGAGGAAACTGAGGCAGAGAGAGGTTCAATAAGCTGTCCAAGGTCATACAGTTAAAAGCATCAGGGCCTGGATTTGAACTCAGGCTGTCTGGTTCTTGAACACTAAGCTGTGCATCTCCTGGGGGTGGTAGGCAGAGAGACGAAGTCAAGAAAGGGTAGGTAACAATCAAAGAGAAGCCACAGGGCAACGGAGCCAGGAATTAGGAGGCCGGAGAGTGCTAGTGGGATGCAGACGGTCAGTCAGAGCTGGAAAAGACAGGAAGGCTTCCTGGAGGTGGTCCACTGTCTGGGCCTTGAGGGCCTGGCAGAGACTAAGAAATGCTTCATGGCCAGGGAATAGGTTCCCTTAGAATCTCTTAGATACGGCAGGTCACCACCTGGACCCTTGGTGGGATGGCCTTATCCCAAGGGCTCAAGTATGGGGTATGTGTACCCTGCGCATACTGGTCATTGAGAACAGACAGACACCTACCTCCCAAAGGACTCTCGGCTAATTTCCCCGTCACAGACAGCGAGGACAGATGAGCTAAGCTGGGCACTGGCCTAGTCCCTGAGCAGGCAGTGGCAGTGTCGGCAGCTCTGCAACAGCAGTGGCCACACGACAACAAGGAGCAACACTCCCTGACCGTGTGCGTCTCGGGTAGGGGACGCCTGGGAACCTCTACTCTGGGAATGGAGTCTGTCTGCATCGTCCAGGGAGACACGGAGACCCAGGGAGGGAAGGTGGTCACCGGGATGCAAGCTGGGGATTCAACGGCCCCGGAAATATTAGCTTTGTGCCAAAGGCACCCGTCTCCCTGACGCAAGGCCACTGTCATCTCCGCATCTTACCATGGCAGTTGACAAAGCATCCTGGCCCCTCGGGAAAGCAGGTGTGGCTTTAAATATGTATATATATTTCAATATTCGCGGGAATATTCCTTGAGGCAGCCATGACATTTCCTTCCAGTTTGAACATCCAGGGTGTCCCTTGCCCAGGTCCGCTTTCCCACGCCTCCCCAAGTAGTTGGGAGGGACACCAGCCTCCCGGTGTCTGTGACCAGGGAAGGCGGACACGGACGCACACGGACCTGCCGTGCCCTTTCCCAGCCGTCCAGGGCCGGCGGCTCTATTTCCACAGGAGGAACCAGCAGAAACTAGCATGTGGGTTGCTGGGCTGTAAAAAGAAGCTGGAATGTCTCAGGGGCCTTAGTCTTCCTTCTTTCCTTCTCCGTCTTTTAAACCAGGCTTTTAAGTGCTGGCTCACAGCCTGCGGATTGCCTCTCTGCAAAGCTATTTAGAAACTTCCTGTTCCACATGCTAATTAACAGTCTATGAATTTTAACTTCCAACCAGGCCCGTGCAGCTATAAGTTCCTTCTCAGAGGCCGGCATGGGCCCCTCCCAGTCCTTGGTGTGTTTTTCCACTTCCTTCTAACCTGGACGCCATTGGGATCCGGTAGCCACTGAGTCTTTGGCAAGGAGAGTGGAGACTGGGTCCTTTATCGTGACCGTCCCTGCCATTCCGGGCAAGTTCAAAGCAAATGGGCTCACTCACCAAACACAGCTGCAGGACAAGGGGGTCTGTGCTGGGCCCAGCCCCTGCCCCCAAGATGCTCCCAGTCTTGAAGTATCTTGAAGTAGACAAGTCAACAAGTGGTCATTCTGGGGAATATTCTAGTATCTATTCTCCACAACAACCCTAATGAGGCCAGGATCCTTTTTCTTAAAAAAAAAAAAAAAAAAAAAAGAGAGAGTTTATTCATTCATTTTCAGAGAGAAGGGGAAGGGAGGGAGAAAGAGAGGGAGAGAAACATCAATGTATGGTTGCTTCTCCTATGCCCCCAACTGGGAATCTGGCCTGCAACCCAGGCACGTGCCCTGATTGGGAATTGAATCGGCGACCCTTTGATTCACTGGTCGGCACTCAATCCACTGAGCCACACCAGCCAGGGAATCAAGATCCTCTTATAGACAAAAAAACCAAGGTCCAGTGGCATCAAGTAACTTGCTCAAGGACACTCAGCTAGTAACTAGCAGAGCTGGGATTTGAACCAAGGCAGTCTATGTCCTAGACCCATTTTTTTCTATTGAGTTTGGTTTTTTATTGGTTTGTAAGAAGTCTTATTAAACATCAGGAAATTTGTCTCTTTATCTATGATTTGAGTTACAAATATTTCTACCTATTTGTTCCATGCCTTTGACTTTATTTTTTTTCCTTGCAGTTCTTAAATTTTATGTAAGAATTGAACCTTTTCTTTATGGCAGTTTAGTTTTAATGAAGTTTTTTTTAGAGAGAGAAAGGGTGGAGGGAGAGAGAGACACATTGATTTGTTGTTTCACATATTTTTACAGATTCGTTGGTCAGTTCTTGATAAACCCTGACAAGAGATTGAACCCTAAACCTTGACATATTGGGATGACTCTCTAACCAACTGAGCAACCCGACCAGGGCAGCCTTTGAGTTTTGTGTCAGGGGTAGAGAAAGGACTTGCTCCATTCTGGAATTATACATGAAAATGCGGTGGCTTCTTCTAACCCTTTGGAAGGTTTTTTGTTTGTTTGTTTGCTTTTGTTTTTGTATATAACTATTTGTTCCATTTAGAATTTACTTCGATGCATCGTATAAAGGGGGTTCTCCCATTAGTCAGCTGTGACGTGGTCCCCTTAATCAGGAGAGCCACGGCTTGGAGTGTGGGAGTACCTCTGACTACCCAGCCGTTGTTGGTAGTGGGGATTTTAGAAAAATACAGGAAGGCTATTGTCCAAGCTTGAAGTCATGGCTTGGATGAGGCCGTCCCTATGTTCAACAGCAACTGAAATTTAGCTTCTTGAGCTGGAGGCCTGGGTACCCTCTTACGCCAAATCTGGGACGGGTGCTTGGGATCAGGGGATGAATAAGTCTCTCCCGCCCTCAAGAATCATGCAGACCACTGGAAAGACAGACAGACAGGCCCACTGAGGTGAGACTTCAAGAGAAGGCCATCCGCGGGCCACAGTGGTACACTTTGAGCAAGTGTCTCAAGAAAGTTTGAGATGTGTCCGCTCAACTGGGTAGCAGAGAGAGGTGTGGCCAGCAGGGGCCGCTGGAAAGTGGGTGTGCAGAACCCAAACAAGGGGACAGAGAGGAGGCTGGCTCACACTCAAGTCTCTCGCCCTGCCTGAGTCTCACTAGTGCCTGAGCAAGAAGAGACAGGAGGTTAGACCTAAAAGGACGATATGTAGGATTCCCATGGTGCCCTTGCTGACCTCACCCAGAAACTCCCTTGAGGTAGTCATGACATTTCCTTCCAGTTTGAATATCCAGGGTGCCCCTTGACCAGGTACCCTTCCCTGCCCCTCCCCCAATAATTGGGAGAGACACCAGCCTCCTGGGTTCTTAGCTCTGGGGGGCTGGGGAAGTCTCTTTGCCTCCTCAACTATTTTCTCTCCTGTGGCATGGAGGGGGCCACTTATACCTTTGCAGAGTTATTGTGGGACCAGACACCATAAGTGTCTAATGCCTGGCAGGGGGCTGGGTGATTGAGAATGAATAATCGTCATATTAACGATGCTTACAATTATTATTAGCAAATAATTATTTTCATGTAATCAGTGTGCCACACACGCAGGCATCTGTGTCAGCCCTTGGCTTCCCATATGATCCAGGTGGAGGGGGGTGGCTCAGGGGTCCCCGTGTGAAACATGGCTTCATCTGGCTGCGGGGTGCGTCCTGCCTCTCTTGCTAGGCTGCCTCCTCCACATTTCACCAGCGGGTGACGTGGTTAAAGCCATTTCTTCGGCCTGAGCCCAGTGACTGGGCTGAGACCCCTCTCCCCGGCCCTTAGGCTGGAGTTTCAGTTTGTCAGGGAGGTAGGTGACCTCACATTTGCCATGTGGCCCTGGGCAGTTACATCTCCTGGGCCCCCAGCCCCTCAGCGACAGGAACTGCAGGACCCTAGTTCTGCCGGTGGATGATTTCACCAGTTGCTTTGTGAAGAGGCACTACTGACATCCAAGTGGCTTTGTTTTAAAGCCTTTTCTAGTGTCTTTTATTTGCTGTTGTTTTTATTTTTCAGCCCAAAGCATTAATGTGTTTAGAAGAGCAACTTGAAAAGTTCCTTCTTATATACCGCAGGAGACTCATTACCCTGAAACACTTTCACAGCAGGAGAGGCGGGCGGGCACATGCGGGGCCTGGGGTCGGGGCTGTGTGTGTCTGGCCCCCCCAGGAGGCAGCACGGAGCAGAGGGCGGGGACCAGACCGCGGCCCCAGGCTCCCAGACGGCTCTCTCTGGGCTGCAAGGTGAGAGGGGGGACTGGGCTCGAGGTCCTGCCCGGCTGGAAAGTCGCGAAGGGGCGGGGAGGGCTAAGAATCCCCCTTTTCCTCGCTTTGTGTCTCATGGACCCCTCTACTGTCCTGTTGCTGACAAATGAGGTCGGGGGAGCAGGGGAACCTATGTCACTTAGGATACTTTAGGATGCGAAGGCAGGGGGAGGGTGTCTTTGAAAAGCTTGGACCCCGCAGCCGGAGCTCTCTCCGACCGGGCCTTTTCCAGAACTCGGGGTTAAAGGCGGCGGGCGGGCTACCCACCACCTCCTGCCCCCCCCCCCCCCCCCCCCCCCCCCCCCCCCCCCCCCCCCCCCCCCGGCCAGGGCAAGTCCGGGCCATAGGCGCTGCTCCGGCGCCACCTAGTGGCGGGTGCGGCGAGCGCACGGCGCCTTGTTCCTCTTACTCTAGGCCTGCCGGGGGTCCCGTGCCGCTCAGCTCTTCTGGCTTCTCCTCGTTTGTACCCCAGCCTGTACCCCAGCCGAAACAAACAAACAAACAAAACCAAAAACGCCTTTCATCTCCCTCAATTGTTTCATTTCTCCCTGGCACGTGAACTGTCCTTTTTCCTGACTGGTTGGGTGTTTATATTGTATGTATATTGTATGTATATTATATGTATATTGTATGTTGTTGGTTTCTTCATTGGAACTTTATAATGAAAGAACAGCCCAGGGCCCATGTGTATGTGGCCTCACCCCCACTTTTTCTACACCTATGTTTTCTTTCTTTTTACTGTTTTAAGATTTCATTTGTTATTTATTATTTTATTTTTCATTCATTTCGTTTTGGGAGCGGGGAGAAGGAGAAGGAGAGAAACATCAATGTGTGATTGGTCATCTCTCCACATCCCCAACTGGGGACCTGGCCCACCACCCAGGCATGTGCCCTGACTGGGAATCGAACCGGCGACTCTTCAGTTCACAGGCTGGTGCTCAGTCCCCTGAGCCACACCAGCCAAGGCTGTTTTCTCATCTATAAAATAGGAAATTAAATTCAGGGGTTGTGTGTACAGCCTTTAAGTACAATGACTACAGTGGATCTTAGTGATGTGGGAAAATGCTCATGTTGAAATGTTAGGTGAGAAAGCCAAGATTTTATCCAACGTGATGGAAATTACATTAGTTTTTATTAACATTATTTAATACATTTATTATTTATAGGCCATATTATATAAATACACTATGTAGTACACAATATGTAATGTAATATTTCTATCTGGAGAGGTGGGCAGCAAGAACCATAGTGACGGTGGGAGGGCACAGGGCACACCCTGAGCTTGCTGTCACCATTCTGGGAATTTGAAACCAAAGACCCTTAGCTCTGAACTTGTCCTTCAATCGAAGAGGCTGCCAGGACAGGTAGTGAGTTCCCTGTCATGGGACATTTGCTCTCCAGGATCCAATAACTTCAAGGTTCCTTGGCGGCACATTAGAACCACCTGAAAAGGTTTTTATAAATCCTGATGCCCAGGCCCCACCCCAGATAAATTAACTTGCAATGTCAGGGGTGGGGCCTTGCTGTACATCCTGCTGAGCCTGGACCTGTGGAGGCTAGGACACCTGCCTTCTGCTCAGACTCTGGCTGGGGACCTGGGTGGGAAGAAAAGTCTCCTGCAGGAGTGCTGGCTGCATCTGACTGGGAGGGAACCAGGGCAGGATGTTTTCTCTGGGCTTCCGCTTCGGAGTTCCACTGGGCTGTGTGTGTGTGTGTGTGCATGCATGCACACACAGATGCACACGTGTATGTGTCCATGTGCACATGTGGGAAGCACAGGTATGACGATGAGTGAGTACTCACTTGTCATGAGGTTGTGCAGTGTGTGAATTTGTGTGCTCTCCCTGCTGGGTCATCCAGGAGGTGGGATTATGCACATCATGTGCAGGGGACCAGCAAAGCAGAGGCAAGGAAATGAATGTCCTCATGGGTAAATAAGTAAGTGGACACAAGTCAACGCGTGTGTGGGAAATCAATAACCTAAGTCTGCAATCAGAAAAGTTCAGAAAGAAGTTACTTTTTTTTTTTTTTTTTTTTTTTAGCAAACATACATTTTCTGCCATTTGACATTTCAAAAATAAATAATCTTTTCCTTTAAATTCCATGTAGGAAGCAGGGAGTCTCCATGAGCTTTTCCATGCTCAGGGCCCATTACAGGTGATATGTGACATTGGCACACACAGGTGCTAGGACAGGCGTGCCTGGGCACACAATGTGCCTGTGAGGCAGTCATGGGGCTGCCTGTGTGCATGAATCCATGCATGCACTTGTGTGGGGTGTGCATGTGTGTGTGCACAGGTGAGGGTGGCAGATGTAGGGCTCCTCCATATTGCTGTGTGACCCTGGACATGCACAGAGTTGTGATGGGATTTCTGTGGGTATGGGCACATTCTTTTCTGCCTACAGAGAAGAGAGCTTTCATAGCTTAACCACTATTTCTTTCTCTTTTCTTTTTAAATTTTATTTATTATTTTCAGAGAGGGGAAGAGAGAGAAGCAGAGAGGGAGAGAGACATCAGTGTATGGTTGTCCTTCACCTGCCTCCAGCCACGGACCCATTTGAAGACCTGGCTTGCAACCTGGTTATGTGCCCTGGCTGGGAATCAAACCAGCGACCTCTGGGTTCACAGGCCGGCACTTTATCCGTTGTGCCACAGGCCAGGGCTTAACCACCATTTCTTAACTGCAAGTGTAAAAGGCAAAATTCCCTAGAACGCAAGACCAGATTCTAAAGCTGTACATGTTCCTTAACCCTTCACGGCCTGCAGCTTCACTCATGCACTGGTCCAGACTCAGAGACCAATGAGCACACCTGTGTTTGTGAACTTGAAGCCAACCTGGTAAGTAGGAATCGGCTATCCCATCCTGTCTGAGGCCGACATTCCAGACCATTAGCATTAAGAAGATTTGAGATTTTTGTCTGCCAGTGAAGAATGACCACAACTAAGTAAAAGCGAGGCAAGGGAATATCCCGCAGGTATTACCCTTACAGCTGGCGAGGCCTGCAGAAGGCTGAAGGTCCCATGATCAGCGTTAGCATTAGCCCTTTGGCTGGGCTGTGATGGTGCCTCTGCGCGCCCCCTGGCGGTGGGTTCTGCCTCCTGCAGACAGATCTGGGAAAGGGGAGAGGGGCTCCCTCTAGGGCACCACTCAGAAAAATACAGGTTGTAAGACGTGAGATTCTGGAAGCTATTTTGTCCTCCACCTGGAGGAGAAAGACATGTTACCTGCCCCAAGTCGCCTGGCCAGGGCAGCTAGGACAGGGTGCCCCCTCTCCTGACCTGGCGGTGCTCAGCCACGCCCCAGCCCACCCCTCCTTGCGTCCTGCTGTCCTGGCCCCACCTAGGTCCCCAGCCAGAGATGAGCAGAAGGCAGGAGGCGGTGCTAACTATGGTTTCAAGGTGCCTGGACCATGGGAACTACTCTTCGTGTTCTGCCATAGCCTCAGAAGGTCCCCGTTAAAATAAAATTTCCTCAATGTCAAGAGTCAGCAGCATCTTCTGTCAGGGGCCAGATAGCGACTGTCTTAGGCTTTTTAGTCCAGATGGACTCCGTGGCAGCCTGCCCTTTGTCTGCCCGGCGTATCCATTCCTGCTTCTTTTAGGAAAATTAACCTCCCCTTTAGAAACGACTCTGCCGTATTTTCGAAGGTCTGATGTATGTGAAGTCAGCCTTCAGTGGCCTACTTGGCCCAAGGTAATCCGTGTATTCTTCCCTCAAATGTTAGTTTGTTTAAGAGCGAAGACCTGACCCAGGGGTCACTAGGGACAGTCGAGGTCTTTGTTCAACACCTGGGGGAAGAGACACAGACCCTGAGGCTGGGAGGCCCGGAGCTGGGGCAGCAAGCACTGTGGAGCCCAGGGGGGAAGGCAGAGAGAAGCCATGGAAGATGCCTTCTCCTTCCTGTCACCCTTTCAGCCTTACCTGTCAGCCTTACCTGATCCAGCCTTACCTGAAGCTCAAACAATTGTTGGACTTTTCAGTTCTGAGAGCCAGTACGTTCCCTTTATGGTTCAAGCTATTTGACCTTGGCTTTTCATCACTCATAGCCTAGCTCCCTGAGATCATCCCTCCGCTTGCCTGGGCCCCGGGCGCGGCCAGGGGCTTGAGAGACTGCGAGGGGCTGGCTGCAGCCTCAACCTCTGACATACCCTGCTCTCCACGGCAGCCTGAGTGCGACCTCACGGGGGCCGCAGGACCCCGAGCCAAGGCTCTGGCTTTGGCCTCCAACCAGGGCTGAACTTTGCCATAATAGTTGGGAAGCCTGGATTCTTTTTCCAGCCCGTGAACTCTAAAATGTTCTACAACGGAAACATCTGGGCCCTTCCCAGGCCCCAGGGTGCACACCTCTCAGACTGCCATAAGTCACGACAGCACGTCAGGGGTTTTATTGGGGTTATGAATTATGGATATGGCCTGTGCGGTGCACTTTTCATTATTTTTTTCCTGCCGCCATTAAGCCGCAAATCATACTTGAGAAATGGGAGGGTGACCGAATTAGTCAGGATTCGTTCCTAATAGGCTGACCCTGGAAAAGTCATCCTGGAGGGATCAGATGTTTGCCAGGTCCCAAGAGCACGGGCCAGGAGACAGCGGTGTCTCCTTGGCCATGTTTCCAGCTGCCTGGCTTCGTGCCCCTGCTGCTCACACTGTCCAGCCACACATTCCCCCGGGTGGCACCTTCACTTGGCCTCAGTTGGAAAGGAGAGACACCCCACGGAGAACGGAGGAGGGCGGAGGTTGGATCTGTCCTGCTTCTTCACTGACTGCCAGACTGAGGGCCAGGGGCATCCCCTAAGTGACTGAGAAGAGGAGTGACTGGGACCATCCCCAAGTCCTAAGACTCTGGGGTAAGAAGAGGAATTTTGCCCTGCTGGAGGTTGCAGCTCCTTGCCTTCTTGAAATGGACTCTTTTATCGAAATAGAAATGTACACAGGGAAAAAGTGCCCAGTTGGATGAATTTTCAGCCTGCGGCACCGGTACCCAGGTTGATGTGAGGATTTGCTATGACAGAGAAGAGTAGAGCGGATCAGGCTTTCAGCCCTGGAGGGGCTCACAGTCAGCCAAAGAAGAGGGTGTACTGATAACTCAGTCGCATGGACCAACGCCATCAGGGTGCTGGGCACCCGCACACCGCTCTTTAGGCAGGGTGTGCCGTGATGTGTGCTGCTCCTCCTCAGAGGCGTGTGCCTCTCTCCCCCACCCAGGGACCTGGCTAACTTCCTGTCCCCTGCGGCTGGTGGGTCAGGTGACTGCTTCTGGCCAATTGGTGTGAGTGGACATAACCCTTGTCACTTGTGAGCGAGCACAGGATGGAATTGCTGGCCTCAGATTCTCCAAAACTGTCTTTCCTTCTACAACGTGACCAACAATGATTGAGATGGGGCCACCGGAGGTGGAGAAGTGGAGCCCAAGTCCTCAGCTCACCGCAGAGGACATGCTTTCCTGATAAGCCACCGCGACTTCAGGGTTGGTTGTGACCGCAGCAGACCCGAGCACATCCCTGATGATGTGAGGCCTGGTCCTGCCCATCCTTGTCACAAGTTTGACGACAACTCTGATATCAGCTGATAAGTAAGGCTGACAATTATGAATGAGTAATTAGTGTTGTTTAGCTATTGCTGAAATCAATAGAATGATTGGTGATGGGCCACCCAGTGATACGACCAAGCCAGTGATCTACCCAGGAGCTACCTGTCATACCTGTTTCCTTTTCTCCATCCCCAAGGCCACTGCCCTGGATATTGTGGTGGCTGAGGCGACCTCTTGGCCTCCAGCCTTACCCCGACACCTGTCCCCAGTCTCTCCTCTATGTCACACAAATCTCACCATGGCTGTCCCTCATCACTTCCCACTCAGAACCTTCAGTGACTGTTGTTTATGACAGGGCTTTTCAAGAAAGGCAACCTACCATTGGGGTAACATGGACTGACTCTAAAGGCAGACAGTCTGTTTGGGTCTTAGCTCTACCACTAGCCACCTGTGTGTCACTGGGCAAGTTCCTCAACCTCTCTGTGCCTAATAATAATAATAATAGGTAATAACAACACCTACCACGTAGGATTGTAGTAAGTATGAAATAAGTCAGTAAGTTGTCCAGAACAGTGTATCCCAGTTAATTATTGCTGCAATAATAAAAGGCTAAAAGGCAGCATCTTACGATGATAATTATTTTATTAGCCTCTCTCACATTTGGAGGGACTGACTGGGCGCAGCTGGGCGACTCCCATTTAGGGTCCCTCCCAAGGTTTTAGTCAGGTGGCAGTGGGGCTCAAGCCCTCTCTTGTGTCCCTCGCTCACCTGTACAGCAGGTGATGCTGGCTGCCCATGGGGTCAGCTGGGGCTGCACTCAGAGCGTGGCTGCCTCTGAGACTGAGAAACCCGACAGAACCAGGTGGAATTTGCATCTGCTTTTAAGACCTCGCTTTGGAGGTTACGTGACAGCATTTCTGCAGTAGTCAGAAACCCTTCCAGATTCAAGGGGATGGAGAAGAGACCTCAGGAGGTGGAGGGAAGACTGTCAAGGTTTCGCTACAAGAAGAAAATGTGAGATAGAAGATTCCGTAATGACCACCTCGGGAAAAACCAACCTGCAACACATTACCCCAAAGTAGCGCTCAATAAATGTTAGGTGTTATTATTACTGTCATTGTGTTATGGCTACAACCTTTGTTTGGAAGCTCAGGGTGTGGAAGAGATAAAAGGAGGGCAGCTGTGGGTAGAGACGTCACAGAAGTGCCTACATCAGCCCCGAGGAAGCTCTGTGAAATGATAAGATCTCTGCAGTACCTGCTGGGAAGCCACTGGGTTGTATCAACAAGAATTCTAGGTTGTGAGCAACAGAACTCGCTCTAGTTAGCTTGGAGTAAAAAGGAGTTGTAAAAGGAAATTGTCAGCTGTCAGGATCTGCAGGAGAGCGAGGAGCACAGGCTTGGAGGCTCATGGGCAGGAGCACTGTGGACACATTTCACCCCTATGGAGCACCCAGTACCAAAAGCAGGCAAGGATGATGCTGGACACGGTGTATTACCACCCTCGGTAGGATGGAGTCTGCAAGGCAAGTCTACAGGGATCTCTTGTCCTTATCCCTGGCTTCCAAATAGTCTCCCAAGGTTGTATCTGATTGGTGGATTCAAGGTCACATGGTTGTGCCCTAGCTGCAAGGGATGCTGGGAAAGAGAATTTCTGACTTTTATTTTGGGAAGGGTAGGGTTCCTAAGAGGGACATTCTTCAACGGAGCAAGAGGGCTCAAGGTTTCTGGGACATTAAGGAGCACTGCACACATCCACGTTTGTCCTTTTCCAGGCCCATGAATTTTCTTACAGATCTCCACTGCCCCACACCCTCTCAAGGCTCCTTTTTGTCCTTGTTCCCTGATACTCTCTGATCTAGCTTCCCTGCACAGAGCACAGAGCTTTTCCCTCTTTCCCTGCCTGCCTTCTTGATTGTGCCCTGCAGGACCTGTGTAGCCCTCTGTCCCAGCACCCACCGAAGCCAATTGCTCTGGTGGATTTTCATGTCTGTCTTCCCCTGGCACAGAGTTTCTGGGACAATGGTTGTATTTTTTTCAGCTCTGACCAGCACATGCAGCAATGAGCTGACACACAGTAAGGGTCCCGGGCACATGTGCGAAGGGACAGAATGCACGGTCCGGTCCATGGCCCAGAGATTCATGCTGCCCACGACAAAGGCACCCAGAAGCCCTCACTGGCTCAGCAATCAGGGGCTTCTAAGTGAACTCACATTCACCACACAGATTTTCTGTGGATTCCCCAAAGTAAAACAGTCTTCTAGGGGGTCTTTCCAGCTAGAATAATACCTGGGGCTGAAACCAAAGGAAAAGAACCCAACAGGAAATGAGGCTGATGCCGGCTCCATAATGCCACTGCACTGAGTGGTGACCCTGCTTTTCTGGCTGAGTCAGGGGGTGGGCGACAGGCCCTGGCTGCTCTGGTTTCCCCTGGATTCCTCCGGCCTCCCCAGGAGGAGAGCCGTGCCGTTGGCAGGGATGAGGAGTTAATCTGGTATTAAATGAGTAATTAAAAGTGAGGCCTTGGATATTTGCGTAATGAGAGCTGAGAGTATTTTCCACAAAACTGTCAGGCAGGTTCTCTAATCAGCGTGGTCTTCACATTTAATGGCAAATGACAGTGTTTATATAAGAGAAAGGAGAAAAAGACGGCATATGGATGCCCAGCCCAACCTGTCTCTCCTTCATTCCTGCCTGGGTTTCCATCTCCCTCAGCCCTCACTGCTGGGTTGGGTCAAGGCCAACCAGAATTTGACTTGATGGTAGCAAAAGTTCATGGGATGGTTCCAGAAGCCAGTTATGCCTAGAGGTGGGGGTCAGGGCCAAAGTCAAAGGCCAGCCTTTAAGAGGGAATAGCCATATGGTACGTGTGTATATGTGAGCTCATGCACATACTCTTACACATTGTTTTGTAATTCCTCAGTTGATACTTACCCACCCATCCATTCCCTAAATACAAAACATCTAGAGTGAAAAGGCTATAGGTCCCCTTTACTACCCCTGCCCCTGTGCCCTCACCCCCCCTACACGTGTAGGCACAGGTACGAGGCCTTGCAGCAGGAGCCCGTGAGCGTCTATTCTAAAGCTTCCAATGACAGCCACCTCTTCCTCTACCCCTGGCTGCTGTCTCCAGCCAGTCCCATCTCACAGCTTTTCTCATCACTCCTGGATAATAAAATGTCCTCGGTCTACTTTTAGCTTAAAAAGCAATTCCTCACAGTGGATAAGACACCGGCCCACAAATCCTAAGGTCACTGGTTCGATTCCCAGCCAGGGCACATAACCAGGTTGCAAGCCAGGTCTCCAGCCAGGTCCGTAGTTGGAGGCAGGTAAAAGGCAACCATCTATTGATGTTTCTCTCCCTTTCTGTCTCTAAAAATAATAAAATAAACCCTTTAAAAAAAAAAAAAAAGCAACTCCTATGTTTAATTCCTTAATGTAATAATGAGAATATTGAATTCCACCCAAAGGTAAACTTCTTGCCCTACCTGCACATACCAGCGACAGATCCGGGGGGCCTGGGCAGTTTCCCCTCTCCTGGGCCTCACCACGCGTCCTCCCCGTTGCGCAGGTGCTGAGGGAAAGAGGGGAGAGGCAGCTGCAGACCTGGAGCAGTGGCAGTCTGGCTCGGGGACACTGAGTGTCCTTGTTGCCAGTTGCCTCTGAGGCAACTTGGCCATTTCCCCAAGGAACCTGCAGCTGCACTTCAAGCTGCTGGACACACCTCTCCTCTTTGCCCTTGGCCTCTGGGATCTCTCAGCACGCCCTGGCCTGTGGCCTCACACGGGTATCACAAGCTCGAGGTCTTCAGAAGGGCCAGCCTGGCAACCTCTGTTGCCAGGAAGCCACCGGCTTTGCGAGAGCCCCTCCCGCACCCGTCACCAGTCCCTCAGCTGGGGCTGGGGCTCCCGGCTGGTGTTAGGGAGAGGGGCTGCCTCTCTCTTGTAAGTAGCAGCCAGTCACCCTAGCAAACGCGCCACCGCCTGTGTGCCGCTCTGGCACGTTCCCCACTTGGAGGTGCAGGCACTTCCAACACAGCAGATTTAAGGAAGAACACGTGGACCTTCCTTCTTTTTCCTTAACTGCAAACGAAAGAGCCCCAGGAGAGGGGTTCTCCCAGTTACAGAGGGAAGCAAGTCTCCCATCAGCAAGAATGGGAGGCGAGGCCCGGGCAGGTCTGTACAAACAGACCCTCTAAAGGCACCATCGCCTTCTGTTCGCCTCCCTCTCTCTCCACCGTGGCTGCCCCTTGTCCCCATGCCTTCTCCGCTGTCATTGCTGGTATGTAAAAAGCGCGATTGACTTTGGCATATTTATCGTGTATCTGGTCATATCATTGAACTCTCGTTATTTTAAATAGCTTTTCAGATGATTCCCTGGGGTTTTCTTGATATATCATGCTGTCTTAGAAAACCCTGATTTCATCCCCTCCTCCAGAAATAATATCTGTTATTTCTAGTTTATAGAGACCCTGCACAGGGTGGGAATTCAAGGTCCCTGAGGACTAATAAGTTATGCCCCCACCCCAGTGTCCCTTTCTCTCCCTGATTTAATGGCAATCTCTGGTACTTCACTGTCGAATATAAGATGAAGTTCGATGTTCTAATCTTCCTAAGTTTCTAAAATGTTTCAAAAACTCACATTGAAAATAAATATCACATTTATCAAATGCCTTTTGCAAGTGGCATTTGTGAAGACTGTTTATACATGAATTTTATTAAATTAACAGTTTGCCTACTGTTAAGACATTGTTATAAACTAATCTGAGTGGGGGTTTGCCAATATTGACTTGTTTTTCCACTCACGTTTTATATTCATGAGTGTACATCTGTAGGTCCGTGTGTGCGGGCCCTGGGGTCAGAGTGTAGCTAGAAGCCCATACACCATGTGCCTCAACATTGAAAAGTTGTAAACCAGACATAAACCACTAAATAATGCACATTCTAGCCTGCCTTTTCATATATACCTGTACAATGACAAAACAAATACTCCATACAGCTATGATTTTCATACGATTAAAAGTTGGCAAAATCTTTAAGAACTTAATTATAGTGAATGTTGTGGGTATTCTGATGACGATTGATTGCACATCAATGGTTGGATTATAATACAATCTATAAGGACAAAATTCTTAAACTGCTATACATTTATTTCAGAAATATTCTTATTTCTTCCTTTATTCCTTTATTTCAGCAAAATCACTGATTATATCTCAATAATTCAAGTTATCACACAATATTACCTATTAACAGTAATGAGCTCAAGTATTGAAAAATAAATGTAATTATATTCAAAGTATGCAAAATGTGAATATGTTTTCATAAAAATGTAATAAAAATGTAAAGGACAAAAATAAGAAATTATTGATGTGTCCTACTTATTTTTTTCTCCTAAAATATTTACAATTACTTTTTATTAAAGGACAGAATGAAAATTAGCATTAATATAAACTTTTACATTAGAATTACTCAAATATAGCACAATTTATTTATTTTTAAATTTAGTATTTAAAAAAATATTTTTCCCAATGAACTCACAACTTCTCTTTTTTTTTTTTTAAGGTTTTATTATTTTTAGAGAGAGAGGAAGGGAGAGAGGCAGAGAGGGAGAGAGACATCAATGTATGGTTGCCTCCAGCTAAGGACCTGGCTGGAGACCTGGCTTGCAACCTGGTTATGTGCCCTGGCTGGGGAATTGAACCTGTGACCTTTGGGTTCGCAGGCCGGCACCTTACCCACTGTGTCACCAGCCAGGGCCAAATTTAGTATTATTAAATGTTTTAATAAACATAAAACCCTTTCCGGGTCTAGCATATCTGGCAATGTGGGAGACCTATGTTAAGTTTCATGTTAAGCTCCATGCAAATTTGGGAGTCGTAGCAATGATGTAATACTGAAAAATATTCAAGCTGTCGTAAGCAGCTGTTTGGGAATATTGTGCAAACTTGTGCGTATCTCCAGAAGCACACATTGTCATGTAAAAAGCAGCAGAAGAATGAGTGTTGGGACTTCTGGAAAACTGTACATTATTACGCAAGAATCTGTGGTGTTCTCACCCTCAGGGAGGAGGGCAGACAGGCCTTCCTTCTCCCCATGCACTCAAATCCCACCCACGCTCAGAAGCAGGCTCTGTCTCCAGAATCAACAGGGACACAGCCCACCGCCCTTCCCAGCATCTGGACACATGTTTTGTTTTGACAACATGGAGTGAAAAACATGGAGACACGCTTCTGTTTCCCGGGCCCTGAACAGCGAGCATCTCGAGAGTGGATGTGCAGACTTGCACTGGGAGTCAGGGACACCGCCTTGCTGTGCTTTAATGGATTCATGGGTGTGTGCACGTGTGCATGACTATGTGTGTGCATATGTCCATATGGGTCTTGATGTCTGCAACTTACTTTCAAATGTATAGGCCCCAAAAGGTATATGTATGTGTGTATGTGTGTGTATGTGTGTATATGCATATATCTTGTGTCCACAGCCACAAACAGGAAAAGCTGTCCCCAGAGCTTAAAAAGAGGCAGGGGAAAGGCTCCCACATTTGTTGAGAGGAGGGATCACAACAGTCAACCAGAACTTTGAGAGACTAGCACGAGGGAGGGGAGCCCCTGGAAACACGCTGTTTGTAAAGCGCTGGAGCTTTTCTCAGTGCAGTTTAGCCCTAGGGGTTCCCAGTCAAATGACACCCGAGTGCAAAAGGACAAGAATGAGAGCTCCATGCCACTCGGGGGAGACCGTGTGCCTGGCAGGGCCCAGGCTGCAACAGCGACTGTGCTCTTCCTGTCCTGGTTAAGCCTCCCGCTTACTTCCTTGATGCCAAGAGCAAGCGGCACTGAGACAAGTCCCCAGAGAGTATCCATGATGTGTGCACTTAGGCTGAAATTAACTTAATATAGTTCTTATTCTCCATCAACATGTTTATTTTTAGAGGTAGGGGAAGGGACAGAGAAAGAGGGAAAGAAACATCAATATGTGGTTGTCTTCTTGTGCTCCCAACGGGGGACTCGGCTGGCAACTCAGGCATGTGCTCTGACTGGGAATTGAACCCACGACTCTTTGGTTTGCAGATCAGCACTCAATCCACTGAGCCACACCAGCCAGTCAACATGTTTCTTTTTTCTTTCTTTCTTTCTTTTTTTTTTTTAATTATTTTAATTATTATTTTTAGAGGGGAAGGGAGAGAGGCCAAGAGGGAGAGGGACATCAGTGTATGGTTGCCTTTCACCTGCCTCCAGCCACAGAGCTGGCTGGAGACCTGGCTTGCAACCTGGTTATGTGCCCTGGCTGGGGAATCGAACCAGCAACCTTTAGGTTTGCAGTCCAGCGCCTTATCCACTGTGCTACCAGCCAGGACTTTCAACATGTTTTTTAGATGCATAAAATTCCAAGTTAAAGAAGCTCTCAAAGTGGATTGGATCTGCCTTACATGATTCATTTAGTTGAGATTTTGGTTCTGCTGAGTGGGCGACTTGTGAAGAAGTGCAGCGAGCCACCCAAAGATCCAGGGAGACAGAGAAAGGCAGGGCTGAGCAATGGAGTAGCAGACAGACGCCAGCTCTGAACAAGTATGTCCGGTCAATGGACACATAATGTTAGGCCAACCAACTGGGGAACACCCCCAGAGCAATCTCCCACAAACCTGTAACCAAATAATAATAACAATAAAAAGGTAGTATGTAATGATGTTACTCCGCAAACTTAGCTGGACAACAAATGTTCCATTTTCTTATTTTTTAAATTTGAATTCCTTCGGCCCTGAGTGCCCATCCAGCTGGCTGGAAATTCGTTACCCACCCTCACCAGCAAGTGGGTGTAGGTGGGTACTCCTCTCCCCGAGGTAGCTCATTAAGTCATAGACACTCCACAGGTCTTCTGTCCTCATGATGCTCCTGAGATGCTTGTTGACGAATGTGGATTGTCCCAGGCATGGGGCCTGACTCTTCAGGGTCTGTTCCAATGGGAATCCATCTCTGTTACCTCAGCCCCTTGGCAGGGATGGTTTTGGAACTTGTGGCATTCAAATCTAGGTCTTTCCAGTGGGAAATCTCTTTCTCACACCAACCCTACACTCAGCCTTCTTAAAGTGGGCAATGTGGGGTTGGGGCGGGCCTCTGAACGGGAAGCCCAGTGTCCCTCAGCCCTATTAAAGCTTTGCCGCTCCCATAGTGTCATCACCATGCTCCCCATAACATCACGTGAAGGTCATGGTTTAGGTAGCTATAAAATTCCCCACTCGGGCAAAGGCTTCCTGGGGCCTTCTGCATGAGAAAGGAGCCGTGAGAGCAACCTTCATGGGAAAGTCTGCCTAAGATCAGCAGATAAAGAATACATTGGACATTCTAGAGCAATTTGATAGCTTCAATTAGGAAAGAAAAAATCTCTTAGCTGAAATGGAATTAGAGTTGACCTTTGAAAAACTGTTTGGGTCGTAGCTTGTCAGAAGAAACGCCGTCCAATTCTAAAACACACGCAACTCCATGCAGCCGGGAAATTGTGGTCAATTGCCTTGAACCTCCTTGGTATGAAATTTCAGAGGCACGTAGGGTTACGTAATTGTTTCCAATACTTGGAAACACGTAAACACTTCATTCTATCTTTGGACGGAATGCTGTGGTCTTGTGCTGAAGAACCCTAGAGAACCAGTCATACCCGGAGACTTTTCATTCTCCCCCTCACTTAACGTTGTTTTTTTTTGAGGAGGTAATATCCCCATCGTTCCAAATTCAAAGTGAGTAAAAGAAATACAGTAAAATCTTCCTCCAAACTTCTCTCTACGGTCGCATTCCCAAAGTCAAGCATGTTTTCAGCAACTTGACATTTTTTTTTTCCTGGGACTATTTTATTCATACACACATAGCAGCATAATATCTCCACTTCTCTGCTCCTTGTTCTTTTAACAACCTGACTTGGTGGTATATCCACATCCGTTCCCAAAGAGTCATGAAGAGTTTACTCATTTTTTGTCCGTGTCCTATTCGTTGTTTGAAGGACCATCATTTATGTAAACTGTCATTTCTCGATAGGTATTAAGGTTATTTTCTTTTTCTTTCTTTTTACTTTTTATGGTTTATTTTATTTTTTAGATTATTTTTAAAATTTACCTCTTATTTGTTTTATTTTTATTTCCACCACCACCACCACCACCCATTGCCTTTGGCAACCATCAGCTTATTCTCTATATCTATGCTTGTGTTTATGCTTTATTTTCTTTATTAACTTATTTTGTTTTTTTTAAATTTCACATGAAAGTGTATCACACTGTATTTGTCTTTCTCTGTCTGACTTATTTCACTTAGCATGATGCCATCCATGTCTACCCGTGTTGTTACTAATGGCAAGACTTCATTCTTTTTTATTGCTGAATAATATTGCATTGCATACATGTATCACATTTTCTTTACTAGTAATGTTGCAATAAACATAGAGGTGCATGTATCTTTTTGAAATAGTGTTTTTGTTTTCTTTGGATTGATACCCAGATGTGGAATTGCTGGATCATAAAAGCTCTATTTTAAAATTTTTAAAGAATCTCCATAGTTTTCCACAGTGTTTGCATAAATTTACAATCCTACCAACAGTGTACAAGGGTTCCCTTTTCTCCACATCCTCACCAACACATTGTTTGTTGATTTATTGATGACGGCCATTCTGACAAGTGTGAGATGACATCTCATTGTGGTTGTAAAGTGCATTTCCCCAATGGTTATGACATTGGTCATCTTTTCATATGTCTGTTGGTATCTGTATGTCCTCTTGGGAGAAATGCATATTCAGGGTAAATTCCTAGAAATGGAGTTGTTGGGTTAATGGATACGTGTACTTATAATTTTGTGAGATATTATCAGATACCCCTTTCCAGAGGCTGTCCAAATTTATGTTTGCTCTAGGCATATACAAAATTCCCTGTTTTCTACACTTTTATTAATGTAGCATCAACTTTTTTGATGTTTGCCAATCTAACAGAAGAAAGAGATTCTCATTTATAGTTTTAAAAAACATTTTACTTAATTTTATTAATTTTATTTATTTTCATTTATTTTTAAAAGATTTTATTTATTATTTTTTAGAGAGAGGGGAAGGGAGAGAGGCAGAGAAGGAGAGAGATTTCACTGTATGGTTGCCTTTCACCTGCCTCCAACCACAGACCTGGCTGGAGACCTGGCTTGCAACCTGGTTATGTGCCCTGGCTGGGAATTGAACCAGCAACCTTTGGGTTCGCAGGCTGGTGCCTTATCCACTGTGCCACCAGCCAGGGCCTCATTTGTAGTTTCAATTCACATTTCTTTTAAGCTTAGTCAAGTTGAGTACATTAAGAGCCAAGTTCATTTTCTGTATTATGAACATTGATTAATATTTTTAACTATTTTTATATTGAGTTGTTAGTCTTTTTCTTATTGATTTGTAAGAACCCTTTATATATTAATAGCTTAGTCCTTTTTCCATGATATGACTTGCGTATTCCCCAGTTTTGGTTTGTATTTTGACCTTGACTAAAAACTTATAGCAGTTTTTAGTCACACAACAATTTTCTATTTGTATGGAAAGTTATTAGTCTTTTTAAAAATGGCTTTTGTAGCCCTGGCTGGTAGCACAGTGGTTAAGGTGCTGGCCTGTGAACCCAAAGGTCACAGGTTCGATTCCCCAGCCAGGGCACATAACAAGGTGGCTAAACCAGGTCTCCAGTCAGGTCTGTGGCTGGAGGCAGGTGAAACGCAACCATACGCTGATGTCTCTCTCCCTCTCTGCCTCTCTCCCTTCCCCTCTTTCTAAAAAATAATGAAATAAAATCAAAAAAAAAAAAAAAAAAAAAAGGCTTTTGGGGCCCTGGCTGGTGGCACAGTGGATAAGGTGCTGCACCTGTTAACCCAAAAGTTGCTGGTTCGATTCCCAGCCAGGGCAACATAACCAGTTTGCAGGCCAGGGCTCCAGCCAGATCCGTGGCTAAAGGCAGGTGAAAGGCAACCATACATTGATGTTTCTCTCCCTCTCTGCCTCTTTCCCTTCCCCTCTCTCTGAAAAATAATAAATAAAATCTTTTTTTTTTAATAAACAAAAATGGCTTTTGGGTTTTATGTCATAGATATAAAGTCATTGCTTACGCCAAGATTCTGAATATTTCTCTCACGATTTCTTCTAGTACTTTCAGGGTTTCATTTTCCACATTTAGGTCTTGAACACCCACGTAGTTTAACCTGTTGCATTGCTGTGGTGCCCACAGCACAAGTGAGTGCGCTGCACTGACAAAGAGCACCAAGTGCCGGTGGCTGAGAATAGTAAAGGCTAACTTCTTGCCCAATAATGCATGTTTATTTGGGGTTAGCTGGGAACTCTAGGACCCAGGCTGACAGAGCACCTTGTTGGGAACTGTGTGGGTCACTGCAGCAGGAACAGACACAGTGACTCACGATCTGGCTGTTAAAGGTTTTCCCTGAAGGGAAAGGCTTCTGCTCATATATCGGGGATGAAGGAAAGAAAGAAAGAAGGAAAGAAAGAGGGAGGGAGGGAGGGGGGGAGAGAGAGAGAGAGAGAGAGAGAGAGAGAGAGAGAGAGAGAGAGAGAGAGAAGACAGAAAGAGAGAAAGGAAGAAAGAAAAGAAAGAAAGAAAGAAAGAAAGAAAGAAAGAAAGAAAGAAAGAAAGAAAGAAAAGAAAAGAAAAGAAAGAAAGAAAGAAAAATAAAAGAAAGAAAGAAAGAAAAAGAAAAGAAAGAAGGAAGGAAGGAAGGAAAGAAAGAAAGAAAGAAAAGAAAAAAGGAAAGAAGGAAGGAAGGAAAAAAGAAAAAGAAGAAAGAAGGAAGAGAAAGAAGGAAGGAAAGAAGGAAAGAAAGAGAAAGAAAGAAAGAAAGAAAGAGAAGGAAGGAAGGAAGGAAGGAAGGAAGGAAGGAAGGAAAGAAAGAAAGAAAGAGAGAAAGAAAGAAAAGAAAAAAGAAAGAAAAAGGAAGAAGGAAGGAAGGAAGGAAAGAAAGAAAAGAAAGAGAAAGAAAGAGAGAGAGAGAGAAAGAGAAAGAAAGAAGAAAGAGAAAGAAAGAGAGAGAGAAAGAGAAAGAAAGAAGAAAGAGAAAGAAAGAGAGAAGAAAGAGAAAGAAGGAAGGAAGGAAGGAAGGAAGGAAGGAAGGAAGGAAGGAAGGAAGGAAGGAAGGAAGGAACCTACAGTTGCCTGACTCAGAGGCCTGTGGGCCACAGGCTGGCCTCTCATCTTCTCTGGCCATGAGACCCTGGGACATTACCAGCCACTTTCTCCTCTCTGGAAAATAATTAATTTACATATCGACAATTTGATGCTATTAAGAGTTGTTTACATATTAAGTATTTTCAGCAGTGCAGCCTCGTTCTCAGCTGAAATCTGACTTCAAGAACAGGGAGCAGAGCCACCCAACTCGGAGCCGCCCAACACTTGCCGCCCCTCCGCCCCTCCGAGAAGCATCGTTTGCAGAGCCCAGGAGGAAATGCTCTCAGGATCTGTGTTCGACAAGGAAGACAGAAATGGAACAAGAATGAGAGGAATGTGTTATCCATTCGGTCCTTGGTGGGCATTTCAATGGTTTTCACCTCTTGGCTACTGAGCATGATGCCGCCATGGATGTGGGGTGCAGGCACCTCATTTCAATCCCTCTGGATAAAGATACCCAGAGTTGCAGTGCTGGACCATGTGCTGATTCTAGTTTTAATTTACTGACAAGTCACCATACTGTTTCCCACAGCGGCTGCACCAGTTTACGGTTTACATTCCCACCAACAGCGCTCAGGGGTTCTGATCTCCCCACATTCTCGCTGACACTCATCTTGTGCCTTTTTCATCATGGTCACACTAACCGGGGCGAGGTGATAGCTGCTTGTGGTTTTGGGGTGCATCCCCCTGATGAATAGTGATGTTGAGCATCTTCTCATGTAACTGTTGACCATTTGCGTGTCTCCTTTGGAGAAATGTGCATTTTTTAATAGGGTGATTTGTGTTCTGGTTGTTGCGGTGTAGCAGTTCCCTCCATATTTTCGACACTAATTATCTTATCAGAAACACGGCTTGGAAATATTTTCTTGTATTCAGCAAGGTTTCTTTTCACTGTCTACGTACAGTGGAATATTATTCGGCTTCAAAAAAGAAGAAAATTTGGAGCATGGGACACGTGGTTGAACCTGGAGGACAGGATGCTGAGTGAAAGCAGCCGGAGACAGAAGGACAAATACCATGTGACCCACTTCTATGACGTATCCAAAATAGCCATAAAGGCCAAGAATAAGATGGTGCTGGTCAGAGGCAGAATGGAGAACTGTTAGCTAAAGAATATAAACTTGTGGTTAAGCAAAAAGAAAAAGCTCTTGAGATCTGCTGGGCAATATTGTTCCTACAGATAACAATACAGACGCGTGCACTTAAAAATGTGCTAAAAAGGTAGATTGCGTGTTGAATATTTTTACTACTGGCATAGAAGAAAATGAAAGGGAGGGCTTTGGCCCAGTCCCCTCATTTTGTGCTGTATTTCCTCTAGAGCTTCCCGTGAGATAATTTTGTGTTTGAGTTTTGCCAATCCTCCTGGGTCCAGCAGACAGAGCCCCCTGCTTAGGGCCGGCCCAGTTTTAAGGACCATACCTCTGGGGCTCTCAGGTTACCTGCCATGCCTCTCCTAACGAGCGATGGCAATGGGAGTGAGCATGAGGACCAACCATATTGGACCACTTTTCTCTGCCACCCCTCCCCCAGGCCCAGGGCAACCAGAGGCCCGGATGCCAAGCCTGGTTTGGGGAGATTTTCTCCAGCAGGCCCTGTCTACCCCTGCATGTCCCCCACCTCCTCCTGGTCCTGGCAGCTGCAAGGGGACCTCTAGACCCGCTAAGTGATGGGGCTGTAGGGGCTGGGGGCCAGCTCCAAACCGCCTCTGGAAACAATTTCTTGCTTTGCTTTGGGAATCTGTGCAATTTTCTCTCCTGTCTCCCCTGCTGCCTTTCTCTGCGCTGTCCCTGGGAGTCTGCTTTCCCTCTTACCCCACCTCCCGTGTACGTGTGTGTGTGTGTGTGTGTGTGTAAAACAGAGGATGGGGCTGTGTTAACACCTCTCTCCCTCCCTCCTTGACTTCATCTCTGTCCTCTGCTCTGATGTGGGGACAGCCCAGGTCTGCTAGGGGTCCAGCCAGCCAGCATCTTGCGATTGCGCACCCTGGACCGGTACTGCCTTGGGCCCCTGAGAGATGGCTTAGATGTGGCTCTTTATGCTGTAGGCATGGGAGATGGACACTTAAACCAAGCTGCCCAGGAGGGAGGGCTCGGGGAGGTGTGGGGAACACACTGGGGCTTCAGGGCAGACAGGGCTTCCAACTGGGGACTCAGGGGGAGAAAGTGACTTCAGCCTCTGTCCCTGAGTTTGTTCTACTATTGAAACACAAGGATACCCCACCCCACCCCAGCCCCACGGGGTCGGGGTTGTAGTGAGGACTGAAGATGATGTCAGGTTCTGAGACAGCTCCTGGTAGGGGGTTAGCGTCATGACAGGCTCCTTTTTACGGATATATTTGCTCAGGGTCACACATCGAGTGGCTGGCATCGAGTGCCACCTCGGACCCGAGACTCCCAGGGTCTTCCCTCAGGGCCAGCCTGCCTCCCTCTCCTCCTCATCAAACTAGATCTGTCCTTGATTCGCCCTCTGTGGGGCCAGGATTGTGTAAATTCAGCCCTGGTATGCGCAGCCCCACATGAGGGGGCTGCGTCAACCTCCCCCGTGTGGAGCAGGACAACCTAACCCAATATTACCTGTGCTGCTGGGGACCTTGCTTGTCCCAGAAGGCAGAAATGTCTTTGAGCTTCATTGTCACAGGAATTTTGGGTCACGGGATGGAGAGTCACATCACCAGGCAGCCAGAGGGCTCCTTCTTGGCTTTGGGATTGTGGATGCCTAAGGATTTGGACCAGAGATACTATGGATGGAGCCAGATAAGTGGCCAGGGCAGAAAGACAAACAGGAATGAGTCCCTGAAACCCAGGAGGAAGAAGGTGGGGACATTGGGCAGGACACTAGCATGTCATGCCCTTGCAGAGGCATGAGGTTGACTGGGCCTAGGAAAGGGCCCCTCAGGGATAGGTGGGAATGGCCAAAAGTGGTTGTCCCCAAAAGGGACCGAGAGAGGTCCCAGTTGCCTCTGAGCCAGGCCCTCCGGGAACAAAGTACAAGGTCTGTTTCGAAAGTATTGAGCCAATGTTAATATAATTAAAAACAGTTTGCATGGCCGATATTTTGGGGACGGAACTCGTAGGAAAGACCGTTTTCCATATGTGCCCAGAGACTGACAAGCTATTATATCAGTTAAGCTAAAACCAACTGCTGGATAAAATTCACCCCTTGAGCTCTGGCTGGTGTAGCTAGGTTGGTTGGAGCGTAGCCCCATACGCTGAAAGGTTGTGGGTTTGGTTCCCAGTCAAGGTGTGTACGGAGGGCAACCAATGTTTCTCTATCTTTCTCTCCCTTCCTCTCTCTCTAAAAGTAATGAAAAAATGTCCTTGAGTAAGGATGCAACTTTAAAAAAATTCATCCCTTGAAAGACGATATGTTCAAAATAATAGAATTGAAAATTCTGTATGTAGCTAATAGTTTTACATGACTGACAATCAGCAAAATACCAAAGGTGACTGAGTTTAATTATTATTGCACCTGTCTAGGACTAACCGTGTTTGGAGGAGAAACCACATAAAGACATGGATAGGTCACAAAGCTTAATATGTTTCCCATAACATTTATTGTATTTGTTTTCATTTCAGCAGAATCACTGACATTGTGCCCAATTTGTATAAATTGGCTCTATCGAGAGAAATTGTCTAAAGGATGGATGAGTCTTGCACATTTTCTGCAAGCTGCGGTCAAACATTTCTGAACCTGTGGTCCTGTGATTTAAGCTGTTTCGTCGCAGCCGCCTTCTCTCTCTGGGGACAGTCTTACGTTTGCCTGGGATTTCAGTCCAGGTCACACCCCCAGGGTCCTTGGTTAGACCAAGGCACCTTGTCTTAAAGCCAGCCTGGGAGATCCTGCAGACCTCCCTCCACGCTGACAGCTGCCTTCTGTATCCACTGCATGCCTCATCAATCTTGCATATGATTGGTTACTTGATTGTATTCTTTTTAAAAATTAAATGTGTTGTCAACATTCAAAAATAGAAGCAGTTTTTTACATAAAAACCTGACTTCTAGGTTCTCTCAAAACTTGAAAAGCCAACAACCCTTAGACACATTTCGGCAAGGTCCAACCAAGGCTGGCAGGAGCTTAGGCAGAGGCTGTGTGGTAGGGTCCCTCTCATTCCTTCTTCTGACCTAAGAGAACCCTCCACATGGCCAGCAAGATAGAAATGACATTTCTCTGCTTCTCTTGCAGCTAGGTGTACTGTGACTGGATTCCGGCCAATAGGAGGAGAGCTGAAGACACATGTACAATCCACAGGTTGTACATTTGAAGGGAGAGAGTTTGCCCTTCCTTCTCCCTTGCCCCCTTCTTGTTGGCTAGAAGGTGGAGACACGGCACCCTAGGAGTGGCAGACCTCCAATTTAGAAGAAGGCTGGTTCCCTGACAACTAGATGAACCAGAGCTACCATCAACGCTGACACTTTCATGTGAGGTCGAGATTTAAATTTCTCTCTCTAAACCATGGTCACAGGCAGGCCACCACTGGGTGTCCCCTTCAGGTGAAGCTCCACTCTCCAGTTACCATAGTCCCCACCATTCCGTATGTTTCTCAACACCAAGGTCAGCTGATAGCTGTTATTTTTTCCCTTCTCCCTGCGTGCTGCCCACCTGGTCCCATAGGCATTTGAGTCTGTGACCCCTCCCCTCACATTGTTAACCCTCAAATCCCAGAATGTAAGAAGACACCTGTTTTCCAGAACTTTGGGGCCTCACCCATCTTTTATTAGGGGATACTCTCAGTGACTCTGGGGCTCCTCTTCCTGGGGAGGCCAACTTTACTGACACGCTGGTGCTTTGCTGGGCACCACTTGAGAAGGGAAAACAATCAGTAAGTTTTATTTCTGGCAGGAAATGTGAAGTGAAGGTTCAATGAGATCACACGTTGCAGCCCCGTGAGCGGCCTTCAGCCGGCTCTCTGTGTCCGCCCGCCGGTTCCAGTGCTGCTCCTATGGGCACTGAGAGGCCGGGGGTGGGGGGATTTGGTCTCGGGTGGGCCTGGCCCTGAAGCCCATGTGACTCCCCTGCTGTGCGCCTGGAGACACAGACACAGGAGCCAGGTGGTAGCCTAGGTCTCAGTGGCAAGACTGACGAGGAGCATGGGCCGCTGTATGCCTAGAATGGGCAAACAAGCCTTTGTTTGGGACACTTATTCCCTCCCCACAAATGCTCACGAATAGGTGACCCAGAAGTGAGCTCCACCAGTCAGCAGGCTTTGAAAGGTATTTCCAAAACTGCTCAGCCCCCTGGATGCGCTGAGGGGCCGGGGCCACCCCTCTGCCCTGCTGACCACGCCAACATAACCCTGCCTTGGCCCTGGGGACAGAGCATTGAGTACCTACCTGCTCCAGTGTGGTCAAGGGACCAGCATCCTCAGAATCCCAGGACGTGGCAGGGAACTCAGGACCTCACCCTCCAGCCCAGACCTACTGAATCAGAATCAGTTTTTCCTCCCAAGGTACCAGGGGATGTGGGCACACAAGCGAGTTGGGAAATCACTCGATTTAGCAAAATGGATGCAGGTGGAAAGAGCCCAGGTTTTGAAATAAAACACACCTGTGCGCCAGCGTGCCCCTGGAGTCCTACACCTCAGCTGTAAGGAGGGGACCCAACATTAGTCGAAACCACATCAAGTCGCCCTTTGGTGTGGGTGCAAAATAAAGGAAAAAGGCCAAATGCAATCAATTTCATATGGTTCAGTTTAATACTTATCTTGGCAGGTCGTTGCAGAAATTAATTTCAACGTGAATAAAATGCACGGGGCACCTGGTGCATGGTAGATATTCACTCAACAGCCTCAATCCCCTGAATTACATTCACCCCAGAACCCCCCAGGAAGATCACAGGGTGCAGCCAAGTGCGTGCACCTCTCACGAAACGAGCTTCTGCCGGGGGAGCTCCTGGTGTGCGAACACGTGAAGCCTGTCCAAGGGTACCTCCCATCCACCCCGCTTTGAAGCATTTCCCACTCTGCTTGCAGATGAAGAGGGAACCCCGAATAGCCTGCTGAGGCCTCCTGGTCCACGCAGAGTCCCGGATGCTGACTCTGTCCCCTTCTCTCCTCTGGGGCTCTTCCGGGCTGTCACCCCAGTGGGTTTACAACCCTGCCCAGGAAAAGCATGCTTCCTGTTTCCGTGTGGAAGGTCATCACCAGGAAGGGCCGCCTGAACTCAGTGTCGGGAGGGGGTGTGGTGGGGCTGAGGTGGGGGCGGGGTCCGGGAGTGAGCTGGACGCTGGTGACAGCAGCGGCCTCTGAGCCCTTCTCGTCCAGGGTCATGGTCGCCTTGTGAGTGACCTGCAAGGACATCATCAGCGGATCAGTGGACCCCCTAGGAGGGATCAGCCAGACCTTTATTTTTGCACCGTTTTTTTCTCTTCCATTACTTAGCCCCGCACTTAACCATCAGTTCTCGTACCAGCTCATCTGTTCTCCATTCAACCCTTTGGATTTGGAACTCATTGTCAACTGACGTGTTATGTGTGTATTTGTTTATTGGTTATGGGGTCTTCTCATCCCCACACTGGATAATACTTGCTCCGTCCTCTGCTCTGTCCCTGAACTGCATCTATGCCGGGGGACTTCCCTCACCCGATCAACGTGTCACCTTCGCTATCACTGCTGTCTGTGGAAGATCACCTAACCTGGAGTCAGGGGATCTGGCTGTCACGTCACTGGGTGATATGATCTTTGACAAGTTGCTTCAAATGGGGCCCAGGGTCCCCAATTATCTGATGAAGCCACCCTGGCTCAGCAAAGTGGTGTGACTTGTCCAAGATCACACAGTCAGGACAGGACCAAGTCAGGGCTTGGGCTTGGGTCTGTTTGACCTTGAGGCTCACCCTCCCTCCCTCACCCTCCATTATCCCTTGTAGAATGTGTGTGACAAGGAGGCCACAGGGACCCAGGGCTGTTCAAGAAAAAGAATGTGGGCATTTGATGGTACATGACTTGACTTGGCTCAAGTGCTGGCTTGACAGTAACCAGCAGTCATGACCTGGGGTGATTTTCTTAGCCTCTCTCCACCTTAGTTGCCCGATCCATGAAAGGGGAATGACAGCATGTCCCTCGCTGGTGTCTTGTGAGGCATGGGCATGGGGCCCAGCCCAGATCGGTGCTCAGGGAGACCCAGAGAGGTGTGGGTGGGGGGCTGGTGCTGTGAGCCCCCACTCCCTTTCCCTGCTTCCTCCTCCCGTGGTGCCCCCCCCAACCCCCCACCCCCAACCAGAGCTACCAGCCCTGAGCATTCCCCTCTGTTCTCGGTACCTTGGCCAGACCTGACCTGTGCCCCTCCCCAGATCTTTCTAGAGCACAAGTATGGTCACGCTTAAAACCCCCGAGTGCATCCCATTTGGCCTCAAGATGGAGTCCCAGGTCACCGGCTCAGCTTCCAGGGCCCTGTGGGGCCCCTGCTGCACCCAGATGAGGGGCGCTCGGGTCCCATGGCCCCGGCTCTCCCAGGCTGTCCCCATGTTGCCTCTCAGGTCCAACAACAGGGGTGACTTCCCGGGAGCTTCCTCGCGTATCCATTCCTGCCTTACCTGTCCTTGTCTGTCACCCGAGGGTGGGAAGGGGACTTACTCCCCTGGAACCCCAGTGTCTTGGGTGGTCGGTGTGCGATAATGGGCGTGCAGAGAGCAAACGGTAACTTGCGGAGTTACAGAAAACAGCAACTCCCGTCTTTACGCAGGTTCCAGGCGTCTTCTGTCTTCCTCCAGCCATGGCCCGACCCCGCCACCACCCTGCAGCCTGATCCCCAGCTTACCCGGGAGATGTTCAGTGCGGGGTGCCCGGGGGGGCCTCCTCCGACGGCCCCTCGTGGGAGGAGCAGCTCCAGCCTGGAGGTGCTGGAAATGGAAAATTTGGGAAAATGGAAATCGAGTTCCCTGTGGAGAAACAGAATCGGTCCGCTGTTGAGACCCCAAAGGGCCTGTGAGTGTCACACGCCCATCTGTGGGTTTCAGCCTCCTAACCCAACCAGGCCCTGGCTGCAGCCTTCTCACCCTCCTTCCTGCCTCTGGTCTCTCTGTCCCTCCTGTTCCCCCTCTCAGAGGAGAGGGTGAGCTTTTTAACGTGCACACTGTCCCCCACTAGTTAACTCTGCCTCTCATGGGGTCACCCAGGTTGGTACCAGAGCTGGGCCTAGAGCCAGTCTTCGGACCACTGGTCAGTGCCACCAACCAGGCTCCACCTTGATACCTGCTGGGAGGTCAGGGACAGTGCCCTGGGGTTGACAGCCCCTCAGGAGGTAAACAGCCCCCTGGGGGTGACAGCACTCTGGGAGGTGGCAACCCCTGAGAGCCCTGCATGGTGACTGAGCTGGGGGCCAGGGAGCCATTTCCCCTGGCCACTGCTGTGGTGGTCTACCTTGTCCTGAGCAAACTGTCCCACTTGATCAGTGTTTCGGGCAGCAGGGCGTCTTCCAGCTGCCCCAGCGCGCCGTGTCTGGGGAAGACAAAGAAGGTGGTGGCGTCCCCGGCATGGTCCATCTGCAGCACGGTGCACTGCAGCTCAGGGTCGTGGAGGAAGCGGTGGCGGGCCTTCTGCTGCAGCATGGGCACCTGCACAGCCCTGCGCTCATCCACAAAGAACGCCCTCGGGCTGGTGGCCCTTGGGTCAAAGGGTCGCAGCCACCCGGCTGAGAGGAAGCGAAACACTGATGTTACCTTGGAGAGAGTTGAGAATGGGCTTGGGGGTGGCCTGTATGGCACCCGTGATAATGGGGAGTCCACAGTATGGAGGCCCAGCCCAGCTTTGTAACGCCTTCTCGGCTTGTCCTTTATTACCTGTGTGACCCTGAGGGGACTGAGTCCTTGACCACCCTCAGCTTCCATCTCCTGTTTGTAAGATGGGGGTACATACTGTCACAGTCATGTAATGGTATGATGTATCATAAATACTACTTCCTCAATCTCTTTCACAGGTGGTTCATTATAAAGGGAAGAAAACCCTGTTGCTGAGGTACAAGCTGCTTTGTAAAGTGTGGGTCTGCAGCCAAGGCTCTGCCTGACTTGCAGGCCCAAGGCAAGTGGAGTCATGTTGTGCCTCAGTGTTCTTATCTCTCAAGTGGGCATAATAATAGCCACCTTCTTGGGCTGCAAAGAGAATTCAACAAAAATTAAATATGCACAATGACTGGTATGGTAACAGGGACTTCATAACTACAGTGTGTGTGTGTGTGTGTGTGTGTGTGTGTGTGTGTGTGTTTATGCACGCGTGCGCACGAGCACGCAATTGTGCTTCTGGAAAAGATAAGATACTATTCCTAGGCATGTATTTGAGGAATGCCTTAGTGGCTCAGACAAATCGTTTCTGTTTTAAAAATCTGCCTTTTCATCTGTGTAACAGAAACATGAATCTTAGCCTTTCATGCTCCCTCCAGGCGAGAGGGTGGAGGGCGATGGGGAGTGTGGACAACCCTAGGGCAATGGGGAGTGTGGACAGGCCACAAAGCACTGAGCAAGCATGAGGAGGGTGGGGGATGGGGTGTGTGGGTGGGATCCCGCCCCAGGGTGAGGGAGCGCGGTCAAGAGCCAGACATATGACATTATTGGCTCTTTGGGAAAACAATAAAGGGTCTCTCTGGCTTGGGGTGCTCCCTGCTCTCCCCCATGCCTCCCAGGACCTGCCAGAGGAGGGGAATTCATGCTCCTTGATTGGGCTGCTTTCAGGATCCCTCAAGTGGAGGTCAGGGCCCCCCTGCAGCAGAATCATCTGTGGGGGGAAGGCAGGAGAGCTGCTTCAAATGCAGCGTCTTGGGACCCTGACTTACCTACCCCTAAAACCTGAAGCTTTTGGGGATAAGTCCATAACACCCACATTTTCAACAAGTTCCTTAGAGGAGGGTACTTATGCACACTAAACTTGGACAATTTCTTTTGAAAAAACTCGGCAAGGAGCATTAAAATGGACTAGGTGATGAGTTCCCTGTCACTGGAGGTATTCAAGCAGAACCATGGAGGATCCAGTGGACCGCCTACATCAAGGTCAGCAGGGAGGCTTTCGGGATGCTATGGAGAGCAGGGCTGGGGGGTGGCTGGAGCCCCAGGCCCCAGAAGGAGGTTCCATGCTAGACGTACGCTCTCATACCTCTGAGGAGCACGTGATTGACAAGGACTGCTGCAGTTCCATTCTCGAGCTCCTCAGCCCAGGCCCCAAGCATCCCCTGGGTCTGCTTCTCTACATGCTCGTGGATGCGCTTCAGGGCCTCCCTCGGGCCCTGCCCAGCCCCAGGGCCCAGGCCCCCGAACCTGCGCTGGCCCACAGTCAGGAGAAGCAGCGGGTCCTGCACTGGAAGCCGCTGCAGCAGATCCTGGAAGGCCTCCCGGACCTCCGCCTCGGGCAGCACGGTGAGGTTGAGCCCCAGGCCCTCCAGGAGGTGGGCCCTGCTGGCGGCAGGGGCTCCGAGGAAGAGCATGGCCAAGGCTGAAGAAATGCTTGCTGGGGAGAAGAGAATGTTCTCCCCGGGGCTGTTCAAGGCCAGCTGCCTGTAGAGGTTGAAGGCAAAGTCTATGTTGCTCACGGAAAGTTTGTGGCAGGGCAGGTCAGGCCTCGGAGGGACGTCCTGGGGGTTGGCATCAATGGTACCAGAAACCTCTTGGTTAACCAGGGCCAGACAATGGTCTACAGCCATGAGCACAGGGACTAGCAGCCACCACCGGGGGGCCTCCATCCTCTGGTGTCCTTGGCCTGGAAGAAAGGACATGGAAGAACAGAGACAATGACAGCAGTAATTGGAGCCACCGATATTCACGGAGTGACTACTCTGTGTCAGGCACTGTGCAAAGACTTCCCAGACATGTGTCCTCTTTCCTCCTCACCGCAGCCCAAGGGAGAGGCGCTGTTTTCACAGCCCCATTTGACAGGTAAGAAAAGAGAAGCTCAGAAAGGTTAAGTCATTCGCCCAAGGTCAAACAACTGGCAGGTGATGGAGTGAGGACCTGAACCCAGAACTCGGGCAGGGCGGATTCCTGCTGAGATGAGCGGACCATCCTGTCTGAGCACCCGGGTCCCAAAGCGCACACGTCGGCTCTCGCAGGCCCCAGGGGCAGCAATCCTAGTCCCCTCAGGTCTCAGGCCTGCTGCATCCTCCAGCTTCTTCCGTGGCTTGGGAAGATGCCTTCTGCCCTGGGGTGGTGGTGGCGGTGGTGGTCCCCTTGTGTCCCCTCCCTCCCAGCCCCCTAGTTGCTGCTCACACACTAGAGCCCCAGCTGGCCCCTCTTCAAATCCTGGCTCTGCCGCACCCCAGGGAGTGGCCTGGGCAGGCACCTAGGCTCGCAGAGAGCTCCGGAGGACAAGTGCGGCAGGGCCCCTCTGGTGCAAAGAGGAGTCCTGGTGACCTGGGCTCCGCTCAGGCTCTGCTGTCACGTAGCAGCCCAGAGACAGAGATGCTGGACTAGTCACTTGAGCTTTCTGGGCCCCACTTCCTCTCCGTGGGATTGTGCTAAGAGCCCCATGTCACACGGTTGTGAAAAGTTAAAGTGACCATGCACCACGCTGACCCTGCTGCCCAGGGCCTGGCACAGACCAGGCCCCGGGGAAGAAGCAGGTATTATCACCCCGGTGAACTTGAGGCCCCCCTCTGGGGTTTCCAAGTCAGCAGAATTTATTTCAGTAAAGGCCTCATTTGGCCCCATTTGTCCACTCTGGGTTTGGGTAATGATTGACAGGATTAGTCATCATCACACTACTCCCTCCTGCTTCTAAATTTTCCATGTGGCCTTGGGCTGTCCGGGACCTTTCTCAACCATAGCCTCCTCTTCTGTACCGGGGAGAAGCAACGCGAGCGCCCTGGAGGAATGCTGTCTGGGCCAGGGTTTGCTTCACACCGTGTATTTATCGGCCGAGAACACACAGGGCTCCTTTGTCCATTTGCCTGGTGATTTGTTTCGGTGACTATTTTAGCTTTGGTGAAAGTTGGTAAAAAGTTCATCCCCTTATTCCATTTCATGTTCCTTTATTCATTCGTTTGTTCATTCCTTCGTTGGACTAACATGGACCGTAAGTCTCGACATCCCGGGGATGCAGAATGGGTGAGACGCAGTGGCTCCCTTAGGGAACTCAGGTTCGCTGGGGACAGGCACACGGAATTCATGCAGAATTGTACGTGAGCAGGTCCCCCAACCATAGAGCTTTGGAACCCACAGGATGCCGTGACTCAATGCAAACATTGTACAGAGGGGAAAACTGAGGCCTAAGGAGAAACTTTTTCAGTCAAGTGTCGACTCATTCAAGTCAGGACAGGAGGGACTGGCAGACTGGGCTCCATCTGGAGGAAGCTCACCAACCACTGAGAGGGCCAGAAATGCAGAGAGCTGGTTACAACTCCCTCAGCAACGGCAGGCAGAGGTGGCTGTCTGGGGAGCCTGCAGGAGGCAGGGCGTTCCTGGAAGGCTCCCTGGAGGAGGTAGTCCTTGACCCGAGACTGGAAGGTGGACTAAGAAAGAAACAGGAAAGGTGGCTCAGTGGAGGGAAGAGCAGGCTCAAAGCCGTGGAGGCCAGGTGGGCCAGCACCACTCCAGTCTGTCTGTACGCATAGCCCTTGGAGTAGGAAGGGTGCATATGTGTGTACATGTGTGCACACACCTGTGTGTGTGTATATGCACAAGTGTGACTTGGGATGAGATACCTTTGGCAGGTTCACCAAGCTGGCTGGGGACCCTTGACATCAGCCCACCCACCGCCCCACACTCACCTGAAATCAAATGTTTTCCGTGAACCTTGAAAGGAGCTGCAGGGATTCAGCCCGTCTGCATGGCTCTGGGCGCAGAAGTTTGTCCCTGCGGGGAGGGTTGAGACAGGACTTCCGGGATTGACCGGCAGACTGTCCTGAGTCTGTCCTTGGCCCAAAGTCAACCTTCAGCACAAACAGCAATCCGCCCCTTGGTTCCGGTCGTGTGGAAATCCACGCTCAGGGAAGCGCTCTGGAGCATGGTGAGGCCCACGTCCTGGGGGTGAGTCTCAGTTCCATCTCTGTTTGCAGCATGACAGTCTCCCGAGTCTCAGATCACTCCCACCTCCACATGGGCTATGAGTTTTTAAAATGTCACAATTGGCCCTGGCTGGTGGCACAGTGGATAGGGCCTTAGCCTATGAACCCAAAGGTCACTGTTTTGATTCCCAGCCAGGGCACATAACCAGGTTGCAAGCCAGGTCTCCAGCCAGGTCTGTAGCTGGAGGCAGGGGAAAGGCACCCATACATTGATGTTTCTCTCCTTCTCTGCCTCTCTCCCTTCCTCTCTCTTTGGAAATAATAAATAAAATCTTTAAAAAAAAGTCACAATTGCTATTTATTCTGGTTTAAGTGTTTTCAAATTGTAACGACTAGTTCTTCAGAAATGTCCATAGACTTCACCACTTAATGCAGCTTAAACAACAAAGTTAATGTGTACTCAGCAGAAAGTTTGCAAAACTTTTGCAACTCGGGTGCCTTCTTGTGTCCTGAGCTGGGTTGGTGGCAGGAAAGGGATAAAGGTGACCTGCAGACTGAGTGCGGAGAGAGGGTTCACATGGGCTAATGGGAATGAGCCAGACCAAATTTCCTCCCAGATTTATTATTACTTTATTTATATTGTCCTCATCCGCTGCCTGGGCATAAACACCCACACAGTTACTTCTGTTGGCATCTCAATTCCTCGATAGTCACTCAAGAGAGATACGGTGGGGGTTCATTCATTCATTCACTCGTTCACTCAGTATGAAATGCCCAGTACCTGCTGAAGATTCCATACTGGGGAATAAGGCACAATCCTGCCCTCAAGGATTTTGTTTGTTTGTTTATCAAATTTAGATTATGGAAGAATTCAAATGTAAGCAACAATAGAGAGAATGCTGTAATGAGCCTCACATGCCCATTAGTAGTTACTATACACATGAGGATAATATTATTTTCTCCATTTCATGCCTTTCCCCTTTGGTTTGTGTTAATGCAAAAAAAAATTTTTTTTTTTAGTTTTATTCATTATTTTTAGAGAGATGGGAAGGGGGCAGGGGAGAAAGAAAGGGAGAGAAACATCAATGTGTGGTTGCCTTTCACCTGCCTCCAGCTGGGGACCAGGCTGGAGACCTGGCTTGCAACCTGGGTATGTGCCCTGACTGGGAATCGAACCAGTGACACTTGGGTTCACAGGCTAGTGCTCAATCCACTGCCACACCAGCCAGGGCTTCAAGCAAATCTTAAACATCATTTCTTTCATCTATAAGGATTTGTGAAAATCCCAACCCTTAAAAAACCCATCATTCCTTATTATCAAATTTCAAGTCATTATATTCCTAATTGGTTTTCCTATGTATTTGTTACAGTTGGTTTGTTTGAATTAAGTGTACACATGGCATTGAGTTAGAACAGTTGTCCCCCCTTATCCATAGGGATATGTTCCAAGACACCCCTTGGATGCCTGAAACCATAAATAGTACTGACTCTTACACTGTGTTTTCCCTTGCACATCCACACTGAGGATGAATTTTAACTTCTAAGCTGAAATAAGAGATCTCAGCAGTTTGCCTGGTGTGGATTGGTGGGTGTTGACATCTTTACTACTGTTGGTGTGATCCCTGGACATCACACGGTTTCGGACCCCATCAGTGCAATGAACGACTGCGTGATTGCTTTTACTACAGGTGTGTGTTTATTGCTTGTTTGCTCCCGTGCCCACATTTCTGGTAGCTGGGGGGACTCAGAACTGGGAACCTGGAAAGTAGCCCCTCTCCCCCAATACGGTTGCTGGGGGTGCAGAGGAGGGACATCCTCAGAGGCGAAGACCCAACTCAGCTACAGGAGCAAGGGGTCCAGGGCCTGTCCTGGATGTGGTCAGGGTCAGGAGCCCCTGCAAGGGTCAGCATGCAGGAGGGAAAGGGTGACACTACACTGGAGCTGGGGACCAGAGAGCCCAGAAGTAGGAATTGGCCTCTGCTGGCCAGGCTGCTGACGGTGAGGACAGAGTGGCCGGGAGCCTGGGCAGTGGGGCTGAGCCCCCGTGGGAGGTCTGGGCACTGGCCCTGCACGTAGGCGGCTAGACACGGAACCGGGCACGTCAGGCCCGGGGAGCAGGCCCGGCCTGAGGAATGTGGGAGTCTCAGAGCCTGCAAGTGAACAGTTCACAGGCTTCCTCTGCAGGTAGGAGCCACCAGGCAGAGTCACTGTGACTTTTCCAAGAGTGAGCAGGCAGGGCCAGGAACACCAGCTCCTCAGGGTGCCGAGGTCCCCCCTTCACGAAAATGCCCCAGCACCTGGAGCGGGGCTCTAGGCTTCGTTGGGGTTGACGACTTTGACCCAGAAGAGGATGTTCTGGGTGTCTTTGGAGAGTATGGCTAACAGAAAGGGCCTGTTGAACACCACCACGGTCGTCGGGATTCTTAAAGACAACATGCTCATACTCATTCCTGTGGCAGCCGCTGCCTCGGTGCCTGTCTCCGCCACATCGATCAAGGTTTTGTGGACCACCTGTGAGGACAGCAGGGTGTTACTTGCCAGAGGGGGCAGGGGACAGGAGATGAGCTGCCTGCCTGCCTGCTTCTGCAGGACAGGCACCCACCAAGGACCTACTGCTGACCTGCCAGCTCATTGGGCACAGTTCTGATAGGCCGATGTGCTGAGGCTCAGGGTTATGACCGATGTGCCCAGAGGAAAGGCTGGGGTCACCCTGACCTGGATTTCCCTCCGTCTGAGCCCAGAGGCGGTGCTGGCCCCTCCCAAACCCCTGCTGTTTAGCGGGGAGGGACAAGGGCGATGCGAGGCATTTCCCCTGCAAGCAACTTTCCAGCAGCCCCTCCACCTGGAGGCAGCCGATGCAGACCCCCCAGGAGGGCGGGCACTGCTTTCCGCACCTCCTCAGCCCCAGTCAGATGTCCGTGGGGCCTTGGCTACTTTGCCCAGAATGCGGCTTTCACATCCTTGGACCACCCAGCCTCCCACCCCCAGCCCCGCCCCTGTCCTTCCATTGCCACACCCTTTGGAAGGTGGGGTGCAGGGGAGAGTCAAGTGATGCCCAGCTGCTCCCCTTTTCTCTGCTTCTAGGAACACAGTGCAGGGGTGTCCCATCTTCTCCCATGCTCCCTCCTAGTGTATCTTCATCACGGTTGCCCTGCGGCCATGGTTACTACCTATTCCTCCGGCCTGCTCGGCTGGACCCTGCCCACTAGCCCAGACCTATCACGCTGTTTTCCAATGAAAACGTTGAAAGGGAGAGGACTTAAATTATTGGCCCCATAGGCAGTAAAAGGTGGAGCGAGGGATGGTTTCCACTGCTGATTCCACTGCAGGCGCTTCCCGGTGACAGGCTTCCGTCACATGACCCTGCGGGGAGCCTCCACTTCTGTCACAGCCCAGCTCTCCTGGGCTTGGCGGAGTCCCAAGGAGGGTGGCCGGATAATGAGAAATGCACTTCTATGTGCAAGGTCAAGGTTACCCAGACGTCTGCCCGGCCTTCCTCGTTCCCACTCCCACACAGGTTAGGGGGGCAGCGGGTAATTATCCAAACTTGAAAGACTTACTTGAGTCACCACCAGGTCCCGGGCCCCTGTGATCCCGGACAGGTCGGCCTTGTTGGTGAAGACTTGCTTCATGCCTAGCTGGGGAAGTATGTCTTTCAGGTTGTAGCTGCTGGAGATGGAAAACTTGGGCAGGAAGAGGTCTATCGTTCTAGAAAAGGAGAAAAACGACTCTGAACATCTGCTTGAATCAGCGCCCAGCTGTCTTTCACCTCATGGCGTGGTCTTCCTTGGCTTCTCCTCCGCCCTGTTCTCAATGGAAATAAGTGTTTTTGACCCCTGTGCTTACCTTCTTCTTCTTCTTCTTCTTTTAAATTTAATTTTATTGTTGTTGTATTACATCCATCCCGTTTACCCTCCCCTGTCTTCCCTTCCCTACCCACCCACTCCCCCCCATGCTTACTCTCCTTAATTCTTTGTTTATTCACTCACATCAGTGTGTACCTGGCTGTGGGCCATGGCTGGGGCGGGGCCTGCCCCTGGCCCTGCACTTCCCCTGCAGGCCTGAGTGAAGTGGGAAACACTGCCACCCAACAGTGTGCTGGGAGACTGCCCTGAGGCAGCCCGTTTCATGGGCACCAGGAGGGCTTCTTGTAGGAGGTGACAGCAAGCCTGGGTCCCGAAGGAGGGGAAGGAAGTAGCCGTGTGAAAGGAGGGCAGGAGGCAGATGCATGCACTTACATGGGAAGAAAAAGGGGATTCTCTACACACTTACTATAGGGACAGGAGAGAGTGAGCGGTCGGGCAGGGGCCAGGAGAAGGCCATGAAGGGCCTGGGACTACATTGAAGGGCTCTGGGGATCCTGAGATAATTGAAGTTCCCCAGCTTGCCTCCCCAGTGAGCTCCTTGAAAGCAGAGGCTGCTTCTGCTTCTGGGCCGAGCTAGCAGAGTTCTTACAGCAAGAAGTGGTTGCTTCCCTGTCTCTCTGGTTATACCTCTTGTCACGGTGAGTCTCATCTCACAGCTGCCAGCTAGGGGGAGGCTGTGCTTCCCATTAAACTCTGAGACCCATGGGAGCAGGGACCAGATCAGTCAGCACTCCCTGGCACTTACCCTGGTCTCTCCGATCCTTGAACATGTGAGCCTTGTTCCCAGCTCAGAGGCTTTGCACTGGCTGTTCCCTCTGCCTGGAATGTTTTTCCCCAACATATCCACATGGCTGAGTCCCTCACCTCTGTCATGTTGATGCTCAAATTTTACCTAAAATTTAAAACTACCCCCCGGTCCTGTTTTCTTCACCCTTTTACTCTACTGTTTACTTCTATTCTACTGTTTTCTCCTCTCATTTCTTACCCTTTAGCACACCAAATAATTTGCTTATTATTTACTATATGTATCTCGTGTTTCTCTTCCCCAATTACAAAGTAAGCTCCACAAGGCCCAGGGATTTTGTGTTTTATTTGCTGATGTACCCTCACAGTCTAGATCAGTGCCTGGCACACAGTAGATGCTGATTCATTGAATGAATGAATGAATGAATATAATAGCTGGTGCAAAGCTGCTTCTCAGAGCCTGCCTCACCTCTTCTCTCAACCGATAACTTTGGTCTATCCCCCTCGACCCTCCGGAGACAGAAGAGGACAGAACGCGCATGCATGTGAGGGCTGTGCTGAGGCTCCCTGGGACCGAGCCCAAGTACCAGGGAACCTCAGCCCCTCACCTGATGTTATCATCTCACAGAAGACAAGCATGCAGGCCTGAAGCCACACCAGCAGCAAAGGGCAAGGTGATCCCACCCAGCCGGTGCTGTACCACTGCATGCCCACCCAGACCTCAGGGAGGCACGGGCGCTGTGGGAACCATGAGCAAGGGAGGAAGACGGGTGGCCGAGAGCCCCGGTTGCAGGGGACAGTCACCTCATCTGCAGCGAGGCTCTCCACCTCCTCAGCGTCTCTGGGGACAACGCGGCCTCCACCTCCCTCATGTGGCGCTTGTCCGGCAGGATGAGGAGCGCACTGTCATTGCTGGTGTACGGGAGCTCCACCACCGTGCAGGACAGCTCGGGGTCCTGGAAGTAGGGCACGTGCAGGTTTTCGGCGCTCATCATGGGCACCAGCACCGGCCTCCTGGAACTCACATAGAACTTGGACTTGGAAGTTTCTTCAGGGTCAAAGGGCGTCACCCACTTGGCTAGAGGCCGAGGGAGAGGAGGGAGAAATCAACTGGGTGAATGTGAGAGCGGCCCTGCCCACACCCCTCCTCAGTTCCGGTCCCCTGGGCAGTGAAGACACTCTGCACCCCAATAGCCAGACGACAGCTCTTGCTGGGGATGGCCCCAGCTCAGTTTGCAAAAACACCTGGGCAGGTGGGGAAGCCCCATAGGTGTTGGTCCGCAATGGAGTGTGAACCCAAGACCTAGTTAATCTCGGTGAGCCACCCGCAGGGGTCTGGCCATAGAAAATGCGGGCGAGAGCTGGGCCTAGAGGAGGGTGTGGTGGGGCGAGATGGTGCATGTGAGCCGGGGCCTGGGGGAGGGACGGGAAACCCATCGCCAGCTGCTGGCATCGCAGGACGGGGCAGGCACCTGGAGCTTGTGAAAGAGGCCGAGGCGCCGGCCACATGGGAACCCTGAGAACAGGGGCCCAGGTCTCCCCCAACCCTGGGGAGATTATCCCCACATCAGAGGCCTGGGGCTTCCTGGGAAATGTGTAGCCATTCTACTGTCCCCTGTGTTTTCCACCTTGACATGTCCCCATGTCCCCTTTGTTAGAGGCAGGAGAGGAGGGAGAAGTGTCCCTGAGCAGGAGAATTTGGAGAAGAGAATCCCAGGACAGGGCAGGGTGGCAGGAAGGAAAACACAGGAGACTCAAAGACCCACCCCCGACACAAACCCAGGCATCTTCCTCTTTCCAGTTTCCCTAATAACACAGGTCGCTAGGCCGGGAGAGCAACTGCCCTGAAGGCTCAGAGATAAAGCCTGTTTCCTTCTGAACCCGCGCCGGCACCCACCTTTAAAGAAGATGTAATTCACCAGGACCATCACTGTCTGTGCATCAAGGCTGTTGATCAAATCCGAGATTTTCCCCTGGGTCTTCTCCTTCACGTAATCATTGATGAGCTCCTGGGCAGTGGCAGGGTCCTGGAAGTTGGTGGAGAAAGCCTTAGAGGAATACAGTGTCTCGGCGTCGTCCTTGAACTTGTCCAGCAGCTTCAGGTTCTCATCGATGAACATGGCGTTGCCCACGCTCAGCTGCATCGGACTGCCGGGCTGGCTGAGGTTACGCAGGAGGTGCTGGAAGCCCTGGTGGATTTCTGCCTCGGAGGTCTCCGTGAGGTTGAACTTGAGGCCTTCAAGGATCTCCGTCAGGGTGGGGCCACGGGCCCCCAGGGACAGGAAGGCCAAGGCGATGGAAATGCTCATCGGGGAGAAGACGACATTCTTCTGGGGGTGCTTCAAAGCCAACTGCTTGTAGAGGCTGAAGGCGAAGTCGGTGTTGCTGGAGGCTAATCCAAGGTTGTCCACACGTGTCTCTGTGTGTTGGTCCTCCTGGGTCCCCTTCTCCTGGTCACCCAAGCCCCCTGAGAGGCCGTGGGCAGTGGGGCACAGTCCAGCCACCAGGAGCCCCAGAACCAGAGGGAATGACATTCTTTTTGCCCTCAACTCTGAAAAACAAAGCTCCTCTAAGTCTCGGAGGGCCAGGGGATGCCCTGACCACCTCCCACGCCCTCTCCCCGCGAGCTGCTTTCTGCTCTGTGCCTCCGTGAGTTTCATGACTCCCTGGGGGTTCGGCGATCTCCATGGCACCCAATGTACATAATTAGGCCCTGTGCTCCCTCTCACTTTCTGAGGTAAACACTGTAATTGGTGCCATGTGCCCCCAGGGGAGAAACTGAGCACAGAGAGGTGAAGGGGCTCATCCAAGGTCACACAGCAAGCAAGTGACAAAGCTGAGCAGAGTTCAGCTTGCCGGGTTCTCCCAGGTGGGGAAGCTACCGATGGGTATGAGGTGCTGTCCCGTCAGAACGCACCCTCCCTCCTGCTTGGTGAGTGGACACCCGTCAGCGGGGACTAGAAAGCAGGGCTCCTGTTCCTGCATGTCCCTTGTCCACCCCGAAAACAGAGCCCCAGGATGGAGCCTGGGGCTGAATCAGAGACCACAGCGCTGCTCCCGGCCTTTCAATGACCAGTGGCAGGCAGGTGCCCTCTGCATGATGTCTGGCCACACCAAGGGCTCATTTAAAGAGACCACAGAAAACCATGCTGTAGCTAGGTGACCCGGCTAGGGGTCGGTGCGGAGACCAAAAACAGATAGAACATTCTTTCCAGCCTCTGCCTGCTTAACACCAGGGTTTTCTACCTTTTCTGCCATATGCCGGGAAAGCACGCCTGGTGGTAGTGTGGGCTTCCCAGTCACAGAGAGTTGGGCTAGGAGTTCATTCAGGCCACCTGTGATGGCTGGCTGGTGACCAGCAAGTGACTGAACCTCTCTGAGCCTCAGTTCCCATGTTGATGACACAGGCTAAGTAACTCTGGTGAGATCAGTGATGCAGGCACTGGCTCCTGCCAGCAATTCAGGGATGCTGTCACCTCCCACAGGCCACGTCTGAAACCTTGGGCCAGAGCGGCGCTTCCATGGGAAGAGGGAACGGGGCCATGAAGCCCAGAGACACAGAGCTCAAAGCCGGGACTGCGGCCAACAGTATTATTTACCTTTGTCCTCTGTCCACTCAGCCCCTGAGTTCAGAGGGCAGAAGGGCAGCAACAGTGGTGAGGAGGGGAGGGGAGGGGAGAGGAGGGGATGAGAGAGCAAGAGGAAGAGAGAGGAAGAAAGGGGAGGGGAGGAGAAAGGGAGCTGAGCTGATCACGTCAAGAATCTGCTTTGGAAAGTCCCTGCAGAGGGGCGGCTCAACTGTCTCAACAGTTTACTCTCTGGATTATGTAACCATGTCTTAAGAAAAGAGTTAAACATCCCTCCCCTCAAATTATTTCTGGAAAAAGAGGGCCTGTCTTGTCTGAGCAAGTTGGCCGGCCAGCTCAGCTTCTGCGTGGCCTGTCTTTTCAGTTGCTACACAAAAGCCTGCTTGTCCGCTTGGCCGGGGGTGGGGGCCGGAGCCCAGGGACAACCTCCGCTGAGTCCCCGTGGCCTCTGCCCAAAGGGACAGTGCAATAATTCTGTCTGCGCCACCTCTGCCAGCAGCACCCTGCCCTGGGCAAGGGGAGGCCCCTCCCGCCCCTCAGGGAAGGTGTCATCTGAGGGTGGATACCCGGCTCTGCGGCTCTGTGGGGTACAAGGCTGACTCAAAGCGGAATCCAGGTGTCAGGCGCAGAAATGACCCTAGACACCCTCACGGTGCATCCACCCGTCTGCACGTGTAGCACTCGTAGGGCACCAGCTGGCCTCCCGAACTCGGCACGCCTCCTCCTGGCTCCCTCCTGCCCCACAATCCACGACTCCGGGCCAAGGCCGCGAACCACCCTGGGAAAACGACTCCGCTGCCCCCAGGAGGGCGGCGCCACGGGTTACCTGCCTCCGAGAGCTTTGGTGAACCGATGCCAAGGCTGCCGGCTGTCCCCGCGCTGGATCTCCTGGGTGCGGACGCTTATTTATCCCTGCAAAGGGCTCCGCCCCTCGTTTGGGAAATGCCCACCGGGGAAGCCAAGTCTTCTTTCCTTAAACTGGAAGTGGCCAAGTGAGCATTTCTGGGAACAATGCACCTTCTTGTTCGAGTTACTGAAGTAACCCAGTCCCGGATACAGCTGACTTTGCATCTCTTAAAATAAAACACAAACCTTTCTGTGTCCGTTTTTCCCTGGTTCATGAAATACTCGTTGAGGAATACGTAAAAACCTAGAGAAATATAAGAAGGACATTGAAAGGTATTTCCCGGACTCTGATCAACCAGGTGAAGTCCCAGCTAACATTTGTTGAAGCGCTTCCGTTGCTTCTTTGACATGTGAACACTTGTGTGTCGTAAGACTCTCCATAGAGAAACTCAGATATACATATTTGTAAGTGCAACACTGTTTTTATAGCTCAATTTGCATTTTGAGGCACCTTTCCCCAATTCGCAGCCGTGGGGGTGTTAGGTTGAGGGCCCCGAATGTATAGAGAGCACACGTGTCCTGGGGGCCTCTGGTCTCCAGACCCACCTGTCTTCACCCTAAGAGCTGGTGGCCCCTCATCCCTGACCTTGAGGTCTCCTCACATCTCTTTCCGAGTGAAGCATAAGCCTTTCTTGGGTTCATAGGGACAACCTTCCTTCTGATGCCTAATCCCGACAACTCTCCATCTGTGACAACCTCTGACAAGCATCTCTGGAGCCACACCCACAGCACAGTTGGAAACCACTGGGTTAGTGGTGAGGGAAAGCCTTTGGCATGAGGGAGAACTGGATTCCGAATTTACCACTCACCTACTATGTGACCTCAAGAGATTTGCTGGAAATCCCTCCTTTATAAAGCACAGGTAAGCATTTCCCTCACAGGCTTATTATAAAGATTACATGAAATAATACTGAATGGAAGCTCTATTAGGGCCAGACTTTAGTTTGCTTGTTTCTTTTGCGCAATGCTGCATTTTTAGGGCCTTTACAAATATTTGGTGACTATAAAGCACTGAAGTGACCAAAAGGACTTTGGGCTCATATTCCCTGAAATGATGGCTTACGTCTTTTTAGACTGCAAACAGTTATAAAAATTGAATACATCTATTTTTAAAAGATTGTATTTATTTATTTTTAGAGAGAGAGGAAGGGAGGGAGAAAGAAGGAGAGAAACATTAATGTGTGGTTGCCTCTTGTGTGCCCCCAACTGGTGACCTGGCCTGCAACCCAGGCATGTGCCTGGACTGGGAATTGAACCAGTGACCTTTTGGTTCACAGGCTGGCACTTAATCCACTGAGCCAAACCAGCCAGGATTAAATACGTAGTTTCAAGTTACACAAGACTAGATGGAAGCAGTGGGTTGACTTTGTGGGGACCCCAGGATCCTTCTGTCGTGCTGGTGTGCCATCTCCGGTGTTTGTTTGCCAGGTGCAAGACACCAATTGCCATGCCCATCTCCTGTCACCAGGAAGGGCAAGAGGGGAAGGGTATATCTTTTTCTTTGAAAGGAAGAACCTATAATAATATGTGCTATTTCCACTTATGTGCCATTGGCCTACGGTTGGTCATATCACCACACTTACTGCAAGGGAGGCTGTCCATTGCTGCCAATATTCTACATTATGAAGCCATGTGCTAGCTTAAAAATTGGAGCTCTGTTATCAAAAGAGAAGATAAAAATGGCCATTGGGCATAACTCATAATCTTGTCCCAACATACACTTGTTTCTAAATTCTTCAGTCCTAAGAGAGATATCATTTTCTTTAAAACTGAACTGACTTAGTGTGAAGACAGAAAGTTTTCTACATTCTCCAAATGCTTACGGGAGGGTGACATGTTCTGGGTGACATCTGTGACCTTGAGCTCCAGACTGATGCTCCAGGGCCGTATGCACTATACCACTTGCTGTCTCTCAGCCTCTTTTATGGGCTGTTACAGCCTTCATTGGTCTGCTTGGCCCCAAGCATTGGTACAGGCCCTTCGGTTCTGCAAGCAATGTTCATACAAGGATGGCCATGCCGCAGAGTTCTCTAGGGTCTGCTGGTCACCTCTCTTACTGGCCACTGAGGCTGCGGCATCATGGGAGACTGTTTGTCTTGTGGTCAGTAGGTCTTTGAGAATACTCTTTCCTCTGAGTCAGGGGGACCCCCACCATATTTCTGAACCCTACAAAAAATGCAAAACAATTAGAAGCATACTGATGTTTGCAGATATGCCCCTGCCCATGAGGAAGAGAGCTCTGACACACTTGCTGTACTCAAAGTACCGCAGCAGAGAGATTGTTTGAAAGACAAGCCCTTGGGACCCACCCCCACCTACTAATTCAGAATCAACACCCTAATAAGCACCCCAGGGGACCTGTGTGTACCTTGCAGGCCGAGGAGGGGAAGGGAAGCAGAATATCTCACCCAAAACATGCCTTGTTTGTTACCCTGTTGTAAGAGACGTTTACATTTCTAAGGGAAATCCCATGGTAACGGTGTTTCCCTCTCTGTACCAGGAAGGGGAAGGCGAGTAAACTTCTAGAAACTCTTATCAATGGGGAAGGCAAGGACTTCCATCTTATCAATGGGGAAGGCAAGGTTACCACTGTAACCTCGATGACAGCGCTTTTCCCAGTCACCTCCCATAACTGGCTCCTCCCTCCCCCGACATCTTCTTTGATTTTTAGCTAAAGATAATATTTAAGGTGGTGGTTTAGGCTATTTTGGGGAGTTATTTGGTTTATCTTGGTATCTCCCATGTAGGCAGGAGGTATACGTGTTGTTAAACTTTTGTTTGTTTGTTTTCCTATTCATCTGTCTTTCATTACAGGGGTAGAGTCTCAGGCAGAAAGGGAGAGGGAAAATTTGGGATCTCCTCTTTGCCTCTGCAACCTGGCTGGACAGTTCCTGCCAGGGATAAGTTGGCTCCAAGCCCAGTCCCCCCAGAACCCATGGAAGGCCTTGTTTGAGGGCAGCGGCCAGCTTCTGGCCCAGCAGGAGAAAGTGCAACAAATTTTGAACGAGTGTGTATTTTTATCCCTGTAACACATGAACTTGATAGGTTACCAAATGCTTCCCATACATCACTCACTCACTCCTTTGTTTCTGCTTTTGCCCCACAAAATTTGCGGAGTGATTTCATGGTCCAGGCATTTAGTCATGGGCATCTCGCGGGGAAAGAAAGACGCATAGTGCTCGCTTCGGCAGCACATGTACTAAAATTGGGACAATACAGAGAAGATTAGCATGGCCCCTGCACAAAGATGACACGCAAATTCGTGACGCGTTCCATATTTTTTTAAGAGAAAAAAAGAAAAAGAAAGAAAGAAAGAAAGAAAGAAAGAAAGAAAGGTGCAGAAATTCTGCTTTCACGGCGACATGTCTCTGTAGATCTAAGCCATTGCCCTTAACAAAAGGTGGGAACAACAACCCAGATGTTTTCTGTAAAGGGACAGGTAGGACACATTACAGATTTTGAGGTCCCCCTATGGCCTCCTTCTTCTTCCTCCTCTCATTCCCCTCCCCTTCCTCTTCTTTTTATCAGACTTTTAAAAAATGTAAAATTAATTATTCCTAGTTTGCAAGTTATACAGAAGCAACCTGTGGGCTGGATTTGTCTGGTGGGCCTGTTGTGGTCAGACCCAAGCGGAGGCCAGGTCTGTGTGGCCAGGCCAGTGTTTTCACTCCTTCAGTTCAGACTCACGTTAGAACTTCCAGCCATTTTTTTTCCGTGGGGGTCTGGGGTTGGGGTAGAAGGAAAAATTCCAACATCTAATCTCATCTTTGCCCTGGGACCCTTTGGTCGTTAAGTGGTGGGATGGGTGGAAACTGGGCAAAACTCACCCAATGCTAAATCCAGCTTCTTCTATTCTTTCATGTTCTTTCCATTAAAAAAAAAAAAAAAAAAAGGAAAGGAAAGAAAAGAAAAGAAAGGAAAAGGAAGGCATTTGTGTCCTTGAACACATGAAAGAAAGTGACAATGTCAGGAAGTCATCCATGGCTAGGGAAGGCTGTCCCACTTTGTGCGGGGCAGTGTTTCCCTGGATGGGTGCTCTGTCCCTATCAGTCACCACCTCCTATGACTATGAATGGGTATGTCCCTCTGACTTGAAACAGACCCCAGTGGGCAGGCCAGGGAGAGCTGAAGGTTCCATCCTGGCTTCCGTGGGGTCAGAGCCGTGTGTCCAGGGCTCAGGAAACCTGGTGCTACAGGCATGGAGGTGGATGCAGGCAGGAAGTGGGACCAGCCTATGGGGCCCTTGTGAGTGTGGCCTTTGCACCTGCCCTGAAGGCAAGGAGATAAAAGGCTTCAGTGCTCAGTTCTGGGCTAGCGGGTTTCCATCCATGGGTCAGCCACTCTCATGGTCCCCAGACACACATGGCGTCCATGGGAAATGGACCGACTGGGACTTGGCAAGCTTGACCGTTGTGATTGTTCGCTATTTTCCCAGGCCTCACATTGCTACTTCTGGCTTCTGAATGCTGACCTGGCACAGGGAGGTTCAGGAAAACCTTAGGAAGGGTCGCCACTTGGGCTGGGATTGCACATGGAGACTCGTGTATCTCTAGGTTCAACCGGGGTGGGGATGGACAGGGGGATCCAAGTCGGAGGTGTCCCATCTTCACAGAGAAGAGGAGGCTGGGAGGGGCCCGTGCTGGTTCCTCCAAAGAGCTTCTGCCTGGAGGGAGGGGTACTGGGAGGGGCTCCCTCACTCCTTTGGCATTGTAGTTCGGCCGGGCGACTTTAGGCCACTGACTTCAGGCCACTGACTTCACCTCCCTAAGCCTCTGCTGTCAATCACAGCTCTTGAAAGAATTCTTAGGAGGAAGAAATGAGATGTTGGCAGCAGCCCAAACCTCGGAGCAGGGTCCGTTTTCTCTCTTGCAGGCTGGTTTACTTGGCTTTCCGTTGGAAAAGTACTGCGTCCCAACCTGTTGTCGCCTGCCACCCAGACCACTCTCTGCCGGTGTTTGTGCTGACCTGACTTGTGGTTTTTGGGCAGATGCTGGCTGCAGACTCCTGTCAGTGTGTCCCCGTATGGTTGGGAGGCTCTGGCAGGAGCAAGGGAAACTCCTGTGTTGGCGGGCTGCTGAGCCACCCATTCCGCCCGGGTATTGGGCCTTGTGTTCTTTGGAGGACCAGCGACTGCTCCATAGCTGTCCTTCTTTGGCCTCTGTCACAACGCTGTCTTCCTTCCACATTACAGGTGACACCAGGGAGCTTCCAGTAAATGAGGACGTGGGGAAAGAGCAGCCTGTCCCCATCTAGGAAGACATTAACCTTACGCCTTCTTCAATTTGCCTTTCTGGGAAGTAGGGCAGGAACGCCCTCCTCATGCACCCATTGATTTATTCATTCACTTGGTCCGCCATTTCCTATTAAGACCCTACCATGAGTTCTTCTCTTGGATTCTTAGGTCACAGTATTCTGGTCATTTTATAGATGTGTCCACAAACTGTTTGATAATCTGACTTCAAGAAACAGAGCTTAATGACCCCCTCTGAGAATTGGACCAACCTCATGACTTGTTTCTAAGGAAGTGAGTATGGAAAGGCACGGAGTATTATTTCTGAGATACTGGGTTATAAAATGACCATGGCTGCTTCTGTCTTGGGTATTCTGTCTCTCCCTCCCCTCCCTCTTCTCCCTCTCCCTCTCCCTCTCTCCCTCTCACACACACACACACACTCTCTCTCCATGAGAGGCCGTGCCTGAACAACCTTGTGAAGAGGCCCAGGGGCTGAGGATCTGAGTGAAGCTCCCTGACAACAGCCGCGTGAGTGAGCATGGACGTGCACTCCCAGCCTCTGGCAGGTCTTCAGGGCCCGCAGCCCCAGCCCGTGACTTGTGTACAGGCTCAGAGAGATCTTGAGCCAGAAACACCCAGCCCAGCCTCTCAGAAACCGTGAGACAGTCAACTCTTCTGTTCCAAGCTGCACACTTTCCGAATGACTCACTAGCAGCCATAACGTGACCCGAATCCATACCACCTGCCTGCTGGCTGTTAGGATCCGGAGAAGACAGGAATCCGAGAAACAGGAGTAGTATATAAATAAAAGGTCCATGTCCAAATGGCGTGGGTCATAGAATAGCAGGTACCTCCATAAATGGGTGTTCCTTCTGACTTTCTTGCTTGTAAGCAGACTCTGCCCCAACCCACACAGGGGCCCAGGCATGGCGATGGCATGATCACAACTGTGCTGCTCTTTATTCTAGGAACTCTCTCCATACGTCCTGAACAGGGACCATGTGAGGAAACTGAGGACGAAGATGAAGCAAGTTCCCAAGATCACAGGCAGTGAGCGCCCAGCTGGGATTTTGTGCCAGGAGGCTGCGGGCTCTGAGCCCACACTCTTGCTGGTCTGGGAACCCCCAGTGCCCTCCCCACTGCCCCACTGCCCCGCTGCCCCCTGGCCTCGAGATGCAGCCCCCCAGGCACAAACAGCCCAGCAGGAAGGCGGAGGCATCTGGCCGCTGGCCCAAGGTTTTGCCTGTGTTCTGTGGCAACCTGTCGGGAGATCCTGGCACGTGGCCCGGAAATGCCACCTGGAGGTACTGATTATTAGTCACAGGGACAGGTTTCTGATTTCAGGGTCCCAGGGGCATGGAGGTGCCTGCAAAGCTCTCAGTTGACCCAGGCACTGGTGAAGGGAGGATGGCGTACCCCCACTTCCTCTGTGCCCCCTCTCGCCGCCTTGCCAGCCTCAGACGCCCTCCTAGACCACAGGATCCCTCCGCACTCCCCCAGCAACGTTGATCTTCACCTGCCACATTCACTGTCGCATCGGCCACCTCCCACCTCTTACTTGGGGTGGTGCTGAGGCTCTTTCCGAGGTGCACAGATTTGTGGTAACCAGGACTTTGACACCAGTGCCTCCCAGTTGGCCTCGCACACTGATTGTGCCCTAGACAGCCTCCTGCTGTTCCCTGCTCCCCATGAACCTCCGCCTCTCAGTAAAGCTGCCCCTGTGCCTTGATCTCCCAGCTCAGCCAGGAAACTGAGGTCATCCTCCCCCTCGTCCTGCCCCTCCCCCTCAGCATAGGGTGGGACGTTCCTCTTCCACATCCTGGAACCCACGCACTCCATGCCGAGCCCTGTAGGCACCCCAGCAATAGCGTTTGAATGAATGAGCTGACCAGCAGGTGCAGGCTGGGCATTTTCAGTGGGATGTGGATTGTTTGCTCTGGAGATCAAGGTCTTCCCTTCCGGCCTGGGTCCCTGCAGGGGCAGGTGGGGCAAGGAGCCCTGGGCCCTGGCACTGTTCCTCCACGTGCTGTTGGCAGTAGCTCAGCAAAGGAGGTCCTGAGAGGGTATGTGATCAAAGAGGGGAATAGAAGTATTCCCCTAAGAATGAGAACGAACTTAGCAAGAGGCACAGGAACTCAAAGACGGGGCAAGTACTATGGATTAAATTGCGTTCCCCCAAGTTCATATGCTGAAGCCCAAACCCCCAGCACCTCAGAATGTGATCGTATTTAGAGACAGGGTCTTTCAGAGGTGACAAACGGTCCATAGGTGGGGCCTCATCTGATAGAGGAGGCTGTCTGGTGGAGGTTGGGAGATCTGGACAGAATCTGACCCAGAGACCTGGACGGAAGACCATATGAAAACCCAGAGAGAAGACAGCCATCTGTAAGCCAAGGAGACCTCGGAAGGAACCAGCACTGCCAGCACCTTGATCTTGGACTCCCAGCCGGCAGGACTGCAAGGGAACACACTGCTGTTGTTAGTCTGCCCGGCCTGGGGTCCTTGTGACAGCCTTAGTGAACTAATACTAGTGACTAATCAAGAGGGTCCTGAGGGGGCAGCCATGCTTATTTGTGCAGGCGCCCTGCAGACCCCCGTGACCTGCGCACCAGGTCAAGCAGAGGGTGGGCAGTGTTGGAGCAGGAGTAGATGGGTGTGAGCGCCCCCTAGAGGGTTGTGTGGGGATGTCTACTGATGCACAGATGGGACCTTGAGGGACAAGAAGGGGTCCAGGGTGTGTGGTACAATGGCCAAGCTACCCCGAAATCAGGGTGAGAGAGAACAAACCACCATCCTTGTGTTCAGGGGTCCCCGTCATTGGGCTACACTGTTCCCTCCCCCACACTGGTCCAGACCGAGGTCTCTGTTGATTTCTGCACACACCACAGGTCACTTAGCTTCATACGTATATCGAGCCACTGTTCCCTGTGCCTTAAAGTCCCATCCCTGGTCCCAAACTGCTATCTGTCGAAGTCCTACTTGTTCTTCGAGATCTGCTCAGTGCCTCCGCTTCCACGGAAGCCTTCTGGACCCCAGAAGTTCACTCCTCACCTCTCGCTCGCTCTCTGCGCTGCTCTGCCGTTTTGTTCATCCAGGGTCATGTGACCATGGAGTGACATGGCCCGCCAGGGCACCCAGCAGGGTGCTTTAGTGTATGACACACAGCCTAGGCTCATGAGTTGGCACCCAGAGCCCGTCCCACCCTCACGCACAGTAGCTGTTTAATGCCCATTTGCCCAGGAAACTTTAGACAGTGTTGGACCTTGGCCTTAAACCCGTTACACAGGCAGAGCCTCCCCCTGACCTTGGACTGGCTGGGCAAACGGACGGGCCGTTCCGCAAGGGAGAGGTGCACAGGCGCCAGTCTGACCCCATTATGAGGCCCAACCCCAAAAAGGCCTCCTGAGCTCGAATCACCAACGCAGAGGAGCTGTCTGGGTTGGGGTGCAGCCATCTGCCCTGCCACCAGCCAACATGCGCCATCTGGATCCCAGAGCCAGCACCTCTCGTTGTCATCGGTGGTTGGGCTCTGAAAAAGCACTTAGGTTTGCTTCTATAAAATGGGTACAAGTGATGTGCCCTGCAGGGTGGGTCAGGCTGCAGATGCCATGTCCCCTCAGGCTGGCACATGGTAAGTGCTTAGTAATTTGGGGAGCGGTTAAACTTGGGGTTCTAATCTTGTTAGTTCTAAGGGACACCCTCCTGTGATACAGTCCAAACTCTGGGATCAGAGTGGAACAAGTAGCCTCATGGAAAACAAGTTAGGGACATGCAAGCAGGGTGGGGTGGGCAGACCTACAAAGGGTCGGAGATGGGGCAGCTGGTTAGGGGACAGTTTGAGACCAAGTGAAGGGCTCAATTGCTTATTCATTCATTGACGTGTCCTTAAAGTGTCCGATGCCCTTGATTGGTTGGAGAGAGGAGTGTGGTGGGTCTTGTGAAGGAGAGGGAGCCTATCGGCTCATAGGGGAGCTTACAGCCAAGATGTGTTAGACTCTGCTTTCCTGGTTGTGTCTCCCCTGCAGCAGAACACAGGGCTGACTGTGGGTTCGGGGCCACGTTTTAGAGTCAAATCGTGCCTCCTCCCTTTCGGAGCCATGTCACTGAGCAAGCTGTCCACTCTCTGCAAGCCTCACCTTTCCCATCTGTGAAATGGGGGTAACAGCGCCTGCTTCCTAGGGGCCTTGTGAAGGGCAATGCAACCACCCAGGGGAAGAGCCCAGCACCTAGCCTGGCACATGTTGAGCTATTAATGTCACCATTCCCACAGCTACTTCCCTAGGGATAATGATGCCCAGTGCTTGCAAAATTCTTTGATTGCGGCCGACACTAAAATTCAGCAGTATCTTCAAATGATACTCTACTACTTGCAACAAGCCTCCATTCCCCCACTGTCAGCCAGGCCCATGAGATTGTAACTTCACCCACAGAATGGTACCGTCCTGTGGCGGGCCATTTCTACCTTGCTTCTCTTAAAGGATGAGTGGTACTCTCACGTAGTGACATCATCTGTGATTGGCAGGTAACCCTCCAGCCTTTGGATAGGGTTTCAAGGCTCTTTCAATCCTTGACCTGGTCCTTCAATATGTGCATGGAGAAATCAGAGTCCAGTATTGCCCTCTGGTAACACTGAACAGAAGCCCCAGTGCAGCCTCCCATTCCAGTGTTCTTTCTAAACCATAATAAACATATTGCTGGTATTGCTGACAAGTGGGGGATTAGGTTTGGAATATACGTCCTGGGGGAAATGTTTACTGGGACAACCTTCCTGTAGAGCTTTGTGGCACTGCGCTGGGAATCAGGGGCCTGGGTGTGGGCTTCTCTCAGCCACTAACATGCTATGTGGACCCCCCCGGGCCAGTCAGGCCAACTCTCTGGGCCTTGGAGCTAGTCCCCACTGAAGAAAGGAAAAGGCAGCAGGACCAAAGGTTCCCCAAAGCTCTTCATGGCATCTGTGTCTCGAAACCACATGAAAAGAATCAATCAGCCGTATATCAATGTTACCGTGATTATTTGCAAAAGCCTCACTAGTCAACTACACCTGCGGAATCATTAGCTCTCAGCAGGTCAAAGGCCATCATGCACCCGCATTGTCCATGGCAAAGGCTTGTGACCCTCCAGGAGAAACCCCCGCCTCAAGGGTGGGCCACTTTGCCAAGAAAGAGGACATTCTCGGTGTTCCCCACGATCGCCATCAGGAAGGGCCTGTTGAACACGACCAGCTGAGAGCCGATGCGGGCAGACCTGAAGGCAAATACCACCCCTGTGGCTGCAGCTGCTTTGGTTCCTGACTCATCCACCTCCACTATGGCTTTGTGCACCATCTGCAGGGGAGACAGAGACACCACCAAATCACCAGGGGCTGGGAGATGCCAGCACAGGAAATGGCGCAGTTCCATCTGAGGCATCACTGTGAGGTCTCTGTGCGCTGAGCCCCGAAGCAGGTGGGGGTGAGGCGACTGCCTGGCTGCTGTGCACCCGGCACACAAGGGTGTGCGTCTGCCAGTGAATTCTCATGGTTTTTCGCAGCGCTCCGATTTTATAGGGAGAAACAACACTCTGATTTTGCAGGGAGAAAGGAGGCTCAGAGAGGTCAAACCATTGTTGGAGGTCACACAGCTAGTGAATGAAGGAGATACTGCTTAGTTTTTAGTTTGACTGCTTAGTACAGGGCTCTTTCCCCCAAGGCAGTTCTGGGTATCTTTGTGCAATATTTTATTGCACATAAAGTATAAAACACAAAGTGAAACCTTTGCTTCTTAGAGAAAAGAGGAAAAAGAGAATATGGAATGTGGGATGGGATGGGATGGAATAGAATAGAATAATAGAAAAGAATAGAATAACAATAGAATAGAATAATAATAATAGAATGAAATGGAATGGAATGGAATAGAATAATAGTAGAATAGAATAGAATAGAAATAACAGAATAGAAGAATAGAACAGAAAAATAGTAATAATAATAATAGAAGAATAGACTAAAATAATAGAATAGAAAAATAATAATAGAATGGAATGGAATGAAATAGAATAAGCTAACAATAGAATAGAATAGTAATAATAATAAAATAGAACAGAAGAATAGAATAGAATAATAACAGAATAGAAGAATAGAATAAGAATAAGAATAATAGAATGGAATAGAATAGAATAGAAATCTCTGAAAGCAGATGTTCAGGAGCTTCTGGGCTCACCTTAGACACCTGGATGCGAGAGTGGTTGGTGAATCCGGTCAGGTCAGCTTGGGAGGTGAAAATGTCTCTTATCCCTAGCTTGGGGAGGACTTTTTCCAGCTGATAGGAGCCCTCAATGGAGAACTTGGGAAGGTAAAGCAGGAGCTTTCTAAAAAAAGAAGAGGACCTTTCTCAGACTCTTCTAGAGCATAGGACCATGGCTCACACTCCTGTCATCTCCCCTCCGCTTCAAAATGATCCTTCAGCTCCTCACCTAAAGGAGGGCCCATTTCACTCTGGGCCACCCCAGAGGCCACTGCCCGCTCTCATGGCACCACTAGAAAATCGGGCTTCCAGCCCCACTCCCTGGAGCTGGGCCAGGCTCTGAGGTCTGGGACTTCATCCGATGTCTCTGAGCTTGGTAGCAGCTCCTGGGCTAGGTGAGCCCTTCCCACAACTGCTGGGTGACCCCAGGGGACATGTGTCTCTCTGGAGGCATGTAGGGTTGGGCTGCCCCAGTGTAGTCTGAGAATACCTCTTTATGGACTTCTTGAGCCACTTCCTCAGTGTCTCCTGGTTCAGTCCAGCCTCCACCTTGTCCATCCTGCCTTCGCTGGGGAGAATGAAGAGAGCCGTGGCATTTCCTTGGTAAGGGAGTCCCACGACCCTGCAGTTGAGGTTCCGGTCCAGGTGATAGTAGTACTCGTCCTCGCGGCTCATCATGGGCACCGGCACCACCGTCTCTGCGTTCACGTGGAAGTCCTGCTTCCGAGTATTTTTGGGGTTGAAGCGTGTCTCCCACTTGGCTAAAGATAAAAGGAAACACGGACAAGAAACGAGAACTTCTCAGCAGCCAGCGAAAAATGCGAAGACCATAACCCTCCTAAATAGCTCCATCCTCTTCAGAGCTGTCTTGTCAGCAGTGGTGACTGTTGAACCGCTTGGACCCTTTTGTAATTTTGGGGGAACACGCTTGAACTTTTTGTGGGGATTTCACAACATTGGCTAAACAGGGAGTGTGGCTTTCATGCCTTCAAAGACCCTCAAGCCTTCACATTTGTTTGATTCTCTGATATAGCCAAGGGTCAAATAGCCAAGTGAGGAGGGTAAAAAGTATGGCTGACTGGCTGATATAAAGCTACACTCTGTTTGGGTGAGTTAGCCTATTTTTCACTCTTTTTCCAATAGCACACTTCGATCTAAGTTTGGGAGAAAGGTTAGTAAGGTTCATGGCAATACGTGAGTTTTCTGACAAGGAAATCTTCAACCAGCTTCCTGTCTCGTGAGCTTCCTATGAGATTTTTTGATCCGAGTGATTATTTCCATCTTCTTCGCAGTTATCAAATGTAGATCCCACCCTAATACTCAGCTTGGCTTAGTTCACACTTAATCTTTTGCGACCTGGTGTCATGAAAGTGGCCCTGGGCTGGGAACAAGACCTCTTAGAATCCATGCTTGATACTCACTATCTGTGGCGGTAGGAAGAGGAGCAGGTGGTTAACATTGAACTATTTCCCCTTCTCTTTGTCTCCCTCCTTCTCTGCTCTCCCCTTCTTCCCCTCCTTTCTCCTCCTCTCCCGTCTTCACCTGCTCCCTCCCATCCTCAGCCAGGCCCCACACAGAGCCCCGCTGTTAGCACAGCCAGTTTCAACCTTTGTCACCTCACGGCCCACGTTAACTAATTACTAACAGTCTGCGTCACCCCAAAAATGTATTTTCTGTAGATCTGACTAATAAAAAAATATAATTTTGATTCATTCACACTGGATGGCTATTGTTGTGTTGCTGTTGTCAATTAAAAAAAAAAAAAAAAAATTGACAATCTAAGAGGTCAGTGGCCCTGACCGAATAGCCAGGTAGGGCACGATTTGAAATTTTTTGTGGTACCCGGCTTGCGTCGCTGCCTTAGAAGCAGAGGTGACAGCTGAGATGAGTCAGGATATTTATAAGGAATGTCAGGACGCTAAAGGCAGGGATCAGCTCCTGTGGAAGGGAGAGAACATTTTTCCCTTCCTGTGGAAGGGAGAGTAGTGGGCTTATGACCAGGGCTTTCTTGGCTAAGGAAGTGCCCCTGGGCGGCCTGCGAAATGCCCTTGAAGTTCCTGCAAAGGCCACAGTCCAGCTCTGAGGCGCCACGGTGTCTGTTTCTTTAGCACAGTGGCCATGAGCAGCTCAGGCCTCAGAACCAGGTGTCCCAGGAGGTCCAAAGACAGGAAGCAGGGCTTCCCAGCAGAGGATACTGCACTGGGGTTACCAACACCCCCTTACACAGTGAGAAGGCACCCTCTTACCATGGCCAATGTTGGCTTCGCTCAATCAACAGACATCAGGAAAGACAATCTCCCACTCCTTCATGTGGGCAGGAATCTAGGATCCTTTTAACAGAAGCAGCTGAGAAGAAAGAGGAAGTTCAGGTTCGGGCCCACGGGTCTTACCTTTAAAGAAAATGTAATTCACCACAACCATGACCTCAGAGCCGTCGAGGTCCTGAACCAAGTCCACAATCTTGTCTTTCGTTTGCTTTGCCACATAATCGTTGATCTGCTTCTGGGCTGCCTTGGGGGCCTGGAAGTTGGTAGGGAAAGTGTCCGCCAGGTACAGTGTCCGCACGGCGCTCAGGAAGGTGTCCTGGATGGGCACCGTGGGCTGGACAAACAGGGCGCTGCCCAGGCTCAGCTCCAGGGCCTCCCTGGGCTGGCGGAGCCCCTGCAGCAGCTGGTGGAAGCCCCTGTGCAGCGCCTCCTCCTCTGGGCCCCCCTGGGTGCTGACGCCCAGGCTTTGCAGGATCTGGGCCTTCGTGTTAGACCGAGTCCCCAGGGAGATCATGGCCAGGGTGGTGGAGATGCTCAGAGGGGAGAAGAAGACATTCTGTTTGGGGTTGGCTGCCACCAACTCCCTGTAGAGGTTGAAGGTGAAGTTTTGGCTACCAGGGGTCACCGTGGGGGTGGCAGGCAGCTCCCGGATTCTCTTCCTCATCCTCCAGGGGTGGCGGTGGTGGGAGAGGCCGGCGGCCTGCAGGCTCAGCAGCACCAGGCAGAAGAGGAGGCAGAGCTGCATGGTGGCCACGTCTGGTTCTGCAAGGGAGAGTGGGAAGGTGCGCTCAGGAGGCTGTGCGGCCAGCGAGGCGTCTCAGAGAAAGGATCGGTGGCCGTGTGCTAGACTGCCACCACCCAAGGTGCAGCATCAGAGACAAAGGCTGGACTTCTAACGGCAGGGAGAGAAAGAGGCAGAGGGGAGTGGACTGAAGGTGGGGACGGGCCACAGGAGCAAGACTTCCCACGTTCACATCAAAGGACAGGGCGATGGGACACGGGGCGGAGTCTCCTCCCGGGTTCTGCCTGGTCGGTGTCTCTGAGGCAGCCGGGAGACGAGCAGCCCACTTCCCTCTGTAACCTCAAATCCTCCCTTCGGACCCCTGCAAGGCCCCCTCGTTCCTCTCAGACCAACCACCCGCTGCGGGGCTCGCAGCTCTCTGGATTTGCCCTGTTCCTTCTGCAGCTATTTCTTGAGCATCTACTATGTGACAGGCAGGGTGCCAGGCTCCTGAGGGTCATCAGTGTGCGCCCACAGAGGCCAATCAGCCCTCTCCTCCTTGAATGAGTCCGCGTGAGTGAGGGCCCGGCACAGACCTGGCGCTCGAGGAGTGTGAGCTGCCGGGGTGGCAGCGTCTGGCCGGAGCCCCACCTGAGACCCCATTTCCCCAGCTAGGCTGCAGGGGACATGCTTTCACATGCACTCTCAGACGAGCCCGACGGCTCTCCAGTTGCTGTCGGGGTGACTGACTCCTGACAAGAGCTCATGCGTGGCTGAGTTCCCTACAGCTGGGGACCCGTCCTCACGCCTCCATTACTGGCTGCCCTGGGGCACCACGCATCAGGCCCGCAGCCCCAGGGCGAGCGCTGCCAGTCATGTGACCCATGCAAAGCCAAACTCCAAAGTGCTCCTAACAGCTGCAGAGGCTGTTGCTTGCAGAGCAGCCCCCCTGCAGGTGAGGCTGAGGGGGAGGAAAGTGGGGTGGGGTATAGGAATCCAATGAGCTTGGGGGTCCAGCAGAACTGGGCTGCAGTACTGTCCTTGAGCCAAACTGAGTGACTCAACAGATCACACTTACAGGCCTGGGCCTCCAAATTGTACCCAAGCTTATGGAGGAAGCACATTTAGAAGGTTCTGTCTGCAGAACCTCAGACTACCCAAAGCCAAGTAGCAGCCTTAGTAACCACCACACCACAGGGGACCAGGCACAGGCCTGCACCCACTGTTAGAAGCCACCAGTCCTCACATGTCAACTCCTGCAGTCTCACGCCCACCCATGGAGAGAGGTTCTACTACTAGCCCCATTTTACAGATGGGTAAGCCGAGGCTCCGAAAGGCTGAGTCCCTTGCTAATAATGGCAAAGCTTGGGCTCTGGCCCAGTTGTGACTTTTAAAGCCCACACTCTAACTGCCTTATCATATGGCTTTCTCAGACCCTGAATCTTCCTCCCCAGACCCGGGGTCTCCCATTCCTGCATTGTAACCCCCCAATTTTGTATTCCAAGCATTCTGGACAAGGAAGTTCCTAATCTGCAGATAGTGAAACATGGTCTGGCCTTCCCATGCTGATACTCCCTGCCTGTTCCCAAGAGTTACCTCCCCTCCAGCCCAGTGTGAGAAGCATCTATGTAGCAGGTGCTGCTGAAGAAACGGGTGAGGTCAGCACCCCACCCCTGCTGATTAGCAGTATGCTGGTAAGTGCCCTCAAAGAAAGCCTTTTAAAGAAAAGCTGCAGATGCAGGGGAGTCTCCTGCTTGGATGGAGCCTAGAGGCAACTGACCTTGGAGGGAGCAGGAGTGAATGTTTTGGCCTCTTGTCCTCATGTCCTCCCATCCCATGACCTTGGGCCAGGCCCTTCTCCTCTTCCAACCTCAACCTCCGTTTAGTCCTAAACAACTGAAGGTCTGTCACTGTGGTAGCCAGTCACCTACCTCCCTACCACTGTCCCCACCTCCAGGCACTTCCCCAAGTGCCCACTGGATTTTTTCCCTGAAGAGCAGGGTCTCCGTGGAGAGGCCCCACCTCACTCCAGCTCCCCAGGGTGCAGGTTTGGGGCCCCAAAATCTTGCTCCATTTGGGCCCATTCTCTTTTATTAAAACCACTATTTATCCAGAACCTATTAAGACACTCAATGTTACTGCCCTTCATCATCTCCAAAACTAAGCACTGTTAACCCTTTTACAGCTGCGTAAACTGAGGCCCTGCAAAATGGACTTGCTTGTCCCAGCTAGTGAGGGATGACACTGGATTCAAATTCAGATTCCCCCGACTCGTCCCCTCATGGCCCCCAGGAATGGCCCGTTACCCCTGCCCCCTGGTGTGTACCCCTGGGTCTCTCCCCCACTCTTCACCGGTATTAGCTCATTTACGGTCCTCCGACACAGCCTGGAGCTGGTTACATGATCATAATTGCATAGAAGAGGAAAGAGTGGGTCAGAGTGGACCCTCCCCCAGAACAGGGAGACCTCATGGACCTCATTTCAGGGATCCTGGTTTCAGAGCCCAGGCTTTGCCATCACCCTCTGGGCCTCTGGAGGAAACGCACAGCTTTGACAGTTTTGTGCCAACTTTGAGCCGGGAGTGAGTCTGCCCTGGGCACCCAGAGGGCCAGCAGACTGGCTTGGCTGGCTCTCTCCTGGGCGCCTGCGGCCGGTGCTTCTGTAGAAAGGCCCGGCATGTCAGAGGGAAGACAACAGAAGCATCAAACACCTGTGACACCCCAGGCCACGGTGACGCGAGGCAGCTGAAGGTGGACAGATGCTGGGCAGTTCTTCCACTGAGCTCCCCGCATCCGTGCGCTTCAAACCTGCTGGCGTTTATTCCAAATATTAGGGACAAGGGCCCACCCAGGTGAGTTTTGGACTCGGCTGAGGGACGTGTGGGGCTGAGGAGGATCTGTCTGTGACCTGCTGATGACAGAAGTCAGTGAACCCTGGAGCCCAGGCGGAGAGGGAAAGAAAGAATCCCACCTCCCCTTGGGCCCGGAAGATCCAGGGTGCGGAGCTTCCTGAGAGCAGCGACCTGGGAAATTTCCACACCTCCCTCCCATCTCCAGACCGTCAGCAAAGCGTGTTGGTGTCCAGCTCCGAAAGGTGTCTTTAATCTGCCTGCTTCTCCCCGTTGTCCCAGCCATGTTTTCCCTGGCCCACCCCACTTCTCTTGCCCCAAGAGCCATTCTCCACAGCATCTGAATCTCCTTCCACCCCGAACAAGGTCACCATACTCCCCTGCCTACGCACACCATTGCTGCCGGCTCATCTCGGGTAAAATTTAACTCCTATTTGTGCGGTAACCACGAGGCCCGGTGCAGCCGGGCTCTGCCCCGCCCTCCCCAGCCTCAGCTGGACCCGCTCTGCCCTCAGTCGCTGTGTCCTTCGGGCCCACTGCTTCATGTACTTCCTCAGACACAGCGAGTCCCCCCTGCCCAGGGCCCTTCTTGTCCACTCTGCTCTCTGGAGGGGACCCCTCCCTGCCCTTCTCACCAGGGCCAGCTTCTCCAGAGACCTCAGGCCTCTGCGGACGTGTCACTCCTCAGTGACAGTCTGCCCACGCTTGGCCCTCCCTCTCCCCTCTCATTTCTCCTCCATCATGTAAGGGCAATGAAGGTGCAATGGAGGCTGGCCTCGTTTGTCCACCCCCCCACCCCCCACCCCGTCCCGAAGAGGTGCTCACAGCAGAAAGGCCCCTCCCCTGTGCTGCTCACACAGGCAGGGCGGTGCTGAGGCACCCCTGTGCGGTGAGTGAAGGAGTGAAGGGGTGAGTGAGTGAATGAATGAATGAACACGTCTCCTCCCCTGTAAGTCAGAGGCGTCAGACACACCCTGGACACTGGCAGGTGGTGAAAAACAGAGACAAGCTAACTTGCCAGGTGACCTTGAGTAACTCCCCCAACACCTCTCAGCTTCGCTTCCGTTCGTTTTTCTTTCTGAAAACCACCTCGTTAAGGTAGGGCTGACTTACCTAAAGGCTTACACCTTTGACGTGGACAACTCACTGAGGCTGGTGGTGCGTACACGCCCGAAAAGCCATCAGCACCGTCCACGCCGCCCACCAAAGCCCCCCCACCCCACCCTGCTTTGGTCGTCTGGCTTCCTGCTGCTCTGTGAAGGACGATGCTGGCCCAGAGGAGCTGTTGCCCTTTCACTGTTCCACTTCTTGCCAACAGCCTCCTCCTTAGAGTAACTCAAAGTTCCACTCACGTTATGTCTCCGTTTTGTTTACTGAACAAATGGCCGAAAGGCCCCGGGAGCTCAGGCAGCTGCGGTGAATGAGCTGGGCGGCAGCCTCCAGGCAGACAGCCTTATCTCAGGGAAATAGATGATGTTTGATTATTTTCCTGGCTTTCTAAAGGTTGGAGATTCCGGGCACAGAAAAGAATACAAGTTCTGGTTTCCCAGGCACCTCCTGTGCACCCAACATTTGTCCCCACTGCCTTGTTACAGGGTCTCTCAACCTTGGCACCGAAGGCATGTTTTTTGGAGCTGAGTTGTTCTTTATCAGGGTGGTGGTGGCCCCGGGGGAGGAGGGAGCCTGTCCTGTGCATTGTAGGATGTTTAGCAGCCTCTTTGGTCTCTCCTCACTGGATGCCCACAGCAGCCCCCCGCTCCAGCTGTGAGAACTAGACATGTCTCCAAGCGTGGCCAGATGTGGCCTGGGGTAAAGTCACGCCTGGAGGAGCGCCACCCCCGTAATGCACGTTCAGAGCCACCCATCCAGAGGGTACAGTAAGTTGTATCGTACCCGAATAGAAACTGAGGCTCACCGGCTAGATTTCGTGTCGCGCCCACGGTCATTTCTGCTGCCTGAGAGGCCCCGAGTCCTTCCTCAACCCCGCGGAGATTTTCCTGTGCCCTCTGGGACACCTCCAAAGCGTCTGAGCCCTCCAGACCCCATAGGCCCAGAGTCTATTTCTTGACCCTCCTCACACGACCCTCAGGCCCTTAGTGTGCAGTGCCCATACTTACTCTGTCCTGTGGCCGAAGGTGCACACAGTGGAGGCGACAGTCCGTGGGCTCTGGACCACGCAGAGGGCTGGCTGGAGTGGAGCCAGCACTCGTCCTGGGCCACAGCCAGGTGTGACTCCACCCCACCCCAGCCCCGCCCACCAGCCCGGCTCCGTCCTGTCCCTGCCGCAGCTGGAGGTGAGGTTTCTGGCAAAGGCACCTGAGCTCTGACCAGGGTCACCCACCCACAGCCCGGCACGTCCCTGAAGGAAATGGAGTTTGCCACCCCCAAATACGCCTCTTGGGGACATTGACTGCTTTAGTTTGGTTAATTTTAAGAAACGGCTCACAGGGGAGAAGCATTGAAACCCTCTTTGTCAAGGTGTTGCTGGTGAAAATCTTCCACAGGATTGCAGGAATAACATTTCACAGACCCACGCCCCGGAGACCAGGGTGTGGCAAGGTTTGTTCAGGTGGACGTCTGCCCCTGGGTTTCCAATGTCCCACCTCCATCCGTCCCACCAGGGAAAACGTCCACCATTGCCCTCAGCAAGGCCAAAGCCAACGCCAGTGTCCCCAGCCCACGCAGACTTTCTCGGGCCCACGCAGCTGGTGGACCCGCATGGCTGTATTTGTCCCCAAGCAAGAGATAATGCGAGAACCTACGGGACAAGGGAGGGTCACTGAGACAGAGGAAGAGCCTCCTGTGCCCCTGGGATTATGTTAGTTTTCGTTTGGGAGGGACCAGGAGCCTTTTCAACAGAACCAACCAAAAAGCACCTCCCCGACACCCCACAACAATCCAGCAGCAGAGTGGGGGGGTTAATTCCCTCGGAGGAGCAATGCTATGACCCCCTGGCATGGTGCGAAGTCGCAGCTTCCTGGTGAAGCAAACAGACTCCTGATCCCCAGTTTATTAAGCTCCGTGTGTTATTCCCTTCGCTCTCTTTTGTATTAATAACTAGTTAATTACCTACGGGAACCAAAGGACATTTGCATTTGTAAGGCACCAGGCCTGCCTTCACCATCCGTGGTGGACGAGGCGTGGTCTTCTAGCTGCGGAAGGTGTTACCATGTCTGCCACGCTTTTCCTGGTCACCACCCATAACTGACTCCCCCTCACCCCAACATTTTTTTTTTGTCTTTAGTTGAGGGTGGTATTTAAAGTGGTGGCTTCAGCCATTTTGGCAACACCCAACACCCACCAGCATTTGCCCACAAAGGCTCAGAACCTCCTGGGAGAAGAGGCTGGAGAGGCAGCCGGCTGCCCGCATTCCAGATGCCCCTCTGGCCCACCTGCCTTCCATGGGGCCCATTCCTCAGTTTCCTGCAGCCGGTTGGCGGCTGCAAAATACAACATGTATTAAGGTCGTCATAAAAACATATATGAATACGTTGCCTTCCACTTTTGAAGTTCTCCTCGCTAGACTAGTAATCAAATGAACGAAAGCAAACAAACGGAAGAAAGTTCTGTTTTAATACATGTGCATGGGGAAGCCACATAAGCATGAAAATTTCAAAGATACGAAGGCAACCCTGGGTATCCGAGGCCTGTCCCGAAAGTCTCAAGCCAATGTCAATATGCTTAAAACACAGTGCGAAGCTGATACTTTGGGGACAGACCTTGTGTATGACATCACAGACGAAGGAGAAGGGGGCGGGAACGTTAGGTCGCAGGAGTGAGAATGGCTGGTAACTCAGAACCAATGGCACACGGGGGGATCTGGCTCACTGGCCACTGCCTAAGCCCTCCCATTCACCATGCTCAATTCAAGTTAGGCTAAAAACCAAAGCAAAGCAAACAAATTAGGCTGAGACAAACATCCAAAATCTCCCCCCTGAAGCAGTTTTCTTTTGGACAAAAAGGGGGCTCAAAGGTTCTTACTGAATCAGGTTTCTTTCTTTCTGTCTGTCTTTCCTTCTCTCTCTCTCTCTCTCTCTCTCTCTCTCTCTCTCTCTCTCTCTCTCTCTTGCTCTCTCTCTTTCTTTCTTATTCTGTATTAGTTTCAGGTGGACAGCATAGTGGTTAGACAATTATATACTTCACAAAGCAGTGCCCCCTGAATATTTGCATTTCCCACCTGGCCCCATACATAGTTATTAGAATATTATTGACTATAATCCCTATGCTGTACTTTACATTCCTGTGACTATCTTGTAACTACCAATCTGTACTTCTCAATCCCTTTACCTTTTTTACCTGGTCCCCTAATCTCCTCACCTCCGTCTGTTCTCTGTATTGATGGGCCTGTGTCTATTTTGTTTGTTTATATTGTTTTTGACTGTTCCCCTATAAGGGAAATCATGTGGTACTTGTCTTTTCTTATTCTTCTTAGCATAAACTCTCTAGGTTCATCCACACTGTCACAAACGGTAAGATTTCATTCCTTTTTATGGCTAAGTGATATTCAATTGAACATATGCATAATACCTTTTTTATACACTTGTCTCTATAGGCTGACACTTGGGTTGCTTCCGTATCTTGGCTATTATAAATAATGTTGCAATGAACATGATGGGGGGAGGGGGTTGGATTATCTTCTTTTGAATGTGTTTTGAACTTCTTTGGATGTATACCCAGAAGTGAAATCGCTAGATCATAAGGCAGTACCATCTCTTTTTTTTTTTTTTTTTTTTTGGTTTGAGGAAACTCCATACTGTTTTCCAAAAATGGATGCACCAATTTACCTCCCACCAACTGTGCACAAGGGTTTCCTTTTCCTCACATCCTCACCAGAACTTGTTGTTTGGTGGTTATCGATAATAGATAATAAACCACTTAAAATCCACGTCCCAAAGGCAGATTTAGGATGCCAAAGCTGTGGTTCACTTCACTGTAGGTCTGGGAGAGTGAAACGTGAGACCATGTACTGACTGCAGCCCTGGGCCCCCTGGCCAGATTCGGGTGGAAACGAGAGGCATTCAGAGTCTCAGGATGACCAAGATGAAGGGACCCTGTACCCATTGTACCAACCCCCTTATTGCCCCAGTAACGGACCTGAAACATGAAGGGACTTTGCAGAGTTGTGAATCAAAGTAGGGACAGAGTGGGGCCCAGTGTTCGGGTTGCTGGCTTTCAGGCCAGAGCTCCTTGCTTAGGAAAGGACCGTCCCTATGCCTTCTGTGACCTCAGCTGGACTGTTCTGACCAGTATACCTTGAAACTGGAGCTCCTGAACTCAGCCCCACTTCCAAGAGTACTTCCAAGAAGGTGGTGCTGGCTCAGCCCTTATTTTATTCCCAAGGTACCCCCACCCGAGGCTTCCTAATACTGGGGTGCACTGTGTGTGACTACACTCCAGAAGGACATGTGGGTGCAGTTGGGGTGTGGAGTTGGCAGAGGACCCAGAGGGCCGGGCATTACCCAGGGGAAGTCATCTTGATCCTCAGCAAATAGGGTCCCTCTAAAGGCTCTGAAACTTTCCATTTCTTTCCCCATTTATGCCCCAGTTTCTCCTTCAGTCCTTACAACAATCTACCAAAGTGGGTCTTGAGCTGCGCCTTAATCTAGCGATACACACGCCTGCTGATGAAGCCTTGAACTTGGACTTCTGGTCTCCAGGACTGCGAGACAATACATTTTTGTGTGTCAGAGCACTCGATTTGTGGTTTTGTTTTGTTTTGTTTTGTTTTTTTTTTGTCACAGCAGGCCTCACAAACTAGCATACTCAGTAACTGGAGGGGCCTAGATTCGAACCTGGGCATTCTGGCTCCAAAACCCAGGTTCTATACGCAGTTTTCTTGATGACTCTGGGAACATTTGTCACCGAGTTGTTGGGCTCATTGCGGGGACTCAGCGTACGAGAGCTACTGGTCCCAGTCTGCCCAAGCTCAGAGAACGGTGCCAGTCAGAGCCAGGGCTGCAGCTCCAGGGGACCAATGTCCATCCTCCCCTGTCCTCTGCTACAGCGGCTGTGGGGCCCGTGCCCACCTCCAGGGGAAAAACCTGAGATCCGAGGACATCAAGTGCCTTCTCTCCCTCCAAAATGGAAGTGCTTCTCCTCCAGTGGGGGGACCCCTCTACTTCCTGGTGAGTGGCCAACCCCACAAGTGACTCTTGGTTGAATGAGAGAACGGACAACCACCTGAGCCCATGACGCATCCACACATCCACTGAAGAGGGCCGTGCAGTCTCTGCTCCTCCACTGGCCTCTGGGGTCCCCCACCCAGGTCACAGCACCGAGGCTCACAGCTCTCACACTGTCCCCTCTGCCTCCCATTCCAGTGGCAGAAAGACTGTCTTCTGATGGCCGAGAGCTTCTGAAGCCCCTCACACAGCCCCTCTGAACACTAATCACCAGTCCTGAGGAAGTGTGCTACCCAAGTGGCATCTCTGGGGCCCCCATACATAAGAGACCCTGCGGGAGAGCAGCAGATGGGAAGAGAAGGGGGCCCAGGCCCCGATTTCAAAAGACAAGGTGTCCCGCACAAGGTCTTTTCATTTATTTACTTTTCTAACATTCCAAAAGGGCGTTTTGAAATCTGAGAAGCGGGGCTAAATATTTACCCAATCAATTCCAGGACATCTGTCAGAGGTCATGCTGGGCAAATAGACAGGGACCTTGCTGAGCAGACAGCCTTTTCCATTCTTTCACTCACTCATTCACCAAATATTTACCGGGCCTCGACCACATCAGCTCTACAATCAGCACTGGGGCCAGGTACTGGGGTGACCCGGGCCCTGTCATCACAATGTTCTACCTAACCGGGGCCCGAGGGCCGGGGCAGAGATTAATATCAGCCAACCACGTGTGATGGTAGGACAGGGACGACAGTCTGCCTTCGGGAAGATGGGGCATGAATGGGAGATCCTGGCAGAGAGCAGATTCTCAAAGACGGGGAAGGGAGCATCCTGGGAGACAGGGACCTGCAGGCGCCAAGGCCGGGAGGTCAGAAGCTACGGGCATCCTGGGAGAACAGCAGGAGTTTTCGTGACCGACGTCACTGGATACGGGAGGCAGGGGAGGGAGGCAGAGAGTGGATGGAGGAAACCGCACCTTCAGATGAAGGAGCTTGGACGGACCCTGAAGGCAGCAGGGAGCCTTGAGGGCTTTTCCACAGGGGAGGGATTTCCCCGAGTCGGGATAAGTGGGCATCACTCTCGAGGCTGAACCTGGGGGGACTGTTCCCCCATCTTCCCCTCCCATCACCTCGCAGTGCCATTGCCGCGGTAACTTGGGGCCTGTGGCCTCTTTCTGGCTCATCCGTGACCCTTGACCCCACCCACATGCCTGCATAGGGCAAACGTGGGAGGGAGTCAGCCTGACTTGATTTCTTGCCTGGCTGTTGAGAAACAAATGCCAACTTCCCAGCAGGTGCAGCAGGAAACGGACCACGGTTTTCAGTAGCCCACGAGCTTCCCCGCCACTCAACCCGGGGAGCAGAAAGCAGGGTGCACATTCCTTTGAGCCTGGGATGCGCCAGGCTTTAAGCGTTTCCTGCTTTGTCCACGTAGCTCGGAGCTGGTGTGCCGACGGCCAAGTCCTCACCGGGGAACTTTCCTTTGTTGACACTTCTGGAAGCTGCCCTGCCTGGCTCTGGGCTGTGTTTCAGAGGGAGGGAGAAAACTGCAGTGTCCTCCCCCTCTTTGCTCCTCTGTCACGGTGAAAAGTGGTCTGTCTCCTGCTGGAGGTACTGGATTCTAGCCTATTCTGAGAGTGGCGGTATTATTTGGGCCAGAGACCATGCCATGCAACCCCCAGACTATCGTGACTTGAACAATAATCATCAGGGCTGGGGGTGGCTCTCCGTAGTCACCTACGTGGAGACCCCCTACCTCTGACACATTGGCTGTCCAGAAAATCCATGGGGCTCTGACCAAAGCAATTTGTTTGCCAGCAATTACTGAGGTCTGGGACAAACAGCCTGTGCCATTGGCCTGCTTCCGCCTGTGGGAGGGGTTCGGATGGGGAAACTGAGGCCCAAGGCCCCAGAGCCCATCTGGGGTAGATCAGAATGGGCAAACAGGCCCCCAGACCCTCAGGCCCTGCCCTTCCTGTGTGGTGCATCCCACGACCACAGTCACCTGCACCTCTGTGGCCACAGGCCGGGGAAGGCTTCCCAGCCAGGTTGCTGTGGCAGCTCTGTGACCAATGTTCTTCTCCCCGTTGGGCCTACTGAGCACCCCACTCCCCCCATCCCTCACTGCTCTGGAACTAGGTAGCCCTGCCCCCCACCCAACCGGTGGTGGCTGGCTGCCCACCCTCCTCCTTATTCCGCAGACACCTCGCCACCCCCTGGAGCCTGGAGTGCCTCACCCTGTGTCTGCCCCAGGGATGCCAGGGGACTGCGAGGCCAACCCAGAGGGAAGAGAAAGGCCCACATTTACTGGGCATTTGTGATGTACCAGGTGCCAAACCAGGCTCACCATAGCTATCAGTTTGTTTAATTCACACAGCACCGCGGGAGGGGCCGCCCACTGTCCGGGGTGGACACTCACACAGAGAGATTACAGGAAGAGCCCCAGGTTGCACAGCCCTGGGGAGCTGAGCCTCCAGGCCACACTGACCTGGTAGCCACCACCCCAAGCTGCCCTGCCGCCAGCAGCATCTGCCTGGACTCTTGACCTCGCCTGCAGCCCTAGTCCCGACACACAGCTGCTCCCAGCCTCGGCCCCTGCAGCCCGCAGCTGCGGAAAGGCTATGGTGTCGTGGGGTTGACCACTTTGCCCAGGAAGAGGATGCTCTGGGTGCTGGTCGAGAAGATCACCACAAAGAAGGGCCGGTTGAACCGAAGGATGTGGGGGTTGTGCTGGGCGGAGAAGAAGGTGGTGGAGAAGCTGGTGGCTGCTGCAGCCTGGGTGCCAGCCTCATCCACGTCCAGGATGGCCTTGTGGAAACTCTGCAAGGCAAATCACAGGCATTACTTCCGAGAGAACGTGGGTGGGAGCTGTGGGAAGACTGCGGACCCCAAGGTTCCCAGGGTGCACTCCCGCCATTGCTGCCCACGGGGCCACTTGTTGGGGATCTCCCAGCAGGAATTTCATCTAAGGAGCCTCTCTGATTGATATGCACACACCCGACCCAGCATCATCTGTATCCTTTCTGTTCCTGGCATTGAATTGGTCACCTTCCACTGCGATATTCTATGTAGGTGCTGTCTCCCCAGTGGGACTGGGGGTGCTGAGGACAGGGGCTGGGCGGGCATTGTTTCCCAGCACTGGTGCCACCCTGACTTAGCACGTGGCGGGTTGGTTCGCACATGTTCACGCCTGTGGGATTGAGGACTCAGGCCCTGAGTGCACGTGGAGGCACCCACAGCCCAGCCCCTTCTGAGACGCCCAAGTTCCCACATAGGCCTCTGGGTATGCAGAACACCCGAGGACTTACCTTGGACACCAGCATGCTCTGCCGCGTGGTGATGCCGGACAGGTTAGCCCGGGGTGAAAACAGGTCCCTGATGCCCAACTGGGGCAAAATCTCATCTAAGTCATAGGAGCCAGAAATGGAGAACTTGGGCAAGTACAGCTCGAGCTTCCTGTAAGAATAACTGAAAGAGGCACCGGCTTCAGTCACTGGGCTCACACGCAAGCTGGCCTCCAAGTGGTGTCCCCAGTGGCCTAAGGCCAGGCTCCGTGGCCCGAGCACTGCCGCCCTCCCATCCCCATGCAGCAATCTTGCCTTCACCTCTGTTGGAGCCCTGTGGTTTTCACATCCTTGGGACCAGATGATTGTTTTGAATTGAATTTTCCCATAAATGGGGACAATTTTTCATCCACACATGGCGTCAGGGGGAGGTCCTTTCCTTCCATGAGGTTGGAGGCTTTTCCACGCACTCATAGCCCCAGGGTGACGGGAGACTGCCTTGCTATTTGCTGGGGTGGGAGGTTGGAGTTTTCTTGTGCCCCCTGATGCCCGAGTCAACCCCTGCACAGGAGTGGACCCAGCAAACACCGGTGTCACCTTACCCAAGGCTTGTACCTGCAGGGCTACAGCTAGACCTCCCTACTCCCAGCCTGCTTCCCTCGCGCGGAGGAAGGCAAAATCACATTCTGGAGGCAATAGGTGAGTTTGTTACTTAAGGAAACCCATGGCAAGTCGGAGCGAATAAGAACTCTTTCCTAATGGCCCCCCACCCCCTATTTTGGACACTGGCTCTTACGGGAAGGGTCCCTTTGAAGGGCAGGGCTGCCCGTGCTGCCCCACCTGGCCCCGGATTACCTCTTCTGCAGCACGTTGTTCCACCTGGAGAGCATCCCTGGCGACAGAACGTCTTCCACTTGCTTCATTTTCCCTTTGTCGGGGAGGATGAAGAAGGCCCTGGCGTTGCCTTGGTAATCCATCCTGAGCACCGAGCAGGGCACGTGTGTGTCATGCAGGTACCAGTGGCGGTGCTTGTCTTGAAACATCATGGGCACCTTAACCACGGTGTTCTCGTCCACGTAGAAATCGCTGAGGTGGTCGCTCTTCGAGGAGCTAAATGGTTTTTCCCACAGACCTGCAGGGAAGGAGGAGAAAGGGGCGGGCAGTCTGTGGACCCACAAGCCAGTCCTCCAGGGAGGGAGGGCCCCCCCAACAACGGTCCCAGCCCTCACCTTCTCAGCTCCTCCATGCACAGTTTAGGTCATTCACTACCTGCTGTGCCTGCAAATGGACCTCCCTGGGGCTCATTTAGAATCCAGGGGAGCTACCGGGATTGTGCCATGTCTTCACCAATTTCCTAAACTTGTTGCACTTCGTATTTTTGGCTCACCTGATGTGTACAGAGCACACACCACTTTTTTGACATGTACTTTCCTGGTTGAAAAGGAGGTTGAGTAACCTTTCCCAGGTTTATTGACCAACTAGATGTCCTCTGGTTTTAGTTCAGTGCCAGTTGATTTGTTTAAAGACATGCGTCTCCGTTGGCCCATTTCTTAGTGATGTGAGGGATTCTGGGTACTAGTTGTACATTAGTTACCTGTGTTGCAAAATCATTCTCCCCCTTGCTGTCAGGTCCTTTCACTCTCGTTTGCTGGTGATGGAATTCTTCAAATGCTGTGAGCCTGTCAGGGTTTTCTTTCGGGTTAGGTCTTCTATGAGGAAAATCCTTGGTTGGGAACATTTTCCCTACCCCACGCTCATGGGGTTGCTGCCCTACAATATCTTTTAGAAGCCTTAGTCTTGCCTTTTGCTTTAGGACTTTATTCTACCTGGAGTAAATATTAGGATTGGCAGGAAGGAGGAACTCCAGACCATTTTTTCCCATGTCAGTACCTAACTGTCCCAGAACCAAAATTTTGTTTGCTATTAAATCCATCCTCTCCCCAATGCTTCTTCATGCAACTCTGACAAATATCAAATGTCCATATATACCCATGGGGCTATGTCTGGCCTTCCTCTACTTTGTGCCATTGGTCTACTGGCACCATATGTTCTAAATTAATAAAGAGTAACAGCGTGTTGCTCTCGGGCAGGAACATTTCCCATCTTCGTTGTCCTTAGCCTTTTGGACTGACTGTCATATACATTTTTAAATCAGCTTGTGAACTGCCACCAAAGAGGGAAACATTTTTTTTTCTTAGGATCACATTAACATTTAGATTAATTAGGGGCAAAATGGACATCTTTACCATCTTTTTCATGAATGTAGTTTATCTGTTTTTTTAATTTAAGTCGACTTTAATAGTTCTCCATGTCATCTGACCAACAGAGATGCTGCACAGCTTTGGTTTGGATTCTAGGCATCCTGCATTTTTTAAGATGAGCCACAATTGTCCCATTGCTGCCACCGAGTGACCTTCCTCGAAGTCTTAGGGCTGCATTTATGTCCCCGGAGTGCTGGTCACGTGTCAGTGAGCAGGATGTGTCTACCTCTTTTCTATTTCTGGAGAACCTCTCTCATGCCAAAAGCACTCAGCCAGCTGCACCCAGGTCTCTTTCAGGAAAAGAGCACCCAAAATCTTCATTATTTCAGGCCAGAGCTTCGGGTGGGGTGGTGCTGGATACATTTAAATTATGCTTTAAAAGGAATAGCGTCAGTATTATCCTTTGCAGCCACTAACATGAGATCTCAATTAAGTTTTCCGTAGCATAAAGCCACACACACGCATGCCAAAACCCAGTAATATCTGAATAAAGCCTGTAGCTCATACCAATGTCAGTGTCCTGGTTTTGCTATTGCTCCTCAGTTATGCAAGATGTTGTATGGGGACTCTGAGTGAAAAAGGTACTTCTTAGGCAACTTCCTATGAGTGTATAGCTATGGCAGCATTTAGAGGGGTTTTTTTTTTTACATAAATTTTCAAAAGTGCATGCAAATTCCTCATGTATAGTGCAAGGGATGACCAGTTTGGCTGGATTGTTAGTCTGGGGTTGTTTCCCAGAATCTGTTGTCTGTAGATTGTAAGTGAGGGACTGGCAGGGGACGTGAATCAGCCACCGCTTGCTGACGCCCTTCACGGAGCAGTGAGCGGACCCAGGGGAGCCCTGTGAGCACCAGCTCGTCCATGCCCTCCGCCAAGGGTGCCGTCCCAACTCAGGCACAGCCGCCTGGTGTTTCCAAGCCACTGCCTCAACTTTTCCACAAGCTCCTTCAGAATGGGACCCCCTGCTGGCTAGGCGTGCCTGGTTCATAGATTCCTGATAAACCCTAACTTGTCACCTGCACCAGGGACTTCCCTGTCCCCCTACCTCCCTCTTCCTCCAGGTCTTCAGTTGCCCAGCCCCTCCCACCATCAAGCCAGGTCTAATTCCTGTGACAATTCCCAGTTTCCTTGACACTCCTGGTGGCTTTGCGCCACTGATGGAGCCTGAATGATGCGCTCTGCACAGGGCCCTCCCCACGCTGTGATTTCAACTGTGTTAATACATGTGGGTGAATCGGAGGCTGGAAAGGATTCTGCCAAAATGTTAACATGGGTTGTCTCAGGATGACAGCGTGATAGGCAGCTTCTATTTTTCTTTTATACTTTTCTGTATGTTTAAAGGTTTTCAAAACCATCACTATTATCATTAGAGTAAGGACCCTCACTGTAATTAGTTTTGGAATATATATAACGATCAGGGTTCAGGCAAAATTCCTTTGCAAAGGACCAAAAAGTAGATAATGTAGGCTTTGCAGGTCATCCAGTCTCTGTAGCAATTGCTTCTCTGTGCGCTTATGTGAAAGCCGGCAGGGACACTATGTAAATGAGTGGGCGTGGCATTTGCCAATAATACTTTATTGACAACCACAGACGAACCAACAGATTTGGCTGGGGCTGTAGCTTGCCGATCCTTTTAGACTCTTTTCTAAGGTTACAAACATGTGCCATCATTTGATTCTCAAACAAAACTCAAGCAGAGACTCGTCCTTACTTCCAGAAAACAACCTACCCTGTTCACACTGTTGGAAATGGCAGAGCTTCAATATAAAGTTAGCAGTTCAACTCATGATCATTGGATAGAATGCATTTCATAAACTACTGTTATTAACAGAATAAGAAAATGTGCTTAGAGCTGTGAAGAGATGAAAACCTCTCTACTAGATAATCTTAAATATCTGACATGAACATTAAATTTTCTGAAAGGTATTTGACCCTATCAGACCCAATCCATCCACTTTCTTTTATTAAAAATATCTAATTTGTCAGGACACGTAACCAGGTTGCAAGCCAGGTCTCCAGCCAGGTCCGTAGCTGGAGGCAGGTGAAAGGCAACCATCCGTGGATACCTTTCTTCCGCCCTCCCTGACCTTCTCTCTGGAAATAATAAATAAAATCTTCTAAAAAATATCTCATTCATCAATAAGTTAGTGAAGGGAGGGAAGACATGGGATGCACCAATGAATTGACTCCTACCTTTGAAGTAAATGTAGTTCACCAGCACCATCACTATGTCCGTGGTGAGCCCGCTGACCAAGTCTCCAATCTTCCCTCGAGTCTCCTCCTTGATGTGATTGTTGATGAGCTGGGCTGTGCCCTCAGGGTCCAGGAAGTTGGTGCGCAAGAGTCTGGACCCATAGAAGGCCGTGGTGTCGTTGAGAAACGCCGGGAGCAGTGGCAGGTCCTGGCTCAGGAACAGGGCACTGCCCACGTGTGTCTCCAGCTTGTCGTCCGGGAGGTTGAGCCTGAGCAGCAGCTGCTGGAAGCCCTGGTGGATGTCGGACTCAGGCAGCTCCGTGAGGTTGAAGCTCAGACCCTCGAGGATCTGGGTCCAGGTGTCCGAGCGGGCCCCCAGGGACAGCATGGCGTAGGCAGCAGAGATGCTCAGCGGGGAGAAGAAGATGTTGCTGCCAGGGCTCTGGGAAGCTACCAGGTGGTAGAAGCTGAAGGCAAAGTCCGTGTTGCTGGGGGTGATCTTAAGGCTGGGGGAGCCCCCCTCTGGGCCTGGATCCTCCTGCGGGTGGCCATCGGTGTGACCTTGGCCATCATGAGAAAGGGCTAGTAGTCCGACCAGGAGGAGGAGCAGGTGGTTGGCAAGGTGCATCCTCTTCGATCTCAGGTCTACAGGGGGAAACAGAGCGTCCAGGGAATTTTCCCCACAGCTCACCCAACCCGACTCCGAAGTCAGGCCAGGGGCAGAGCCCCAGCAACCCCTGCTGAGGGACTTAGGACAGACCAGCAAACCCTTCGCATGTGTGGTGCGTCCCTCATCTTGTTTCCCTTCTCTGTGAGCCCTGCATGGCATCGATGACAGAGGCTCTCTAAGGGACTGAGCCCAGTCACGCACTGAGCTGGAACACATCTCTGGACTCTCTGACTGGTGTGCCTTCTACCGCATGAGTCTCTCACGTGACCTCGGCCCAAGGGTTATTTTAGTATCTACTCTACACACCTATGTGCATGCTGTGCTTTACAGTTTATTGCCACTTTTATGCTATTTTTGGATTCTCTTACCCAGGTAGAGGTCAGCGGACCTGATATTCTTATCCCCCCGTAAAGAGAAAACCACGGGTGTTGGATAAATGATTGGTTCAAAGTCACAGGGTTCCTTCTCCTAATCGGGTCAACCTGTCCTGAGTAGGATGCTGGATTCCCACCACCAGATCTGCTCCGCCTCCCCTGGTGGTGTTTCCATCATCTGGTTCTCAGCCCCCAAACCCAGTTGTCATCTCTAACACCTGTCTGGCCTTTCACCCCCCCCCCCGCCCCCTCAACGCACACACAATCCATTGGCTCATCTCACAGTTTCCTCCTTCAGCCACTCAGCCCCTCCGCTGCCATGACCCTCAGGCGGACCCTCCAGGGTCTTTCACCCCGAGCAGTGCTCAGGGGGCTTCTGTGAGGAAACAGCCAGCCGGTGTCTTGGCTTTGCTGACCACTCAGTCACTGTTGCATCGCCTCAGCTCCGCGGTGCCAGCGGGAAGCGGGCCACAGACAAGACACGCATGACGGTCATGGCTGCATTCCAGTAAAAGTAACTGATGGGCACTGAAATCTACATTGCATGGCGTATCAAATGTACACAAAATGCAGATTTCCGTGCCCATACAGTCACCTTTGACACATCGCAAAATAATGCCCTTCTTCTGATGTTTTCCCAACCATTTACAACTTTTACACTTATATTGTGTATCTTCTGGTTTAGCCACGGGCACTACAAAAATAGGCGGTGGGACAGATTTCACCCACGATCCGTGGCTTGCAGACCCCCCAACCTAGACCCCTGCAATAGCTCCTCACATGGCCTCTCTACTCTCTGTTTTCTATACAGCTGTTGGAACGTTATAAAAACACTCATCAAACCCCTTTGTTTACCTACCTGGTCAATACCCCACTGCCCAACATGACTGTCTAGCAACTCATAATGACTTCTCCCCTGCCCACAACTCTAACAGTGAGGTTACCCAGAATTCCCCTGGGTGGGAGCTCTCCAAAGCATCTAGATTAGAAGCTGGAAGACCTGGTCCCAGGCTGTGTGCAGCCCTGGAAGACGTTGTTTCAGAGACTGGGCACTAGTTCCCCCACCAGTGCAGTGAGGAGATTGTGCATTTGTGCAGGGGTCCTGTTAGCCTTAGGATTTGTCACCTCTAGGGAAGGGGGTCAGTTGTCCCAGTATTCCTAGGACTTGCCTAGTTTTAGCTGTGGACACAGAAAGGTGCTATACTAAAACTGACAAGTCCAGTGACAGGAAGGGTGATTTGACCATAAATTCCTAATGGGACAGGTCATGGCGGGGAGTCATGTCCCAGGTTTATGACCTCTTTAGTAAAGGTTTACCTTTGCCTTAAGCAAACTTTGCATAAAAGAAGCTGCAAACTATCATTCCCGGAAGCATTTTTCTCAGTCTGTTGACATCTTGCTCCCAGATGTCTGTTTGGCGCAAATAAATTCCAACAAGCTCTCATAACATTTTCTATAGGCTTGAATGTTCTCACATCACCACGGCACTGCAGTCCGGTGTCCCCAGACCTCCCTTTAGAGTCTGTACAGTGGCCCTCAGAGTGTTACTCACGTAGGCGCAGTCGATTCTGGAGTGGTCCCTGTGCAGATGTCTGAGCTCTGGAGGTGACCCAGAAATGTGACTTGGGTTCATCAAGCCCTGGAAGATGGAAGAAACTTCTATCGGCACCGCCCAGTACCTCCCCGATTAGCTAATTATTAATAAACAAATCAGTAGGTGCAGCACCGAATCCTGGCACAGAGAGGAACTACCCTGGAAGGTGGGTTCTCTCCACCCAGAGGAGCTCCCTCTTCCCTCCTGAGGGACCCCAGGAGGCTTCACCCCTTCTTGATTCCATTATGTACTGAGTTGGGGTGTGCCCCATACTTGCTCCTCCCTGAGGCTCAGGGGAACCCCTCACTTGGTTTTTGTCTCCCCTTCCCCCCTTTCACCTCCCTTCCCTGCAAAATGAAGAGATGGACCCAAGCAGGAGCAGCAGACTCCGGGATCTACACGCACTAGGGCTGCTGCCCTGGGTGACATGGGGGAATGGGTGGGCATGTGGAATTGGAAAGACTCAGCTCTCTTCAGCCAGACAAGACCCATCTGGGGCCTGGATCCTGCCCAGGACCTCCAATTGCAACCCCAGACTCTGTGGTTTTTGAGAGCCTTCCAGCTTTAAGTGGCATGGTTCTGTGATGGAGCCCACTGAAACATCTTATGTTGGCTTTCAAAGACAGTGCATCCCAGGGGAAAGGGTGGTATGTGGTGACCAGACCCCTCCTTGGCCCAGAAATACAACTGCACATTTTTCTCTTGAACTATGGAACTTGAAGCTGTTCTCTCTTCAATAATCATGGTGCCTCAGCTTCCTCGGATGATTCTGGGGTGGCTGGATGTGTGGGTGACATGTTGCTGTTTCTCAGCCATCTGGGAAAGGTCCACAGGGAGTGATGTAGCCCTTGGTGTCACACTGAGGCGTGAATGACACACCCTTGACACTCAAGCTTTCTTTAGTGAACTTTTCTGAATGTGTCTTCAAGTACTTGAGGCCTTAACATGAGTGAAATATTGAAATATGTACCATTGAGGAGCAGGGTGAGGCTGAAAGCCCTGAGCTGGGCACAAGAAGTCCAAGTTCAGGCCCGGACCCCACAGGCTGGGGCCCAAATCCCAGATCGGCTTTTGGGCTCAAAGAAGTTCAAGGTGTGGACGACAAAAAGATTCCTACAGAAGGTAACCTCACAGGGTGACCTGACCGTAAATTTCTAACTGGGTAGGTCACGGTGGGTAGTCACGGCCCAGACACATAACTTCTTTAGTAAAAGGATGGTCTTCGCCTTCAGCAAGACCTGTCGGCTGTACCTGCACATCGATGGAAACAGGCCTTTGACACAACTCTTTCCAGACCCTCCTTCTATATATAACATGGCTCCTGCCTCAAAGGAGCATAATCTTATTAACTCTCCTGTGACACAAACCCTGCCTCGTTTTCTTCCACTGATCTCAGTCTTCTGAGGACTGGCTTCTAGACAGATCCTCTGTTTAACTCAAATTTTCATAAAAACTCTCTGTAGGCCCTGGCTGGTGACACAGTATAAGGCACCAACGTGCAAACCCAAAGGTTGGTGGTTCGATTCCCACCCACGGCACATAACTAGGTTGCAAGCCGGGTCTCCAGCCCGACCTGTAGCTGGAGGCAGGTGAAAGGCAACCATACATAGATGTCTCTCTCCCTCTCTGCCTCTCTCCCTACCCCTCTCTCTAAAAATAAATAAAACCTTAAAAAAAAAAAAGAATAAACTAATTTAAAAAATATTGACAACATTAAATATTAAAAACAAAAAACAAAACCTCTCTGCAGGTTTGAACATTCATATGTCGACAAAGGGCACATCCAAGTTCTCAAGACCAAAGTACATCGACACCGCACAAGACTGGAACTTGATGTGCCAGATAACAGTGTCTCTCCCATTCTCCCCCCGCCTCTCTCTCATATCTACATACATACACACACACACACACACACACACACACACACACACACAGAGTCTATCTCTATCCCATTTGCAGAGGAGAAAACTAAAGCACAGAGAAGTTGCTAGCTCAGATTCCGAGTAGCAATCTGCACCCTGGCCCATTCTTTCTTTGCCTGGACAACCCCCGACCCCCAAGAACGTTCGCTCCAGTTTTACTCCATGGTCCCCCACAGTGAAAAAATGAAGGACCGGCGGTTGTTGACATAGGGGCTCAGGAGTGCAAAAACAAATGGTTCCTTGTACAACGGCCCACCATTCGGGTTCTTGCTTCCTTCTCCTGGCTCCTGCCAGGACTCAGAAGCTGATGCAACCCGCAGGTTCAGCGTGTGCCTGGCTGCAGCTGCAAGGGGGGGCCTGACCTCAGGGTGAGTACACAGCCACTGCCCTTTGCTTCCTGGCGCCTACCCCTGTGATGCTCTGGCCAGAGGCGAAGTTTTGGAATCAAATGGGATCTGCCACTTCAAAGCTGTGCAACTTTAGGCAAGTCACACCACCTCTCTGAGCCTTACTTTCCTCATGTGTCAGATTAGGAGTAATTACTAATTGGAAGGGCTGATAGGAAGGGGACAGGGTGGCATCCTTGATGTGTCCTTGTTCTACGTCAGGCTCCAGAGCTGTTTCCCTTTTCTCTCCCAGCTGGCTGCTGTGCTGGAGGGCAAGGACCCGGCCTCACACTGCCGGGCTGGGTCCCGGCCCCTTGCCTGGGTAAGTTACTCACACGCCGCGGGGTTCTCAGTAAATTGTGGGTAATCATGGTTCCTCAACCTCAAAGTTGTCACGAGGAGTCTAAAAATTCACCCCCACAGAGTGCCTAGAATAAGAGGCAGCCACAAGAGGTGCTGTATAAATGGGAGTTGGTCTATGGTAGGGTTCCAGATGGTTCGTACCCCAGTCATGGAGCCCAAAATGTGTGCACGAGGCCAAAGGATAGTTTTCAAACTTCTTTACATTGTGGCCCTGACAGAGCACCTGAAGAAAGTTTCCGCCTCCCCTCCGCCGTGTGCGCACATGGTCCAGGTCAGGGAGATGTGGATCCACCAAGTCTGTGTGACCCCTGCGCCATCTTCCTCCACAAAAAACGGTCCATGGAAGGAAAGATGGAAACGACCTTCGGCCCTTTAAGGGGGTTAGGAAAACCTTGCGCATCATGTCTGGGATGGCCACGAGTTTCTCAGTCATCGTCTGTGGGGTCCCAGCAGATAACAGACCATGTCACAGTCCTGTCTATCCCTAGAACAGGCCTGGCCTAGAGAAGATGCCAGTGAATGAGTGAGTGAATGAGTGAATGAACACTAGAGCCTCTGCTCAAAGCTGAACACGGCACTGATCTCAACAAGTCCGTTTACAGGATGGAGGAAAAGCTGTCTGAGCTGGAAGTCCATGGTGGAGGTAAGGAGTATGGGGCTTGACTGTTTCTGTTTGGGCCCCCACCCCACCAAATGCCAGTGGACATTCTGCTGCTCCAGGTGGGGCTGCTGCAGAGGCAGCATTGAGGTGCCTGAGGGGTGGGGGTGGGGTTGCTACCCTTCCCAGCATCTGAGGGGCAGCCTGAGCTCGCAATAGTCATGAACCCACTCGCTCAGGACCCTCTTTCCGTCACCCTGCAGCTTGAGGCCCAGCACACCCGCCCTGCTGAGGCTGCTCCCACCTAAGCGCCCCCGGCGCCTCCACACCCTAGCTGGCGCCAGAACGCTGCCCTCAGGGGGGCTGTCACTGCTTTTAATGCCACTGTCAAGGTCAAAATGGTTGCTATGAACAATTTGGGAATATTCAGTCTAAAGAAGAAAATACAGTCATTTGCAAGCTTGCGATTCAGATATAACTAAATTTCATTTTAATTTCTTTCCACTCTTTAAAAAATGGGTACACGCACAGGCCAAATATCTCCAACGAGGCCCTCCCAGCCTTGGTTTTGACAGAGGTACAAGGGCGGTGGACGTTCCAGACCAAAGATTCCCGTGTGAACGGCAGGGACGGTGGCCCGGAGCCGTCCCCCCAAACGCTTTGACTCAAACATGCGAGAGGAGTTCAAAGTGAGGAGAGAGGCAGGCCAAGGAGCGGGGAGGGGACCAGGTCATGTCAAGAATGAGGGGTGCCTTAGTCCCTTTGGGCTACCGTAACAAGGGACCACCGTCTGGGTGGCTTATTATCAACAGATGTTTATTTCTCATAGGAAGACTGAGATCGGGCTACCAGCATGGCCACGTTCTGGGGAGGCCCTCTTCCTGGTTCATAGCCGGTGACTTCTTGTGTCCCCACATGGGGAAGGGGCTAGGGAGCCCTCCAGGGCCTCAGTTTTAGGGACACTAATCCCACCCATGAGGCCCCACACTTAGAACACGAGCACCTCCCAAAGACCGTACCTCCTAACACCATCATCTCTGAGGGCCAGGGTTTGTGGGAGGCACAAACATTCAGACCATAGTGAAGGTCTTCAACAGGACACTCATGCAGCGCCATGTGTATCCCTATTATTGGTGGGGGGACCGCTGACCGAGGCATTATGCTTGCCTGGAAAAAATCTAATAAAGCAGAGGTGGGCTGGTTAGACTTTCTGGGATGCCCTGTATTTATATATCTATCCGCCCCCCCCCCCCCCCCCCCTTGACTGGCTATAAAATGAAGAAACAAAGAAGGATGAATGTTTGTTTTCTCAGAGTTCTGGAGTTGGATGAAAGTCCAAGGTCACAGAGTCAGCAGGCTTGGTCCCTTCTCAGGGTCATAAAGAAGAGTGTGTTCCAGGCCTCTCCCTGGTTGGCATAGACAGTTGTTTTCTTCCAGTGGCTCCACATCATCTGCCCTCTGTCGGTGTTTATACCCAAGTCTTCTTGTTCTTATAAGGACATCAGTCCAATGACCTCTTTTAATCACCTTCGTAAAGCCCTGCTGACCCTCTACCCAGTCACTTTCTGAGTCCTGGGAGTTAGGGCACTGAACGGGTACCGTGCCTGAAAAACAGAGGGGCCCTGGACTTGTCCGGACAGAATCAAAGCCTGTTAGAAAACAGCAGCTGGACAGCTGGACAGCAGGACAGCAGGACAGCTGCCAGCACCCTCCCCTTTCCTAGTTTTAAAGACAGGGACTTTGCTCTCTAGCTTCTGCAGCCTGCTTTGGGGCTGTGGAGAGTGGTAACAGGAAAACAATGCAGTGCTGACCGGTCTAGAGTCGGCCTTTAAGGCCACCCTGGGTCTGGCCAACTCGGTCTTAGGGGCTGATTTCCTGGGAACGTGGTTTTAGTAAGAAGAAAGATAAACAGATAAGATTGAGTGCATGGCCCAGGCATGGTCTCCTAGGACCCCAGTCCCTCTCTTTAACTTACCACCTTCTACTTGGCTTTGGGATACACAGGTGTTCCGGTGACACACTGCCAGGTGACAAATGACCCCAGATTTCATGGCCTTAGACAGCAGCAGTTATTCAATATTGTGATCTCTTACAGTTCTGGGTAGGGCTGGGCTCCCCTGGGTGGCTGTCACTCAGGGTCTTCGCTGGACAGTGCAGTAGCTGGGACCAAGGTCATCTTGAAATCAAGCTTCAAACAGCCACATTTGATGCCTCCGCTAGGCTCAGCTCTCTGAATGCATAAACAACATTCCATTCCTCTCTCTCCTTGCTGGATACAGCCCAGGGTCAGGGCCTATTGGAAAAATCATACCAACTGCAACAACATCACTCCTTTTTGCTGAGGGTTGTTTTTTTAGCCCCAGGCTGGGGCTTGTAGTTGGTGTTTTAATCACATATTCTCCCCCTAGGACACCGGAGAGGTATGTTTTCTCCCCTTTACAGAGACACTGAACACCTTGCTTAAGGACACAGCTAGTAAGTGGGGGAGCGGGGATTTCAACCTGGGAGTCTCTGGTTCCAAAGACCAACACCGTAGCCTTCACTTTGGACTATTATTATTATTATTAGAAAGGGGGCAATTTAACCTCGGCTTCTTGCCCAGCCAGCTAGAGGCCACAGCAACCCAGATTTCCCCCTTCAACAGGGATGAGTTTTGTTTTGTTTTGAACTGTCTCGTGCTAGGAGACGGACAGCCCCTGAGGGAGAGACTATGCGACTCTCCCCCTGTTATTCCCAAGGCCACACTCACAGTCACAGTCACAGGACTGAGACCGCTGGCCTTCAAGATCACAGAGACAACTGGGAAATGGAAAGATTCCACCATCCTTTCACCCAAGACCAGGACTCCTCACAAAGTGGCCCTGGGGGTCCTTCATAAGCAGGTACTAACTAAAAGCGAAGAATCTCAGACTTTCCTCCAAGCTTCTTGAGTCAGAGTCATGGAGGTGGCATAGGATGGGTCCAGAAGTCTGTGCTTTAATGAGATCCCCACCTGAGCCTTGAAAAGTCATCCGTATTCTCAGAACGAGCGCTTTGCTGGGCTGGGTCCCTGCAGTGCACCATTTCACCAGCAGAGGGCGCGCCACCACTTCTTATTTCAGGGGCATCTCCCGCAAGGGCAGGTGTCCCTAAAACCTGAGACTCGGGGTGAAAAGGGGTGGTTTTGTGTTTGCACACCTAGTTCTCTGCTACTCGGAAAGAGTGTTCAAGGTAGGTCATCTAGCCAAACACCTCTGCTTACAGAGAGGGACAGAACTTGCCCAAGGCCAGTTAGTCACAGAACTGGCCTCGGAAAGATGGCACAGCTGCCCGCACTTACAGACCCTTTGCCCCTTCCGCTCAGACTGCAGATCAAAGGGAAAACTGACACATCTGGTGGCTCAGGGCCGAGAAGACTTAAGCTGGTTCCTGCATGCATTCATTCATGCATTCGTTCATTCCCAGCTATTTGCTGAGCAGCATTATCACGTTCTTGTTGGGGGGTGGGGTGGGGGGCAGTAGGCACGCACTCATCTGTAGCTCCGAAGGGCTCGTTCAGGGGTCAGAGTTGACTGGGTGGGGACTTGCTCTGACCAGAGGTAGGGAAGGGAGTTGAGCAGCGTTCACTGAGGAAGAGACCCTTGAGCTGAGTAAGATGAGACAAATGAAAGGAGAAGCTGGAGCAGGGAACGGTGGTCCAGGTGGGGGAACAGCATGTATGATGTCTTGCAGAAGAACGAACTGTGGAATGGTGATGGGTGCAAAGACGCCAGTGTGCCTGGGGGTGAAGGCATGAAGGGAGGGGTGCTGAGAGAAGATGGAGGGGGGCTGACATGCGGGGACACGCAGGTGCACAAGATGTAACCTTGACTTCAGCAGGCAGGAGGCCAGGTGTGACCTAAGTAGCAACAACACAACGCAGCCCCAGGAAGGCCATACACCATGGAACAAAGGATTGGGAAGACGGGGAGACAGGGCAGGCTTCGTGGAGGAGGTGGCATTCAGACTGATTCCCAGCTAGGCTTAATTCAAGGGCATTAGGCTCCTCTCTCTGACTTTGCAGAGCAGGTATCATCCTAGTCAGATGGATTTTCTATCTGAGCCTAAGCAGATTGGTCCAGAAGCTAAAAATCATTTTGACCTGAGAGGGGATGGGAACGTCTGCTCTCCAAAGGCTAGCTCAGTCCTCTCAACTCTGCTTCTCCCCGACCATGGCTCTAGCCACCCCTTCCCCAGCTCTTCCGCATGCACAGCCAATGTTGTGCAGCTCCGACCAAACGTAGGCTGGACACACAGTCCAGGCTCCGAGCGCCCTGAATGCCCCAGTCCAGGGCCCCGGGAGGTCAACACTTCAGAGCTGTTGAGGACGATGGGATAGCAGGGAGAATGGCGTTCATACGCGTACAGAGATACAGGGTTTATAGCAGGACTTCGGGAGAGTCTGACTCCATTTTTAGATGTTCTGCTGCTGATGGCTTTTTAGCCTTCTCCCTCCTGCTCCCCTTTCAGCGGAATGCGCATAGGGACCCTCTCTCCCGCCTCACACTCCTCCACCACAAAACCCCCAAGCCACTGCCAGTCCTTGCCTTCTCAGCCACTGTTGGGCCATCCTGGGAGCCTGCCCTGTTCTCATTCTGAGCCGGGAACCTGCTATGCCCTTGGGGTGCTGTCGTCCAAACTGAATTTGAAGTGGGGGTGTCTGTTATGGGCTGAATTATGTGTCCCCCTCATGGTATGTTAAAGTTGCCCCCCGCCCCCAGTACCTGAGAATGTGACCATATTTACAGATAGGGTTTTTACAAAGGTAATCAAGTTAACAACGATGTCATTAGAGTGGCCTTAGTGCAAGGTAACTGGTGTCCTTCCAAAAGGGGGAGATTTGAACACAGAGACAGACATGCACAGGACAACATTATGTGACGTCAGGAGCAGATTAGACTGATACTGCTGCAGGCTAAGGGACCCAAGGTTGCCAGCCACCAGCCACTTTGCAGCCTCAGAGGAGGTGTGGCCCTGCGGACACCTGATCTCAGACTTCTGGCCTCCAGACTTATGACAGAATAAACTTCTGTTGTCTAAACTTGCCAGCTTGTGCTTGTTGGTGGCCCCCACTAAAACACTGTGGATGTGCCACCCCAGGGGTGGGGGAGCTTGGTCTGCAGGTCAGGTGGGGGTGGGGGTGGGCGGAGGAGAGTGCGCCGGAGTCCCTCTGTCACCTAGCTGGGTACTGAGAGCCAGAGAAGGACAACCGGTCAGGTGGGTATTGCGAGAGCTGCTGACAGCGGCCCATGCTCTGCAGTTGGCTTGGGGGGTGTGGCTGCCCCAGAAAGTGGGTGGCATCAGGACCTGGTGATGGGGATGGAAAGGATCTGGGCGGAGGAGCCGGTGGACAGGGTGATGTCCCCCTGGATCATGAACACAAGCAGAAGCGTTTAGTAAGAACCAGGTTGGGGGAGGCCGCTGGGGCCACCTGGAGTCCCGGAGCATTGGCTGGGATGTCCGGGAAGCAGCTGGATAACAATAACCAGGGGGCCAGCACTCCCCATGGCGCTCAGCCTTTAGCACTGAGACCACACGTCTCCTCCTCCAAGGAGCTTGTCCATAACACCCCCCTCCACCCACGCAGGGCCGTTAGCTCCAAGTTACCTCTGGCCCATTATCCTGTCCATTCTCGCAGCATTTACATCACCTTGTTCATGCATTTGCTTGTTTCCAGTGCCTGCCCGCTCATCGTGCTGTCCCATGTTGTTTGCTGGCAGGCGGCAGTTGCCCAGGATGGCGTCTGCCCACGGCCAGGGCTCGACCATGACCTGCTGAATGAAGGAAGGAACAAAGAGTCCCGGGAGGGAACCCGAGGCTGCTGGCCGGGCTCTCCAGGGGCGGAGGCTGAGCTGGGGTTCGGGGTATGAACTGCTTGGTGGGCTCAGCACCTGCGAACGGGAGTGGGAGACAGCAGGGTGGGGGGCAACTGCACGCCAGCCAGAGAAGCCCTGCCAAACCCTGAGCTCAGGGGGGACGTGGGTCACGAGAGCTGGCCCCTCTTGGGCCGAAGTGATAGGGCCTTTCTATCCGGTCTTGCTCAGTCAGCGAACGCAGTCTGCCCGAGAGAGCAGATCACACTCCCCATGGAGCCCGTCCCCTTGTCCCCACGCCCAGGCTGGACACACAGATTCATGGAGCCATGGAATCTGGTGGTGGGAACTGAAACAAGGGCGTAAGCAAATGACCCAACAGCCTGTGTTCCACGCCGTGGGCACCGGGGGAAGAGAAGGGCAGGGCCTCTCCCACCTGGGAGGAATCCAGTTGGCCCTGGGAGGTGAGGGAATTTGACTGGAGGGATCATTTGTGTGCGGATATCAGGAGCTGGAGTGGAGGGAGTTTCCCAGAGAATAGTGTGCAGAGCAGGACCGAAACCATGGCACGAGTCTGATCAAAACAACATAAAGCGTATAAAACAAAGGGAGTCACTCATGTCACCCAACATGGCTGTCGGTCAGCCGTGAGTGACACTTTGGTTCAAGAGGGAAACTACCTAGGTCGGAACAGCCTCATCTGGCAGGGGACACAGCTGTCTGCACACATGATCAGAACAGCCGTGCCTGCAGAGTGGGACCACCCATAGATGAGCTCCTGGGCAAATTCCACCCTTGCCCTCAGGGGTGTCAAGCAGACCAGACATTACCACCCATAGGTTCCTGGTCAAATTCCCCACTTGGCATCGGAGGTGCCAAGACATTTATCAAAAAGACCCCGAAGGGTGGAGGACACCACTCCCCAGGTATAACTGAGGCAGACTCCAGACCACCGCTGACACAGCTGAGCTCCGCACACCAGAGCGCTGCCCCGTGCCACGCCACGCTGATCTCCCTCGGCACGGCCACCAGAAGCTCTGCCCTGCTGGATGGAGGACCCTGTCTGCCCTGATGCCCACCTGGCTCCGGAGACCCTTTCTTGTAGGATGCTGACAACTCCCTTTCCCACCGGGGTGTCTCCTGGACCTGCAGACCTGTCCCCTATAGACTGCTCTGTGTGTGTGTGCGAGTTAGAATTCTCTTGGACTGTTAGTGTGTGAGCAGGATATTAATGCATGTTGATGCCCTACTTCGCGTGGACCTGCATCAATAAAAGCTGAGTGAATGGCATGGCTACTGTGTGTGATTCTTGTCTATCCCTTGCTGCTGGGTGACTTAGTGGCTGCTAGCCCGGCTGACTTACAGGAAGGACTCTATCGCCAACATACGCTCGTGACAAATGGGCAGCCCAGGGACAGGGCGCAGCCTCGTCATTAGCAGGGGCGCGCAGAGCTTAGCTGCCCGCAGACATGTGAAGAGGGTGGGGATGCTTCTAGAAGGGTGGGGGTGCGAAGAAGAAAAACACTGACCCAGAACAGGGGGCCCCTTTGCTCTTTTAGGACAGCAGCCTGGCGGGGGAGCAGGCTCTTCGGGGCTGCTCAGGGCACAAGGCAGGGCCCCTGCAGAAAGCTGAGTTATGCAACCCTCCACGATCAAAGTTCCATGAAAAGATAAGAGAAGTTCAAGGGAATGCTGGCATAAGACATCTCTTTAGAAACTGCCAGGAAGGGCAGAAAAAGAACTGGATCACAAGTGACCCCAAAGGTGACAGAAAAATGTGTTGTCAGGCATAGTCCGCCAGAGGCAGAGTGGCGCGTCCATCTTCTAAAGAAATCCCTACAGCCATTTCTGTCACCTTCCAGGCAGGAGGTGAGAGCCACTGGCACATTTTGTCCCCAAGGGCATCTGCCTTCTTCCCCCTCCCTCCCCTCTTCCCAGGCCCAAGTCTGAAGAGGCAAAGGTTTCCAAGATGTTGGTACCTTGGGTTGTCTCCTTCATTCCTTTGTCAACTCAGAGTTAAGTTGAGAAATTGGGCATTTGTATTTTTTTCCCCTTTTTTACATTTCTGGGCTTAGGGACTTCATTCTCTGATCAGCAGACTGCTTGGCACAGTGGAAGTAGAGATGAACCGTAATGCGGCATTTCTCTCTCTGGTTCCCAATATGAGGAAGGGGAGTCCTGTGTTTCCCCTGGGGAACCTGCATTTGCTACGGCCTCAGCGAATCCTTTTACCCCCGAACCTTGCCTGAGCCAACCACAGTGCCAGGCACAGGGAGACAGTCAGGAACCAGTGAATGAATGAATGAATCAGAGTGGAGGGCAGGCCGAGGGAGGGACTTCCATTTCTATCCCAGGTCCCACTCAAGGAACCCTCTCTGTTTCTCCCATCTGTCTTTCAAAAGCTACCTGGCCACCTTCAGAGCTTCTATTCCCACTCAGGGATAGATGACCAAGAACAGGACAAAGCTAGGGCCCTGAAGATAGAAATGTATTTTAATAGTAAAGGAGAAAATGAAATATAACAGCATGCATTCTGTCAGCCACATCACAATTCTAGTTGAATATTTAGTGAGATAAGGATCTTTAAATCCCTGTACTGACATTACCACCCCTGTCACCACCACCACCATCATCACCACTGTCACCATTGTCACCATCATTGTCACCATTTCCATCACCTTCACCATCACATCTACCACCATCATCACTACCAACACCACTGCCATCACCACTATGGATGTCACCACAGTGCGCACTGTGTGAGGTCCACGACTCCGGTGCTTCTATGAATTATTGAATTCCTAATTCCAGGTATGGAGCAAATGCTTAAGCCATATTGTTGAGTGAACATGAGCCAATGAGGAAGAGAAGAATGAAAGAAGAGAGAGAAAGGGACAATAAAAGAAGGCAAGGGACGGGGGAGGGAGAAATAGAAGACAGGTCTCGTGGGCTCAGTGGGGAGAAAGACTTGGGTCATCAATGGCTTCTCTTCCCCGAGATAATGGCTGTGGTAAGAACAAGCCCCGGGACCATAGACTGGCACAGGGGGATCATGTCAGGAGTGACCAGCTCTATTGGAGGAAGGGGGTTCAGAAAATGCCTCTTGGAGGAAATGATCATCTAAACTGAATTTTCAAGATGGCTAAGAATTTCCCAAGTGGACAAGAGCAGGCTTTGTGATCACATGGCCCAGCGTGTGTAAAGACAGGGAGGACTTGGGGAGAGGGGACTTTCTAGAGGGGACAGGAGGCTGAGCTGGCTGGTGGGTTGAGGGAAAGGGGACCTGTAGGTGTTGACATTATAGCAACAACATATCTTAGCTGTTGCTCTTTTCAAATTTTGGATTTTCTTTCATAGGCAGAGGGACTTGGGTGAGGAGAACAACATTGCTTCATTTGTTCATGTATTTATTATTTTATTCAGCAGCTATTTAGATGGCTTTTTAGGTGCGAGGTCCAAGGGATAGGGCAAATGAATACAACCACCAAATCTGTCTGAATGATTTCATTCTCACAATAAACTTGGGAGGTGGTGACTGTGCGCCCACTTGGTTACTGCTGGTCAAAATAACCTCCAAATATATTTTATAAACAAACAAATAATGGGGGGCGGATTTCGGTGCGTTAGTAAAAACAAATAGCTTCCAAGCGCTAAACTCAATGTTTTCATAGTTATGCTTCATGGGAACCTCGTGTGGGGAGCGTGAAGTCCATTTTCAGAAGAAACTGGAGCCTGGTGAGGTCACCTCTCCTGCCCAGACATGACAGCCAATAGGGGCTCCAGCCTGGATTGGAAGCCAGGCTGGTCCCACGTCAAAATACCACCTTCTGCAGTGATGGATGAAGCCGACACTGGAACCACAGATCTCGGCCACCCGTGTGTTAGGAGCATTGAGTTATTTTCGACACTGCAGTTGAAGTTCTTGACGGGGACAATACCTTCCGCCCTTCTTCTCTCCCGTGTTCGAATGCAGCGACAGGGTGGTCTCCTGCCCGCGTATTCCTGTTGCCCCGGGAACACGGGCTCCCCGGGGAGTTTGCTGAGCTCCCCTGCCCACCAGCTCTTCCCAGCCGGGCCCACTGAAGCGCGGACCCACTGAGAGGGCTTCGTTTCTCCCACCCCCTGCCTTTCAGCCTGACCTGTCTCTGGGGGGCTTGTGTGTCCCATGCCAGAGGCCCCTGGGTAAGGAGGGAGCCCCTGGTGTCTGCTGAAAAAGAAAACAGCTGACTTCACACACAGCTCGGTGGCATCTAGTCATATAGACCCAGGGGGCAGGTGCCCAAGGATGTGGCTCATGTCTGCCACTCCCACCAAGGTGTCCCAATGCCTAAGACCTGGTTGGTGCTACACGCATGTCTGCGGATGAACAAAGCGAGTGAAGGCTGAAGGGGGCTTTCACCCGGAAGCTGGGTGACGTCCCCAGCCACCCCACAGGGAGGACATGGCAGGTGAGCATCGAGACGTGAGACTGACAAGCCCACGTGAAGGCTCTGTTGTGCTTCCTGCCACGACAAGTGCTGCCCGGGGAGCCGAACGTATTAGTTGTTGTCCCTGTCCTGTGCTCTGACACCCACTCAGAGCGAGGGGGTCGCACACCCACACGCACGCCCACCCTGGGAGCTTGGCCTGTCTCCAGCCGCCAACTGCCACCATCTCAGGGACACGTCCCTTGGGAACCCTGAACACCGACCTTGTCCCAGATCAGGTCCCTGAGATCAGACCCGCCGACCCAGAGAACACCTGGGCCCCCCTGCCGGCCCCCTCCCTGGACACCACATGGCTACGAATCGCATCTCACCCCAGCCCCAGCCCTGCCCCCTTTCCCACCCCGACCCCGCACTGAGTTCTGAACATTTTCTCCCGCCCGCCACCAGCCATAGCTGAGAGCTGAGTCACAGTCACCGGCAGTTGGCTGAGAGTGCCTGCCTGGTGGCTCCGGCGCTCAGTTCTGCCTACATGCCTATCACCCGGGCGCTGCCCAGCCTGGCGCGTCACATCCAAGGCCACCAGTGTGTGGCCAGGTGGGGAACAGCTGCAACTGGGAGGTGGGGTGGGTGTTGGGGGTGATGTGGACATACCTGCCTTCGTGGCCCCATCTCCATTATCGGTGTCATCATAAAATATAATTGACGTGATGCACAATAATGATTATGATAAGAAAATAACAAGAGCAGCTCCCGTGGAGTGCTCTGCGCCAGGTGCAGGGCAAGGACTTCGCGTGAAAAATTTCTGAGCCTTTCCGCCAGGGAGAGGTAGGCATGGTTGCGTCCGGTTTCACAGGTAGGCGAGCGGAGGCGCAGGGACAAGATGGAGGGAGGTCTGGGGTAGCACGGGGCAGGAGTCTTGCCCTCACCGCTTCTCAGGCTGCGAGTCCCCCACGGAGCCCCCGGAACAACGGGGCTGGTCACCTGAGGAGGGAACCACTTCCGATCGGGGAGGCCAGAGGGGCTGACGAAGTCCACACCGGTCACGTCACTCCAGCATTGCAAAACCTGACTAGAGGAGGTTGTGTGGTGCTTGGGTTTTATTTATTTTATTGAATGTGTAAAAGATTTATTTAGGGAGACAGGAAGGGAGAAAGTGAGGGAGAGAAACATCAATGTGTGGTGGCCTTTTGCACGCCCCAACCTGGGGACCTGGCCCACAACCTTGGCATGTGCCCTGAGTGGGCATCGAACCTGTGACTCTTTGGTTTGCAGGCCTGCGCCCCATCCAGTGAGCCACACCAACCAGGGGGGTGCTTGGGTTTTAGCCCTCACACCACTCAGCTTTTGAGCTGATCACGTAGTGCTTTTTTAAAAATCCATCCCTAAAAGGAAGAATAGAGAAGCTACTAGGCCCTGGCTGGGAAGCTCAGTGGGTTAGAGCGCCGTCCCGCTATGCCGGAGTTGTGGGTTGATTCTTGTCCGTGCCTGGCGGCTAGCTGGACAGAATGTGGGGGAGAAGCGTCAGGGCAGGTGGAATCTCTCCCCTTCTCTGTCTTTCTCATCCCCCCACTGATGGAGTGTCTGACGCTTGGGAGGGTCCTGCTTGCTCCCAGCCCCAGGTTCCAGGCGGGTGGGAGATGTGTGGTTGCCTCGTGAGGAGGAACCACACTGAGGCTCAGTGAGGAGAAGTAGGCAGAAGTCAGCCATGTGCTGGCGGCGCCTGTCCTGAACTCCTGCCTGTCTTGCTCTGGGGGCACCTTGGAGGAGGAGGACCTCCCAAGGCCAACCGCACCTGTGCGTGTCCCACAGCTTCCTGTGGCTTTGTGATGGCCGTACTTTCTCCAGCTGCAACTGTGCTGGGGCCGCTGGAATGAAGCAGGAAAGCCTCAGACTTCGCTTTAGAGAGGCAGCCACCACCTACTCCAGGAAGTCTTCCTTGCTCTCGGGTGACTAAGAAGCATCTCTCCACTGGGAATTCCCAAAGGTTTGATCAGGCCTCTGTCACCAAACTGGCTTCAGGGTCCACCCTTTTCCTGGCCTGGTTGCTCAGGAGGGCGGACTGGGGCTACTTCTCCCTTGTCCGTACCCGGCTTGCTGCTGCCACGTTAGACGCTCAATCCGTTTTGTTTTTTTAAAGACTTCATTTATTTATTTTTAGAGAGACAGGAAGGGACGGAGAAAGAGAGGGACAGAAACCTCAATCGTGGTTGCCTCTCACAGGCCCCCAACGGGGACCTGGCCCACAACCCAGGCACGTGCCCTGACTGGGAATCGAACCTGTGACCCTTTGGTGTGTAGGTCAGTGCTCAATCCACGGAGCCACACCAGCCAGGACTAGACACTCAATCTGTGTGTTTAACCCGAACTCTGCCAGTCGGGGACAGACAGGAGGCTGCTTTGGAAGGGGACTAAGAGAGGGAAGGTGAGCCACACAGCAGTGGCTCAGAGATGGAAGGCGGGGCCCGCCTCCTGCTGTCTGGGCTTCGCAGAACCAGGAGAACAGGAGGGACCGGAGGAACGGGAGGAACCATCTGGGGGAACGCGGCAGCCGTTCAACACAAGGGCTTTGTGTGGAGCCCCACGGGCAACCCAGTTTTTCCTCCGTTTCTCCCCTTTCCTCCACCCATGCTATCTACGTTCAAGCTTTCTTCTTCTTTTGTATCAACATGTCCTTTTGAGGATGTACTTCCACTTAGTAACCAGGTGCTATTCAACATACTGCCCTCGACCTTGAACCTTAATCCCCTAACCTTTCTATTGGGAATTACACAGTTCTTCCTCATAGGCTTGTCAGAATTAAATGTATAGGTGTGTATACTGCTAAAGTCAGATTGGTGGGCTTATCCCAAAGGACTAGGAACATTTTTCCTTCCTTCCTTTCTTTCGTTCTTTCTTTCTTTCTTTTTCTTTCTTTCTTTCTTTCTTTTTTTTTTTCTTTTAATTTCCAGTTGTCCTCCCGTAAAGATTTTTCTGCAATGTCCTGCTCCTACACCTTCCGTCACCTGCTGTCACACCCATCTAGTTCTGGCTAGAATGGCATTAAGCACAGACTTGGGTCTGTATTATTTTAAATGAATGGCATTAAGCACAGACTTGGGTCTGTATTATTTTTAATGGATTCACAGCATGACTTCTGAGAGACGGCCCCCCTGAGGCAGACACGGGTCCAACGCATCCCTCTGACCCCACTGAACTGGCGGGTAACCTGAGAACCAGGGCAAAGGATGGCTTCTGGTCACCTGGTGCATTGTGGGTCACCTATGTCTGGAGCCCAGGATGCAGGCCCAGGCCATTGCCTTCCAGGCTTCCTAGAGCTCAGGAGCACCAGCAGTGATGCCCACCCCGAGTCTGCACCCGGGAGCGGGGCAGAGCCACCCACACCTGAGTGCCGTGTGGCCGTGTTCTGCAGCGGTGCCAGGGTGCCCCTGCCCACCCTCTTCTGCCCCATGAAAGAAATCTGGGGCAGGTGGTTGCACTCAAAGATGTTACAGAGACCGGAACCAGGGACGGGAAGGGAGTGTGTCACCCTGGTTCTGGGCATCGTGCCCTCACCTTTCTCTGAGCCAAACATCAGGTCCCAGCAAGCCAGGAGAGGGACATACAGAGCTCCCACGGTGTGCCTAGCACAGCGCTAAGTGCTGTGTGGGGTCGGGGAGAAGCAGCCCGCCTGAGCTTTTCCGGGGGTGAGGAAGGGGACCCCCAGGCATGTTCCTCTCCGGGTGTGGAGCCCAGCGGGGCGCTGGCCAGGCTGACCAGGGGAAAGGGTGGAGGTGGAGGAGGCCGGCTCAGGGATTCTAGGCAGCAGCCCACCCCATCTCTACATGAATCTGTGGGGCTGGGAAGTCTAGGGGACCATATTGGAAACTGGAGGCTGAAGAAAGAGCAAGACAGAAGCAGGGTCAGCAAGCAGGGTCAGAAGCCAGGGAGCAGCAAGACCTGGAAAAGCCAAAGAACATAGGCAAATCCAAGGAGTGTGTGTGTGTGTGTGTGTATGTGCGTGTGTGTGTTTGTATGTCTTAGGAGGAAAAATCAAGGGCCCGGGGACCCATCGGAGAAACATTTCTGCCTCCTTCCCCATGTCTGGTTGGCTGTAGGGGCTGCAGGTTGCTGCTAGCTGTCCAAATACTGTGGCCACCGATTTCATTTACGGTCTTGCAGAGCTGTTGACAGAGCAGGGATTAAGAAGCAGAAGACCTGCCCTGGCTGGTGGGGCAGTGGGTAAGGCGCCGGCCTGCAACCCCAAAGGTTGCTGGTTCAATTCCCAGCCAGGGCACATAACCAGGTTGCAAGCCAGGTCTCCAGCCAGGTCCTTAGCTGGAGGCAGGTGAAAGGCAACCATACAATGATGTCTCTCTCCCTCTCTGCCTCTCTCCCTTCCCCTCTCTTTGAAAATAATAAAATCTTAAAAAGAAGAAGAAGAAGAAGAAGAAGAAGCAGAAGGCCTGACTTTCAATTCCTGAGTCCGCTAGTTATCTGGTCATAGGAACCTCAGTTTTCTAATGTGTAAAATAGGCCTAAGAGCGCATCATTTACAAAGTTGATGTGAAAAATGCATAATATCTATCAACAATGTACCTAGTAATAATGTGGATAAAGAGATTTGGTTCTGCAGAAGTCGGGAAGAAGAAAATAAGATACAGGGAATGAGATCAGAGGGAGCTCAGAGGTTCCAAAGCCTGTTTTCCTGCTTCTGCACCTGTTGGTTAAGAAACACCCGTGGGCTCCCGCTGAGGTTTAAGTGCTCTGGTTGCTCAGACCATTAGTCCTCTCTCATGCGCACACATTCTGGTTTGGGATTAGCCCTCATGTTGTGTATGCTGTTGAATTTCAATACATCACAGTATACCCATCTTATTCATTGTGATATATTTTATTCTGGCTTTTGTACGTGTCATGCTTATGAAGTTCTTTCCTAGTCTAATGTAAAAACAAACTCTCCCAATACTCTTTACTTTAATTCTTTGAAAGTTAAATATTTAAGATTTTGTTTGCAAAGTGACTTTTATTTTCAATAATATTAATAGAATTGTTTACCTTTTCTCTATTGTTTTGAAATGCCATTTTGGATACAATGACTTTTGGTTATTTACAGAGTGCTTCCTGAACATTTTTGTGACTTATACTTTTATTTCTTTTATTTTTTTTTTCTTGCTTAGATTTTTGTATAGAAAGAAAAGTTTTTAATATTTTGTGTTGCAACCTCTTTGGGGCCCCCAGGGTCTTGTTGAAGCTTGCTTTAAAAATGTTAGTTTTCTTTGAAAATCATTTATGATGCTCTCATTGGAGCTAATTTAATGAACAAAGTTACATTTTCATTAACTCAATCTTCACCTTACTTTTTGGTGATCCAGTTTAATTTGTCCTAATGTGACCGGGGCACCAAAGTGTTTCTCACTGTTGGTCATTGGCTCCCAGGGCTGCCGCTCATGAGCGCTAACGGGGAGTCCTGTGGGAGGCAATTGTGTGGTCACCCATGCAAATGGAAATTAGGACCTGGGATGGTGGCTGAAACCCTTTCACTTGTTTTTTTATTCTTCTGTCAACGGACATTTGAGCTGCTTCCCCTTTGGGGTTATCGCACGCATGAAGCTGTGTGGACTTCTCAGAACCTGTCGGATTTGCGATGAACAGGTCAAAGCATAAGTATAGGCTGCGCTTCCATGGGCCCTGCCAAGAATTTTCCACCGTGTGTGTTCCAGCTTCCCCACCGCCAGCTGTGTAAGAAGAGTTCCACCTGTTCCACACCTTGGGTGCATCAGCCCTTCCTAATTATAGTTTTTCTGTTGTCAGGGAAATGCAAACCCAAACCGCAATGAGCTACCACCTCACACCTGTCAGAATGGCCCTTGTTAAAAAGATGGCAAACAACAGGTGTCGGCGAGGATGCGGAGAGAAAGGAGCTCTTGTGTGCTGCAGGTGGGAGTGAAAATTGCTGCAGCTGCTCCAGTGGACAGTGTGGAGGTTCCTCAGAACATTGCCGGTTCAAGCCGGCAATTCCACTTCAGGATATTTACCCAAAGGAAACAAAAGCAATAATTCAGAAAGATATAGGCACCCCTGTGTTCATTGCAGCATTGTTTGCAATCGCCAAGATATGGAAGCCACCTAGGGGTCAGTCTGTAGATGAATGGATAAAGACGACATGGTACATATATGCAATGAACTATCACTCAGCCATAAAAAGAATAAAGTCGTACTATTTGTGACAACATAGATGGACCAAAAGGGCATTATGCTAAATGTTGTAAGTTTGAGAAAGACAAATACCATATGATTTCACTTACATCTGGACTAAAAAACAAAACAAACAAATGGAATGAAACAAATGAACTAGTAAATATACAGGAGAAACTGATGGTCGCCAAAGGCAACAGAATGGGGAAATAGAAACTGGGAAAGGGTTTAAGAAGTACAGACTTCTGATTATAAATTAACTCATGGGGATGCAATGAACAGTGTACAGTCAGTAATACCATACTAATGATGTGCAATGACACAGGAGCACTAGACTTATGATGGCAATCACTTCATAAGGTATGTATGTGTTAAATTGCCCTACTGTTCACCAGAAACTAACGTAATACTATCTGTCAACTATAATTAAAAGTAAATTTAAAAACTAAATAAATGAAAAGTTTCGTTCATCTGGTGAATGATAGTGGTGTCTTGTTGCAGTTTTATTTTGTATATTTCTGCTGACTGAGAATGTAGAGCCTCTTTTCAGACACTTATTGGCCAGTTGAATGCCTTCCCTTTGAAATAGTTGTCCAAGTCCTTGCTTATTTTTTGCTGTTTTCTTTTCCTTACTGATGTGCAGAAATGTTTAAAAATAGATACTAGTCCTTTATCACACATATGTCTGATAAGTACCATCTCTCAGTCTGTGAATCGCCTTTGTATTCTCTAAGGCGACTTTTGATGAACAAAAGCTCTTAATGAAGTTCAATTTATTAGTTTACATGGTTAATACACTTTTACATGCTGTTTAAGAAGACTTTGCCTATCTCATAAAGCCATGATTCTTCTACTGGATGTTCTTCTAGAAGATTCATGGTTTTGATAATGGTGGCTTTTGAGGCACCCCCCCCCCCAAAAAAAAAAAAGCATTGGATATCAGCAGTTTCATAGGATTTAGTTTAATACTTTTCACATTCGATCTATGACGTTATCTGTCTATCTATTTATTTATTTAAAAGCGAGAGAGAAACATCAATGTGTGGTTTCCTCCCATATGCCCCCAACTGGGGGTCTGGCCTGCAACTCAGGCACGTGCCCTGACTGGGAATCGAACCAGTGACCCTTTGGTTTGCAGGCTGGCACTCAAACTACTGAGCCACATCAGCCAGGGCCGGCCTATGACTTTCTTAAGTTAACTTCTGTTCATGGAGTGAGATGGGGCTAAGAGTCACATCCCCCCATCTGGATATCCAGAGTCCCCGGCGCTGTTTGATGAGAGGATTGCCTCCCCTCCACTGAACTGCAGTGCAGTGGTCCTTTGTCCTACAGTTGCTGGGGGAACTGCCCTGGATTCTCTAATCTGTGCCATGGATCAGTTTATCTGCTTCAGTGCCAGCACCGTGCCAGCCTAACTACTGTGACTTTACAGGCATTCTGGCTACCCGGCGGTGTACAGACACTCAGTGTTTCAGAGATGTCCCAGATCCTCCCACCATCTCCAGGTGGGAACTACCTGTTGGAGAGAAAATAGTCTTCACCTTGGATGCCCATCATAACAATCCTCAGGGGAGGCTCTTCAAAGCATCATGACTCCAGCTTTAACCTAGACCAACTGGGTCAGAGCCTCTGGAGGGAAATGCAGAAAACAAATAATTTTTAAAGCTCCCAGTTGGTTCTACTGTGCTCCCAGGGCTGAGATACTTGCATGAGAGGTAGGTGATTCCCCTTTTTCAGAAGGGAAACCTGAAGCTGAAAGTCACGTTTTCTAGAGGCGTCACTCACTTTCTCCCGGCTGCAGGTTCTTTGTTGGGCTACTCTTGTCCCCAGTTCTAACTTAAAGAACTCCTACTCATCCTTCAGAACCCAGGTCAAGAGTGCCCATTGACGAGGCTTCCCCAAACACTTTAGATAGGAGAAGGTGCCCTTACCTGCCAGAGATACCACCACCTCAGCGTGGCTGCACCCTTGTGTGTCCCTGGTGGGAGCCAGGCTTTGGGGTCAGGGCAAGGCATGCTCACTAACATGTTCCTAGATCGCTCATAGGCCAAGCGTCTGGAGAGCCAAGAGCAAGGGTGGAACTGGAAGCTCCTCGTCCCCTCTCACTCAGACATGTGGCCCTGTTGAAAAACATACTCAGGCCACTCCCCAGGCTCGGGCCACTGCCTCTTGTCCCTACAATGTCCCCAGACTATAAACCATCTTCACCCCACTAGCCCTCGGTGAACACCAGGCCCACATCCAGGGGCTTTGAGTCTTCCCATCTATAGGTGGTCGGCGTGGCCTCCAGACTAGGCTATGCCCCTGGGTGGGTCCCAGGAGGGGCCCGGTCCTTTCATAGCCTTCTTCCAGCTGCTCCTCACTGTACCTTGGCTGGGACAGGGATCCCAGGACACTTCTCCCTGACAGGGGTGGGCATTTCCTCACTGAGTCAGTGCCCAGCTGGGCCTGGCCTCCAGCCCATCTGTGGTGACCTTCCACGGTGGCCTCCTGGCCTCTGGGTGCTAGCTATCCCGGCTCAGGCACCCCCAGAGCAACCCCCGTCCCTCAGGGGCCTCCCGTCTGGTTCAGATGCTGACCCTCCGCTGCAAGTCTCCCAGGAAAGCTCACCAGCAACTGAGTGTGTCTGGGGCAGGCCAGCGGGTGTGGCCCTCAGACTTACATCGGCCTCACCCTGTCATTAGCAGGCAGTGTTTTTCCTTCCAAACCAGGGCGCAGACCTGGATTCTGGGTCAGCATTTCCTGGCTGGCTGCCAGCTTTCACGTGGTGGGATGGCTGCCTTCACTTCGGTTTGTCCGGGTGTCCGGGGTGTGTGGCCTTGTGCACCCCTCGGCGGCCCTGACCAGGTGCATTCTGGCTGCAGAAGGTGGCAGCTCCCGGCCTCCTCCGCTGGCTCTGCCTGACGCTGGGGCCCCACAGCCCCACAGTGCTGGTTGGTCTGGTCCGTGAGTGTCTCAGGATGTGGCTGAGCCAGGCCAGTACCCTTTCTTTTCTAGAAGCTTTCACTGGGTCACCTGCTCCGTATAGCTGTGGGGACAGAGTCTTGTCTCCGCGGAAAGCAGCGTCCCTAAGCAAGGAGAAGCTTTCCCCACAACCCTTGGTGCTGCGGCTGGGCAGAGCCGACTGTGAACCCTCCCCCGGTGGGAAGGGATGGTTAATGATTTTCCTGCTCATTGGAGTTCATCTGAGAAAGCAGGGGCTGGAGGTAGGTAGTCGGGCGCATTGCTGGCCCATCCCAGGATCGGTGGGTTTGAAAGTTTCTCAACATCATCACTGCTCCTCTGTCGGGTAAACCTGAAGCCAAGAATTCCATTCTATTTCCAATCTTTTAAAAGTGAATTCTAGCCCTGGCCGGTGTGGCTCAATGGGTGGGGCATCTTCCTGCAAACTGAAAGGTCGCTGGTTTGATTCCACGTCAGGGCATACGCCGGGGCTGCAGCCAGGGCCCCAAGTCGGCAGACTACAAGAAGGAACCAATCAATGTTTCTCTCCCTCTCTTTCCCTCTCCCTTCCCCTCCCTCTAAAAATGAATAAATAAAATCCTTTTAAAAAATGAATTCTAAAGCCATACCTGCTCTTTAAAGACAATTTGGAAAATACAGAAACGTGAGGAGGGAAAAACCAGCCATAGCCTCATTATTCTGGAACAACAAACATGCAATCAGAACACAATCTGTATTTTTCTGAAATGGTCATACATTTTGATGTGAAGTTTTTGATCTCCTACCCCTAACAGGAACTATGTATGTAATTGTCCACTCACCTCTTTTGGGTTCTCTTCCCCGAAAGGACTCCAGGTGAGCTAAGGCAATAGAGCTGACAACTGTACTTGCAAAATAGGGAAAAAAGGGAGGGACAAAGGGAATGACTCCAAGAAATTCAAGTATGCGGCTTTTCCCAGGGGTAACAAAGGTGATGTCTGAATATTTCCCGTCAGGACTATAGGATGATCTACCTGGAAAATACTCCAGGTTCCAGACCCACGATGATTGGGAAATACAGTTGTTGCAAAAAAAAAAAAAAAGAATGGACTTTGTTAGGGAAGCCACCACCCAGCAGGTGTGGTCTGAACATCACGCTGCCACCTCAGATAGATAAGAGAAGTCCTGGGAGGTGGTGTGGCCATACCTCTTGAGCATCCATCCCGAGCTCACCTGGGCCAGCTCATTTTATTGGCCTCCCTCTAATTTTCCAAGAGGTCATGGGGGTATAAATAATAAAGCAAGAAAAGCAGCTGCATTTGGCTGGCTCTGTGGATTTCTTCTGAATGTACTGTGAGTATGATATGACCCTTTTGAAAAGGCCCAGTGCTTCTTGTCAGGTGAACCATCAGGTGAAGACTGCTTTAGACTGTGGGAAGATGCAGACCAGTCCCAGGGGGATGGTTCTTGAAGAGAATTCTGGAGGAGTCCCAGACCTGGGAAGCCCTGCTCTTAGAGAGGCATGGACTTGTTTTCTTGGATGTCCCATGTTCATGGGGGTTTTACCCCAGTGCTTTCCTGGAGGAGAATGCTTCGTGGATGTGGGGGGTGGAGTTGTCTTGGGGGCCAAGGGATCCCCCTGACTCAGGTCTGCCCCTGCCCTAGAGTTCTGGCCACAGTCAGCCTTGTCTGGGAGCTTTCCTGTGTCTTTATCTCCACCCAAGGACAGAGGCTGTAGCCACCAACTGGCTATTCCATGGACAGAGTAAGGCTGGGCAGCTGGTCTCATGCCCTGTTGCAGAACGGCCTTCATGTACTGAATTCCCACTCTGATCTAGCAGTTGCTCATTGTGACTTCAGATAGCTCCCTTGTCCCCTCTGGGACTCAGTTTCCCCTCTACAGTACAAGTGGCCCTGATGTTGATGGTTGCTGAACCTTTCCAACCCACCTGTATTCCCTTATCCTAGAACGAAGTCCCGAAGGCAGGAGGGACAGGCCAGGCAAGGAGCTGGGATGAGCCTGAGCACCTGGAGAAGTCTGTGGGCTTGCTGGGATGCTGCATCTTGGGGGAGAGTCCGAGTCTGGGCTCTGCAGGCTGCGTGTCCCTGGGGGCCCAGGGGCAGCATCAGCACGGACCATTCCCAGGGCAAGGTGTAGAGCCCCAGAGCCTGGCACGTGGTCAGGGCTCCACATATTCCTTAAAAGAGGGAAGGCGGACATCTCCAGGGTCAGCTCAGAGGCGAGGGAAAGTGTGTGTAGGTTCTTGGTTTCCCAGGAGGGAGGGTCAAGTGTGCCACAGTGGACACACAATAGGGTTATTTCATGGGTCTTCTCTCAACTCGAAGGATGTGTCTTACCGTCATTAACTTGTAACTGGCTTTAAAAATTAATAACTTCTAATACATCTAGAGCGATCTCCTCTTGACACAGTGTCGATCCCTTAAGATGGGTGGACACAGAGCCTGTCCAGGATGCCTGCGGGAGCCCGGGACTTTGGTGCTGGTCCTTGGGAAGCCAGAGTATCTTGGTGGGAAGAGCCCCTCAGGTCACTTGGGCGAATGGTGGGCACTGAGTTCATCTACACACTACGCTCCGTGGGGGCTCCGGGAACTATTGGAGGAAAGCTGGGGTCTCAGAGGGCCTGGGGTTCCTTGGGGCACAGTGCCTGTGCCCAGCCGGTGCAAGAGGAGGCCCCGCCATGAGCCGGGTCCCCGCAGCTGGCTAACTTCGTCCCTTTAGGGCTCACTGGGGACAGGAACTTGTCCAAAGCTTCCTGAACATTTTAGTCACATTGGCTTGCATGGACGGACGCAACATAAACTTTTCCTTCCAGTGAGGTTCATCACGGGGAAGACAGTGCAGCGCACTGTCACAAGAGAGGTGACCTGGGGTGGTGGGGGAGGTCTCTGCCCTTGGAAATCAATGGTTCCAACCTGCTCTGCTGGGATGTTTTCTCCTGTGCCCTGTGTGCGTTAGGCTGGTGGGCGTGTTGATTCCACAGGCCCCTGGTGATGCTACCCAGCGCGCCGGTGTTTCGTAACGTTACAAAGGCAGCGGCAGTTAAATGTGCGAGCCCCTTCCACGGCCCCGCCTCTTCGTTGCTTTGATTGACTGGTCCCAATTACTGGGATTATCAGGATGGAGGGGGAGTGAAGGTGGAACCAGCTCCCCGCAGCTATCAGGTGGGTGGGCCCCTCCGGTGGGCCCTTCCCCGCAGACCCAAGGCCTGAGCTCTGTGGGAAGAGCTCCTGGTTTGTTCCTGGGGTGGGGATGGGGGATACACCTGGTTGGCATCTTCAGGATGAATGGCTCCCTGAGTCAGTGCGATTTTATCTTTTCGTAAGAGAAGGAAATCGTTTCCCCAAGTTAATGGGGAAGGTGGGACCGGGAGAATCAGCAAATTCAAGTGCTGGTTGAAGCTCTAACTGCCTCACGTGCACTGGCAGTTCCTGTCTTGGTCTTTTTTCTCCTTTATTTTGTTTACTTATTTTATCTAGAGTGACAACCCCCACCCCAAACACACACACACACACACACCCCAAAATAAAAACTGAAACAGGATTGCTCAACGTGGGCAATCTATCGATCTATTAATTTATTGGGAAACAGCCAGCCACTCAGCTATTTTAATTGATGGAATAAACAAAAAGGAGCCACTCAAGCGTCTGGGGCGGTACTTACCTGACAAGTCTGGGTCAGCGTGGGGCCTGTGGAGATGGATGGAAAGGCCCAAAAGTGGGCCTAGTGTGAGCTGTTTGGGGAGAGACAGGCCAGACGGTGGGCATCGCGGGACTGGGCAGGAGGCCTGTGGGGACCACTGTGACACAGGAGTTGGAGGAAGCTGAGACCCGGCAGGGAGCAGACTGTGTCCCCAAGGGTGGGAGCCGTGAGCTGATTAGCAGCATCTAGTGGGGAAGAGATCAAAGGTTGATGTGAACACCCCCCACCCTCCGTCATTTAAAAGATGACCATTTGGAAGCTCTGAAGGGCAAAAGGGCTTGTCGCAGGCCACCGAACAAACATGTGATGCAAAAGACCAAGATCCAGACTCCTAATTCCATGATCAGTTCCTGTTCCTGAAACCGGTCGCTGACTAGGCATCGTTGTAAAACCGTGTGTGTGCCAGGGCTTCTAGTACCTTCCCTGCCCTGCTCCGGGTGCTGGCCCCGTCCTGCCCTGGCAGACCGCTCAACGGCTGTGCTCTCGCCCGGCTGGTGAACCGACTGCGGAGAATGTCCTCTGATCTCCGTGACGGAAATGTCTGCATCTCTCCACTCCTGGGCTTCGGGCCATGGTGCCACCGCTGTGCTGAACGCGGGACACTTCTGGTTATTCCTCCAGGCAGGCTTTGTCCACAGTCCAGCCACTAAGCTGAGAGACAGAACCCATTCCCCTTTTTACGTTCTTTTCTGATCGGAAACATCACCTTGGATTGTATTGATCTCCTCTTCTATAATCTCTCTTCAGGCAGTCTCTAGAACCCTTGTTCATCACCAAATGAAAGTTTTCATTTTTACTAAAAAAAAAAAAAAAAAAAAAGGTGTCATTAGGAATGGAAGTTGAGGGGTGGGGGTTGTCACTCTAGATAAAATAAGTAAATATCACCTAGGCTCAGAGAGGGAAAGGCCTTTCCACAATGTCACACAGCTACGCGGCGTAAGGTCAGAGCCAGGACTCCTGACTTCTGAGTAGCTCCAACTTAAAAAATAAATAAATTATACATGTATATACATACTTGTATTTGTTAGGGTGCTTTTGGCTTCAAGTAACTGACCGGGTACCCCACCTAGCCCCCCTGGAAGTCTAGAGCTAGGTGGGCTCCGCTCCGGTTTCTCTGCAATGCCCTGTGCCAGCCCTCCCTGCACTCTGGCTTTGTCCTGGAGTCAATCCCCTCGCTGGGCAAATGGCTGTGGAAGGTGTCTACCCCTTTCTGCCCAGAACATCCAGGGGACGAAAAGAGCAGCACCCCAACTTCCAGCAAAGAGCCTGAAATTCACCCTCCTGGGCCATGTACGTCACATGCCCCTCCCTGAACAACTCAGGGGCTCCTGAACCGGCCCCTCCAGGAGACGTGCAGTTATCACGCCCCGGTCCAGCAGAGAGGCCGTGGGTGCTGGGGATGAGCCCTGGGCCCCCGAGGCACGTAGGCTGCCCGAGGGAGGGGAAGACACCTGGGAGAAAGTGGAGTTTTGTCAGAGAGGGGCGAGTGGGGGAAACCATGAGTGGGATGTGCTGGAACTTCATGCCTGGGACCAGAAGCTCCTTGAAGACACATTTTGCTCTGACGATGGCTTCGCCCACAGTGCACAGCACAGGGGGTTTCTGGCACAGCGAACTTGGGGATTTGGGGTGCCCCTGGGCGCAATCCCTGTGCTGGTATTCATTCGTCTCCCCATTCTGTCAACTAGAAAGAGCCTCCTCCACTTAGCTTCAGGGGGCCTCCCCGGGGCCCGGCCAGTAACACTGGGCTGTGAGCTGTGAGGGCGGAATGCTAACAGCTCACAGGTCCCCCACACCTCAGAAAACTGCCCTTGTCTGATGGGAGGTAACTGGCGCAGGAAGTTACACCCCAGGCCGTGTATCCTGGGGGCCACGGACTGAGGGAGCCCCTATGAAAAGCCAGAATGCTTGCCTCTTGGCTCAGTGCTGCCCTTCATGCTCCAGGGCCCGCCCCCTGCTGGTCAGGTCAAGACCAGATGTTCCCTGGAGCCAGCTGCATCCTTTCTCTGCTCCTCCCCTTTCTTTCCAGAGGGGCTCCCCCTAACAGCTCTCCCTCAATAAACACGCTCGCTTGACTCCTGGGCTCAGAGTCTGCTTCTCAGGACCCCAAGCAAAAACAGCCACGAGTAGTCTTTCCTGCTGAGGACAGGCTCAGGTACCTGACGGTGTAAATCACAAGAAAGAAAACAGTGGTGACAGCGGACCAAGAAAGGACATGCATCTTTACCTGGCACATAAGTTGGTGTAACAACCATTGGCAGTAGCTTTTCGGAAGAGCACACTTTTGGCAGCTCTCTGCAGTTTTAGGGCTAGAAGTGAAGGGAAAACAAGGGATGAAATGCTTGTCCCCCCAGAGCTCAGCGGTCAAAGCTGAGCAGCAGTGAGGGGGCAGCAGCCCCGAGGCAGGCAGACCTGGCGTGTCCTTCGTAACAGAGACCTGGGTTCTCTAGGGTGCATATTCCCCACTTACAGACCATGTGATCTCAGACACAGGGCTTGATTTCTACCATTTAGTCAAGATTCTTCGGGTCCCCAGGGGAAAAATCCAATGCAAACCAGCCAACCCTGAAAAGGAAGTTTATTGATTTATAACTGGGAAAAATGGGGGTGGTTAGGCTTCAGGTAAAGCTTGATCCAGGGACTCCGAAGATCCCCAAGTATTTCTGTATTTCTGCCCATTACACTCTCTCTCCACCAAACACACCCCCACCACACACACACACATTTGGCTCCAGGCTCCATCATTAGGCCAGACTCAAGTTAAAAGGCCTCTGTAGTCTCAGGGAAAGACGCTGACTGATCCGATTTGGTGTACAGTCTCTTTCTTTGCCCTTCAGTGTGGCAGGGATGAAGGGTTATGATGGCTTAACCTTGGGCACACGTCCACACTGTGGTATTTCCTCACTGTCATCCAATGGAGTGGCGGGAGCAGCTCGTCAAAGGAATTGGGATTCTGTCACTGTAAGATGGGGAAGATGGTACAAGAATGGGAGCTGCTTTCTACACACGGGCCTCTCATTCATGAAATGGGGACAATCATACCTTGTCCCGAGGTGACTGTCTAGGTTAAATGCTACCATGGATGTCAGAACAGAGAGACCACTGTGCACAGCACATGCTAGTCACTGCATCACTCCTTTCATCTGGCCTTCCTTGTCCATAAGGTAAGGACAGGGGGGCATTCGTGTTCTTTTTTCCCGATAACCTCAGGTCTGCTTCTCCACAGGACACTCTCCAAGGAACATGAACCTTACACTGGGCCTGGGCCTGCTTCTGGCTGGCCTCCTCACTGCGGAAGGTCTCCTGAAGCCCAGCCTTTCTCCAAAGAATCACGAAGTTGTGAGCCGGGTCCAGGGGTGGAAGGGAAGGAGGGCCGCCCAGGAGCTTGCAAGACCGAACATGGACTTCGGTTTCAAGCTGTTCAAGAAGCTGGTCTCCACGAGGCCTGGCAACAACATCTTCTTCTCCCCCGTGAGCATCTCTACGGCCTTCTCCATGCTGTGTCTGGGGGCCCAGAACTCCACGCTGGCTGAGATCAGGCAGGGCTTCAACTTCAGAAACATGCAGGAGAAAGACATCCATGAGGGCTTCCATTACCTCGTCCGCAGGCTGAACCAGGAGAACCAGGATCTCCAGCTGAACCTCGAGAACATCTTGTTCATTGACCGGAGGCTGCGGCTGGAGAAGAAGTTTATGACAAATGCCAAGAACCTGTACGAAGCCCAGAGCGTCCCTACTGACTTCCAGAACTTGAAAACTGCTCAGAAGGAGATCAATGACTATGTTAGTCAGAAAACCCAGGGGAAAATCAGCCACCTGGTCAGGAATATAGACCCTGGCACCATGATGCTTCTTGTCAACTCCATCCTGTTTCGAGGTAAGGCTTGGGACAGCTTGGCATGGAAAAGATAGCATGACCAGCAGATAGAATTGAAACCAGGGTTGGCCACGCACCTGCTCTGTGACCTTGAGTTCATAAGTGACTAATCTCTCAGGGACCCACTTTTCCTACGTGCAAAATGAGTACCTTGCTACATAACTCATGGGGCAGTCATTGGCGTTCAAAGCGAAAAATAGATGTGACACGAACTTGGTGAAGTTTAAATTATCCTCCATTGGTGTATTTTCACTATAACTGATTATCCTCACACAGCATTGGTTAAAGAGGTTGCAGGGATATTCCTTTCCTCAGTTTTTTAGAAAAGGAAAGTGAAATTCAGAGAGACATTAATTGACTTAGAAAGACGTTAATTGACCTACTCAGTTACAAAGCCAAAATCAGGACTATAATGCACTTTTCTTGGCCCAAGGGCTGTCCATGTTCCAACTGTCCAAGTAGACACCGAGGATGGTGTTGATGATGGTGAGGTGATCACTTTGGTGGGTGCCTCAGCCTCCTGTCAAATCTTGTAGATTCCCAAGTCTGAGGGTAAAAGACTGAAAAATAAGGTGGAAGAATATTCCCAAGTCCAAGCATCATCTCCACCCCCCACATACTATACACACGTACATCCACACATCAAGGTTGGCCAACGTAGGTGAGAATCAGAGGTGACAGCCCTCAGGCCAGGCAAGATTACTCCTGGACTGTTGCAACCTGGCCCTGAATATGGAAGTTTAGTTCTCCCCAAACCCACAGGGAGGCTGATGGCAACAGAAGAAGGAAAGAGTGATAATGGTAGACAAAAATCTCAGTTACTCCAAGCAGATGGAGAAAGGAGAATTGGACATTCGCTCAGTCCCTACCTACACCCCCTAGATTACAACAAGATCAATGGTGACAATAATGCTGACGATGACTAGCATCCAGGCAGCACTCACTATACGGTCACTAAGCAGTGTTGCTTTTTCCTAGTCCTGCAGCAGCCCTGTGAGGTGCCCATCAGCGTCCCCATTCTGCAGATAAGGACACTGAACCCCAGGGAGACTAAGACACTTGTCCAAGGTTATCCATCTAGAACCGCAGAGCTAGACTTTGCGCTCTGGGGCTCTGGAGGTTGTGATTGTAAACAGATCCAGGTCTGCGTTTATGGCCAACAGCATCCCAGAATCCTCGGGTCGGAAAAGGGGCGCTCAAACACCCAGCTTTGGGTGCTCCCTGCTCTTGAGCAGCCAGCCAGGGGCAGACCGTTCCATCATTTTCTTAGTCCCCAGTGAGAGCAGCTCCTCCAGGGCTAACTGAGACTAAAGCTGAGCCTTTTTTATTCACATTGGACCCAAACAGCCCTCACGCAATATAATCTAAGTCTCTCTGCTGAGACCCGGTCCGCGGGCCTTCTCACCCTCAGGAGACCCTGTGCTTGGGGCTGTCTGGAGTCTTGGGGAACTGGTAACCAAGGTCCAGCCCACCTCACCAGGGATCTGGGGGCATGTCATGAGCACAGGGATTCCTGGAGGTCGGGCCCGATACCCCAGAGTGTCCAATCTTTCCCTGAACGCGTGTAGACAGAGACCAGCGCTCAGCAGGATTCAGTCGCCGCTTCTCCTTCAGGACACTGACGGCGCTTTGTCCTTCCATCTGAAGGCAGGTGGAGGTACGAGTTTGATCCAAAGTTAACCAAGGAGGAGGATTTTGCTGTGGATGAGAACAAGCCAGTGAAGGTGCCCATGATGTTCCACGGCGGCATGTACGCAGTCGGCCGGGACGACCAGCTGTCCTGCATGGTCCTGGAGATGCCCTACTACGACAACGTCACGGCCCTCTTCATCCTTCCCGACGCGGGCAGGATGAGGCAGGTGGAGGAGGCCTTGGGGCCCAACACGTTTCAAAGGTGGAAAAAGTTAATCACAAAAAGGTAAAGAGGGGGTTCTGGGGTGCGCAGCTTCTTCCTTCCTCCCCCCCCCCCCGCCCCACTCTGTTTTCTTCTCCTGTCGCAGGTTTCCTGAGCTCTTACCCCACCCCCACCTCCAAGTTAGGTGGGACAGCTTCCCCCAGGGCTGTGGCCAAGGTGCTTCACGGTCCCCTGGCCAAGCCCCTCTGCAGCCCTCGCAGCTGAAGTCATCGCCAGGGTGTCGCACACACACGTTTCTGGGGGACGGTCACCATCTTTCTGGTTTCAGGAGAGGACCCACCCGAGTGAGGGTAGGCTCTGTGAGGTTGCTGCGGCAGCATGAGCCTTGCTGGAGGTTTGGGGGTAACAGATCCCAAGTTCCCCACAGGGGCGCAGGGACATCTGTGGTGCATAGGAGCGGCTTCTCATGGAGTCCAAGTGCAGGCTGCTCTGAGGGTCTCTTCCAGAATATGCCCCCGACTCCTCCCCATCCGTGTCCCCCACCTCATCTCCTGCCTGAGGCCAGGACCCCCTCCGGGAGGACAGGAAGAGCAGTGTTCCTCCCAGTGAGGCCAGGTCCTCCTCCCCGGTCACATGTGGCCCAGCCCCTCCTGGGAACATCACACCCTCCCTCAGGAAGTATTCTGTCCATGGTCCCGGGGGGAAAGTGCATTTTGTCAGACGTGATAGGCCCAGCTTCCTGCCCTCTGAGCGCCTGCGGTCCGGGCCACAAGTCTTCAAGTCTAGATCAGTCCTCTGGTCCTTCATGGTAGAATGTGGAGGACAACCCTCCGGAAGCGTGGGTCGAAGTGACGATCACTGGTAGATACGACTCCTGCTATGAATGGAAGAAGAGATATGGGCTGGAGGCTGGAGCGGTGACACAGGGCCAATGGAGAGGCTTTTGTTTTTGTTTTTCAGGACAGGGGTTACTACAGCAGGTGCTCTGGTCCTGAGAATGGTCAAGGAGACACCATTTATGGAGGGTGCTGGGGAGAAAGGGAATACGGAATGGGGTCTCGGGTAGGCAAGAATAAATGGGGTTCGGGCCCTCATGTGGACACCTGACCACAGGTCCCAGGCAGAGTGGCCAAGCCAGGTCCCACCCACAGGGGACATGAAGCTGCCGACACTAGGGCCAAGGGTGAACACGTGCTGATCACTGGCTATGCTGAGCACCAGTGCATTTGTCATTTGTACCAGGCCTCTCGCTATCCCCCCTGGGTCCATGGCCATTGTCACCATTTTCACACAAGTTGCTCAGAGACCATGGCTGCAAGTCACAGAGCTCCTGAGTGGCAGAGTGGATTTCAACAGCTTTGCCCAGCTTCACATCTCGGGGTCCTGCTGCCTCTAGTGTCCGGCCTAGTGGGGTGGCAACTGGCTCAGGGCTGGGCATGGCTGAGCCTGCAGTGAGGAGACCTCAGTGGCTGCAGCCGGGGGCCGTCAGGCAGTGGGGACTTGAGAAACTTCTATAGATGAAGTTCTAGAGTGGGTTTGATGTGAAGCAGAGATGATCCTGAGAGCACGGGTGTTTTAAAGGGACCCCTCCTCATTCTGTGGATCAAGAGAAAGACTGAGACCGCCAGGGCAGGGAGGACAAATGTCTCACTCACCCTCTGTCCTGGGGCCTGCCCTGGGAAAGGTAGATCTTTGCTGCTCACCCTTGTCACTTCCCACTTCCTAGGGTTGTAGACGTGTCCCTGCCCAGGTTCTCCATCACGGGCTCCTACGACCTCAAGAAGATTCTCTCCTACCTGGGTATCACCAAAGTCTTCGAGGACCACGGTGACCTCACCAGGATAGTCCCCAATCAAAGCCTGAAAGTGGGGGAGGTAAGCCTGTTTGCCCTAGGCATTGACCCCCTCCCCACAGGGAGCCTTCACACAGCCCCAGGCCAGAGTCGCTGTCACAGCAGCTGAACAAGCTGGGATTCCACCTGCCAGGCTGGCTGAGTTTGAATCCAGCTCCGCCCTGACCAGCCATATGATCCTAGGTGAATCATGGGCATCCCCAAGCTTCATGTTTTTAGTCTTTAAAATTATGACTGAACTCCTGGTGCTGTTTAGGAAGTCAACTAAGTGCAGCAAACAATTGATTTAAGATCCAGGACATATGTCCAGCCCAGGCCCTCACGCAAAGGCACCAAAGGCCTATTAGGAGTAAGTCATAAGCAAAGGGCCTGTGGTCCCCAGCAAGGCTGAACTCCTGCCTGTTGAGGGCAAGCAAAGGGGAGCACTAGGGTTAGGGTCCCCAGACTTAGCAGATAAAACACAGGCTACCCGGTTAAATTCAAATTTCAGATCAATGATGAGTTGCTTTTAGTATAAGTATATCCAAATGTTGCATGGGATATACCGACACTCAAAAATTCATCATTGATCTGAAAATAAAATTTAACTGGATGTCCTGCGTTTTACCTAGCAGCCTTGCTTTTGGGTTAAAGGGGAATTGACAATTTCAACAGGCAGAACTGGGTGTGGGGAGGACCTTCCCATAGGAGCAGCGTGGCCAACGGCTGGTGGGAGGTGGGACTCCGGTGCTGACTGTGAACACCGAGCCAATCTGGGTGGCAAATGAAGCTGACGGTCACCGCTGATTCAGGTTTTGTTTTCAATTTGCAAGAGGAAGAGAAAGAATGACAAGACTTCTCTTGCTTTTAAGTTTTCCTGCCACAGATGTCTTATAAGCATCCGATGTCAGCTACCCCTCTCCTGCAGGCCCTTATGGATGGGGTTCAATGGCATGTTTCCTCCCTCAGTTGGGTGCGCCGGTAGCCGTGATTCGATCTGGGAACAATGGCTAGTGGCCTGCTAGAAAATGGTTAGAATTTTGCAGAGTGAAATGAAGCCCATTGGTTTCCTAGGGTTGATCAGCAGGGCACGGATGTTGATGGTATTGGGGTGCATCTGAGAGCCAAGTCATCTCCAGCAGCTAGCCTGGAATCTGGCCTCTCTTAACCATACCCTCACCTACCAGGCAGGGGAAGGGGGACTGGAGGCAGCTGGAAGCCTCAGGGCAGGACCAACACCTCCCTTCCATCCAACTAAGGATCAACAGTCACTTTCTGCCACTGTAATTCCTAGGGAGGCTAGCAGACCCCACTCCGCCCCCAGGCACCCCCATAGCCGATGTCCCCCTGCATCATCTTTTTCTTCCCGCTGCACCTACCTGTTGTGCTCCTATCCGGGAGCTCATCTGCCGGACACCAGAAAAGCGTAACTCTCAATACCGGAGTTGGGCGAAAAGGAAAGGAATTGTTTACTTAAAGGTTGTACAGATTCAAAGTAATGGCAGGATTCCGCCATTAAGTCGTATGCCCTTTAAAACGCCCGAAGCATACAGTGCTGCCAAGTCAGGCCAGTTTCGGAACAGACAGGTCAGGGGTACCATCTTTTCTAGGAAAATAGAGTCCGCGGCTTCTTGCTTCCCAGGCACAGTCCTGCTCCCGTTCATCTGCACTTGATGCCGCAGTGTTTTTCAGCTTCTAATTGAGAACCAAATGGCACCTTCTTACCCACCTCACAGCCAGCTGGTCGGGTGCCTCTGCTCTTTCTAAAACGCGTGGCTCTCTCTTCCCAGGGGCTGCTGCCTGATTTCAATCCCCAACCGCAGCCTTTGGTGACCAGGTCTGGCCCCGGGCAGAATCTCACGCAGGCCCCGTATGCTTTTGGTCATCAATCTATGATCGAAGCTCCTCCCACCTCCGTGGCACCTGAAATGGCCATAGCTGTTTACATACTAAGAAACTAGGTATCGCTCAGGAAAATGGCTGTGCTCCCCTGAGCCCCATCCCCCCAACTTCTGAGGCTTCTGTCCGCTCTCTTACAAGATGACTGGAAGCCGTCCCTGCTGTGCTGGGCAGCTTTGGTGGAGGCCCCTTCCCATCTGGGCCCCTCGATGCCCCGGGCTCACGCACGGTGGCCGGGCATGGCAGAGCCTGACCCACCCCCGGTTCCCACAGGCGGTGCACAAGGCCAAGCTGCAGCTTGACGAGAAGGGCACGGAGGCGGCTGCGGCCTCCGGGATGCAGACGCTGCCCATGGAGAGGCCGCTACTCTTCAAGCTGAACAGGCCCTTCCTGATCACGATTTCCGAGGACATCACGCCGACCATGCTCTTCCTGGGAAAGATTGTTAATCCTACTGGCACATAAGCAGAAGGGCCAGTGGGCTGCAGACCCCAACCATGGCCCCGGGGCTAAAAACGTTCCGTGTCCCCGGGACTGAGACCAACTACGGGGACACGCTAAGCTACTCCCACGCCCTGAGCTCCCAAGGCTGTCCAATGCGCCTCTGCTGGGCTCCGGGCTTCCGGGCTGAACCCCCTCCCTGGCCGTTCAAATGCTGGGATTAGATGCCCCTCCCACTCCTTGGCGGGCGCAGGAATTTTGTGATTTAATAAACCCCTCCACAGGTCTGCCGACTGTTGCTGGATAATTTGAGGAAGCGGGGAGCCAAGGGGAGCACCTGGCCTTCAGAGGGAGAGGCCTGATGCAAATCTTAGTAACGAAGGGTGTTTGAAAAAGCCACACGCCCTCCCGGAGCCTCTGCTTCTTGAGTTTCTGGCATCAGGGCAACCTGCTTTTCTCTTGGGCTCCAGGGCAGCCAGCACACTGCTTTAGAAAAGTCTGTTCAGCTTGGCGAGGCCTTGGCCTTGGGTCCTTGTCATGTGAACTACAAAGTTCTCTTCCCCAGAGACCCACATAGGGCCCAGCCAGCCAGCCAGCCAGCCAGCCAGGCTGGCCTAGCATTAGAAAACAGCTACCTGAAGGGGCAGCAGCTCAGGTTCCATGCCACCTTTGTCTGATTTTAGAGCCCAAAAAGCAGAGGAGGACCTGGAGAGTGTTGTGCTAAGTGAAAACGCCAGCCAGCGAGAGAGAAGTAACACACGCTCTCACTCAATCAGTGGCATCTAATGAACAACAACAAAACAAAACAAAACAAAATAGAAACAGAGTCATAGATACAGAGAGCAGACTGTGAGCTGTCAGAGGGGAAGGGCTGGGTGGCTGGGTGAAAAAGGTGGAAGGGTTAAGAAACTAGAACCCACACAGACACAGACAAGAGTATGGTGAGAGAAAAAAGGGGGATGGGAGGAGGGAGAAGAGGGTAAAAGGGGGACACATGGTGATAGAAGGAGACTTGAGTTGGAGTGGTGAACACAGAACACGATATACAGATGAGGCGTTACAGAATCGTACACCTGAAACCTATGTAATTTTATTAACCAATGTCACCCCAATACGTTCAAAGGGAAAAAGGAATGAGTGGGATCCATGCACCTGCTCCAGAAAACAGGGTATGGAGCCCCGGCTGCCTACATTCTGACCGTGGGGCACTCTTATCGCCAGCGCAGATATGGAAACTGAGACCTGTGGCCACAGGCCTTCAGGTTGGGGCAGGAAGGGAGGGGTTCCCTGTGGACCTGGGTGCCTGGCTTGTCACACCTCAGCTCCTCTCCAAGGTCTGCTGCCCAGCTCACCTGGGCACAGGTGTGTTCAGCAAGCGCCCCGTCCTCCGCCCTGGGCACCAGCCTGGAGAGGGGCCTGGCTCGTCTCCGTGGTAAGTGCTCGGAGCAGGAAGTGCAAGGGGCAGCCACCCCTCTTGAATAAGTGGGGGCAGAGTGAGACCCTGCACCGGGGACACGGGTGGGACAAAGGCAGGGAACCCCACATAGTGCTTTGCTGACCATTTCTACTGTCCATTGAGAGAGCTGTGGAGGGAGTAACCGCACCCATCAATTTGTGATCAGGAGCTCCAGGGAGTGTGATGAAAGACGCCTACTGTGTGCTCAGAGGGCCTAACAGAAGGGTCTGACCCGGTCCGGGGACTCAGGCGAGGCTTCAGGATGTGGAAATTGGGGAGAACTCTGAATGCAGGGAGCAAATCTATCTGTCTTTGAACTATAGATATTAACGAAAACTGCGTATTCATGTGTTTTTCCCAGTATAGTTAATAATATCTAAAATACTTAGATATGAATAACTCAGTTGGTTAGAGCATCATCTCATACACCAAAAGGTCACAGGTTTGATCCCTAATCAGGGAGCATAAAGAAGGCAGCTGATGGATGTTTCTCTTTCACGTTGATATTTCTCTCTCTTCCCCTTCTTCTCTATAAACACATCTTCAGGTAAGGATTAAAAATAATAAAATAAAATAAAATAAAATACTGGTTGGTCTTTCAAACAGAAATTGAGCCTAAGCTCTAGTAGTTTATTCATCTTCCTTTGAGCTAACTTTATTCCAAAAATGACCGTTGCCCATCTTAAATATTTTTCTATTGATTTCCTACCTTACAGCTATATTTTCCTTCTTCACTATAGAAATAAATTCTGAGAAAAGAAGAGGGAGGAAGACTTGGGGTGGGAAGCCGAGGGAGACTCCCCCAAGTGGAGGGAAGAGCATGTGCAAAGGCCCTGGGGTGGGAAGGTGGCTTGGACAATGACCTGAAATGAGGTTAAAATGGCCAGAACAACAAAATAAGGCAGGAGGACAGGGGCTGTGTGTTGGGAGAGGTAAGTTGGGAGCTCATGGGCCACAGGAAGGCTGCTGGTCTTTAACAAAAGAACTATGATGAGCTGTGCAGGTGTTTAGTCGGAGGATGACCCAGGCAGGCTCGTGTGCTATGTATCCCTCTGGCCCCAGTGTCCGGGCCATTGCCTGTAGCGGGGGACATGCTCAGCGTGTGTTTGCTGAAAAGGAAGACCGCTGCAGCAGTTGCTCCTGTTCCAGACACGGCCAGCCCCCTCCAGAGCTTTACTGTCCTCTGCGAGGGAAGGCTGCGTGTCTGCTTTATCTCAAGAGCCCGCAAAACACACCCTCCGCAGCACCGTCTCCCGGCGCCTCTCACGCCACCCCTCCTCCCCACACCCAGCCAGGATGCTCTGTCTGCTCACCATTCTCTCCCACGCCCATCAGCTCCTCCTGGGTGTTACCCGCCTCCTTGGCTGAAGGCTTCCCAGCCGCATGTTTTTGGACTGACTGACCGGATGAACAAATGAGTGGATTTGACTTTGGTGTGTCACCAGCGTCCTGAATGCCTCATATAGCCCCAACCCTGTGACCCACCAGTCCCAGGGTGTGTGACCATTCCACGGACTGGTGAGAAAACTGAGGATCAAGAAGACCACATGATCCACTGAGGTCCCACAGAGCCACAGAGCCGAGACTCTTTCGGACATCTGTCCATTCACAAAGCAAGTATTTGCCGAGTGTCTGCTCTGTGCCAGGGACTGTTGCAGGGGTGGGGACGCATCCGTGAACAAAGCCCCTTATTCTTTCGGATGTCCCTGACGGACAGCAAACAATAGGGCTGCTAAATAAGACCATTCAGTGAAGTTGGGGTGACTGGAGGTGCTGGTGGTGCTGCAACTGGCCGGGTCGGCCTCGCTGGGATGGCAACGCTCCCTGCTGCGGCCATGACATCTTCCCGAGTCGACAGATTCTGTGATTCTACTCTTCACGGCCTCTGTTGCGTAACCGGCCTCTGTAGGAGTAGGAGCTGCCGTGGCACAGGTGTTCATGGTGACAGGAGGGGGGTCAGCCCCACACTGGAATGAAGATGCCGGACGTCACAAAGCCAGGGGTCAAAGGCTCCTTTGATGGGATTCAGCTAGACTTTCTGTGAAACGCAGAAAGCCTTTGTGCAATGGCTTTCCGAGTACCTGCAGGGTGCCGGGAGGCTGGTTTCCTGTTTGTCTAGGTTGAGGTCATTCACGTGGGCACACACCGGTGGTGACAGGCTGGTGTGCTGGCAAGTGTAATCAGTCATAGCTGAGGTGTCCCTACTTTTCCCAGGTGCTGACTTGGGCCAATACCTTCACCTTCCTGAGCTTCTGTTTCCCATTTGTGCAATGATAGGGCTGCCCCTCCAGCTTGCATTGGAAATGATAGACGCTGTCTGTCCATTTCTCCACACATTCATCTTGTTGACAGGTATTTATTGAGCATCCAGGGAGTGTGCCAGTCATGGAAAAGCCTGTGAGAGCTCAGGGTCACGTGGCCCCTTCCTCCCATGTGGGCCCAGAGAGAACAGTGTTTCCCACACTGCTAAGTCACTGTGTCAATGCTCAGGTGTGGAAAAAAAGCAAAGACGCAGGAGACACACTGAAAAGCTCTAAAAATAAATGAGGAGCTGTTGCACGGGGAGGCCCAGGGGCAGCACGCTAGGTCGCTGGTGGTCAGGGGCGAGGAGGGGAAGGCTTCTCTCTGTCCACTCTTAGTTCTGTGCCTTTTGAATGTGGTATCCTCAGTAACCAAGACGGAAGCTACTTATTTTAAACCATTACATTGATTAAGGAAATCACCCAGTGACCTTCATCCTGAGGACGTGAGGGTTTTTGGCTTCTCTGTCTCCATTAAGGTAAAAGGTGCTGCAGAGACGTCTCCAAGGTTCATCCATCTTCGACCTCTTGTTCTCGAGTTTGAACATGAGGTGATGTTGTGAGATTCTGCAATAAAATCAAATTTCACCCCAATAACCCGCCCCCCACCCCCACCATCGAGCCGAAGGGCAAGTTAACAGGAGGCGACAGCTGTCCAGGTAGCTGCCACCAAGCTGAGATGTTCTCCTTGAGGAGATGGGGAGAAACCTGGAAAAGGCCAGATTTGTCACTTTGTGGGGCCATGTCATGGCGAAGGACACCTGAGACTCGCCTGTGAGCTTACAGAAGTGGCCACCCCGAGGCCCAGGTCCTACGTCAAGGTGACAATGTGCACATGGTGTATGTGCCTCATGGCTGGCCTTTCTCCTCCTCTTCTTTCCTTGAAATACATTTTTAAAATTTTGGAATAATTTTAGATTTGCAGAAAAGCTGTGAAGACAGTACAGAGTCTCTGCAGCCTCTCGCCCACTTCTCCAATGTCAACAGCTCATGTAACCATGAGACATTTGTCACAACTTAAAAACCAACGTTGGTAGGGAACTATTAACAACTTTATTTGGATTTCAACCATTTTTCTTACTAACATCCTTTTGTCTGTTCCAGGCTCAAGCCCGCGATACCACGTTGCATTTAGTGCCTTTCATTTTAAGGACTTTGGCTGGGACTTCAGGAGGCAGAAGGCGGGTGGGAGACCCTGGAGCCGGACAGGCTGGAGCTCACATCCCTGCTCTGCCCCGGGTTTGGCCTGTGACATGAGGCAGGCACCGAATCACACTCATGTCTCAGTGGGGGTCATCCTGCCCACCTCACAGGGTATGGCGGAGTAAGTGATGCCATACCTGTGAACCTACTTTGCACATCTGTGTTAAAGGAATCCAGGGTTGGGTAGGGACATCCACCAGGTATGGCCCTGTGAAAGTTGCTTGTCCTTCCAGCACAAGTGACCAACTTTGGCAATTGCTTCTGTCAGTGGGATGTGACCAAAGGAGCCACAGATTCCTGGACGAGGCTGGGGAAAGGGACCTCCAGGCGCAAGGTCCCATCTGGAGCAGGAAGGCCCGCTACCCTATAACATTGAAATAAGGACCTTTTGCCCAAACCTACTAAAAACAAATGAATAGTCAGACCAGAGTCCTCAGGGGTTATACATCCCTTCCCCTCCATCTTGACGGCTAGAAACGAGCCGTGATGCCGCAAAAGGGATGGCGGGGAGCTCAGGGAGCATTCCCCAGTGACACGGGGGGCCTGTCCACACCGGGTGTGTTGGGTCCCAGTTGCAGGCTTCTGGAAGGTGGCTTCTGGTTACCATGACATCAGAAGTCCAGCCCAGAGGCTCCCAATCTGCTCCATAGTGAACAGTAAACTTAGGCGAAATTTCTAAGTAATTTAAAAGAAACAAGTATACCGAGGCAGCCAGATTGAGCAAGTGATGGGAAGATCTCCGCAAACCATGGATGGGACAAAAGCATAGAGATGTGGGGGGTTCTCTGGTCAGGAAAGCAGAGTCTGGAGAGGGCTGGACGGGGCAGCCCTGTTGATGGGACCTTGGATGGGCTCCCGCTTCAGCGCTGTTCCGGCAGCACCAGTCTAATAAACTTGACGAGAAACAGTTTCCTGGTTTTCCTGGGAGGCCCTGAGGTCCCAGGAACAGAGTTCAGAGTTGGAGGTGGAATTGGAGAGCTTCTGCCTGGGGCAGGAGCAAAGATTGTAGGGGAAGGAAGAGCCGGATCGCCTCACTCCCAACCCTTCCTGCCTTTCCCTGGGAAATCGGATTCAGTAGCGCTTGCCGGGGCCTGGGAATCTGCATTGTAACGAGGCCACAGTTTCTCCTGACAATTAACCAAGCCAGGGAAGCCCCATACACACTCAGACTGCCAGCCTCTGCTTCCAAGTTCCTGGGGGTGGGTGAGTCAACAAAGACTGGCCCTTGAGTTCTGACCATCCCTCCTTCTTCCTCCCACTCCTTAATACTTAATAGTCTTCTTCATTCCTCTGGTCCCTGTCCCATCACTTGCTGATCACAGTGCCTGCCCTGGAGGAAGCCACACAAGGTCCAGCCTGTCTAATCAGGGAGACGGACGGAGGTAAAATGCAGCCGCGTGCTCCAGCTGTGGTCTGCTGCAGGCAGGGGCGGGCTTCCTGCGGGACCCAGAAGTCCAGAATCTCTGGAATGGGCCGCCGGGAGCTGGTGGGATGGAAAGGGGTTTGTCAGGTGGGGTGATGAGGGGAGGGCCGTCCGGGCAGACGGGACCATGTGCCATCGAACAACTAGACAACGACCAGGCAGGTTGTGTTCATTGTATGGTCTGCAGTCATTTTTGTTCAGCTGTACTTTACATAGTAAATTGACGCATATTTCTGGCCGTTGAAATGGAAGGTTTTCTGTTCTCCCTGACTCCCTTTCACCTAGAACTCCATCTGGACACGTTAGGTTTCTTGATTTTGTCCCAAAGATCACCGAGACTGCTACTTTTTCCTTCTAGTTTGCTCCCTTCCTTTTGGATAGTTCCTATTGCTATGTTTTTAAGTTTGTATTTCCTTCAATAACTTTCCTCTTAAGCCTAGCCAGCGAGTTTTCCATTTTGGATATTGAATTTTTCATCTCACTTTGGGGTATTGATTTTTCTCACATTGCATTAAAGTTCTCTTTATTTAAGTGTATTTTAAGTAGCTGTTTTAAAGTCCTTGCCAGTTCATTTCATAATCCCAGTTATGCCTGGGTCTCTTGCGAGTGCCTGATTCTTCCTTCTGGCCATGGGTCACATTTTTCTATTTCCCAGAACATCTAGCAATTTTTGCTGGGGTGCTAGTTACTGTGACATCAGAATTTTGCAGGGAGGGGGGGGGGTGTCTGGATTTTGTTATCTTCCTTTATGGTGAGTTGGCATCTGTTTTTTGACAGCCAACTAAATTACTGGCAGGCTAAGTGTCCCCATCAAGGCATGTTTTCAAGCCTCATTAGTGTATCTGCAGTAACTTTAAACCAAAGGGGTTTAGCCTTAAAGTCAAGATGCAATAGCAGGGTCTCTACTGAAGGTCCCCAGGGCTCAGTGAGGCCTCTTCTCTCTAGCTGATCATCATCTAAGGATCTCCCCATCTCCCCATCTCCCCAGGCTCTGTGGGCTCCAGCAGTTGTCCCACTTACATCCTACGGCGTTTTGTTTTCATTTTGGTGCCTGTGGAGGCTGGGGGTTTTTTTTGGGGGGGGAGGGTGGCACGGGGGACCAGCCTGGTAGCATTTCACTTGATCCACACAGAGCTTAGAACTTAGCCTTGGACTTACACAAACGCACACTGTAGCTCCCTTGGCTTTCTCCAGCTTCGGAGAGAGCTCAGCAAGCTTCTGGGTTCTCCTTGGGTGTCCTTCCCTGCGCCCAGAAAGTGACTTTCGGCAGAAAATTGGGACATTCATAGTGTTGATCTCACGTGTTTCCTTTCTTTGCCTATTGTTCAATGTCGGAATTGTTTCCCTTGTTTTTTTTCAGTGTCTCAATTGTTCGATACATTTTTCTGTTTTAAAGTCCAATGTCAGTCACTCGGTCTTGGCCAGAAGTGTAAGTCAACTCAAGTTTTATGCATGTATATACCAGTGCAACTGTCACCTTAATTAACCATAAATGACCGGGAAAGAGCCTCCCTTGTTCATTCCCAATCAGTATCAAACTTCAGAGGTAAACTGCTCACTTATATGTCCACTCATTCATTTTCTCACTCATTCATCAAACACTCACTGAGCCCTTAGCACTGGCCATACAGTAATGCAACTACCTTGATTTGTTAGATTTTCAGTCACACAAGTAAATGTCAGAGGCTGACCGAGATAAGTGTTTCACTAAGAGCTTGAGGGTACTATAAAAAAATTTCGTACAAGGAATTGTCCTTATCTGGATGATCAAAGAGCGCTTCTTGGGGAAGGGACACGAGGTAGAACCTAACGATACATGAAAATCAATCAGGGGAAAGGTGTGGTGGGGGGAGTGGAAAGAACACCCCCAGGAGGAGAGACCGGCAAATAGCACAACTGAGGGTCACGGAAATGGGCAGAATGGCCGGCACAACACTGCCGGGCAAGGGCCTCTGAACCGGCTGATGAAGTTCGAGGTGCCCACGGGGCCAGACAGGGCAGGGTCAGTGAAAGATTTCAGTGCCCGCTCTAGGAAATGCGAGGCTATTGGGACACTTCAAAATAGCTAAGTGCTGACGTGGGTTGGGAAATAGAGGAGGTGCAAGGCTGGGTCCTAGGTGTGAATAATGAGGTAAGTGGCGCTGTCGTGGATGAGATACTGAAAGAGGTCTCAGTTGTTGCTTCTGCGGGAGATGGCGTGTGGGTAAGAGTCTGAGTTCAGTTTGGGTGACTCTGAGCTTAGGATTTTTCTGCAGCATTAGGAGGAAATTCCAAGCAGGAGGTTAGGCGCAGGAGTTCAGAGGAGAACTCTGAGCTGAAGGTAGAAGTGATCTGCATTTTTTAGCCACAGAGCAGTGGGTGGTGTGTGACGAGAAGGGCTGATGAGAGAGGAGAGATTAAAGTGAGGACAGTGCTGCTGGGTGCGGGGCCCAGAGGGCTGGGCGGGAGAAGGGGAACCAGAGGAGGAGACTGAGGAGGAGGAGGAGGAGGAGGAGGAGGAGGAGGAAGAGGAGGAGGAGGAGGAGGAGGGAGAGAGGAGAAGCCCAGGGCAGCTGGACGCCCCAGAGCCAGAGTGGAGCTGCAGCAAAGCTGAGGGTAGTCTCTAGGGCCAAATGCTGCGGAAGAGTCAGGTGAGATGACAGCCCAGACATGTTCTGGGCTGGTCTCACGTCTGCAACCTACCCCGAACCCAGACCCACGTGGGCCAGGCAGGGCGTGGGACGGGAGGCCGCAGGAATGGTGGATACGAAGCTCTTAAAGCCTTGGGCTTCCACGAGGAAGGTAGGGCGGCAGCTAGAAGGGAATGAGATTTCTATGTCTTCACAGGCAAAGCTTGTCTTTAAAAGCCATTGGTGAGAATCAAATGAGGACAGGTTTGAATACAGAAGAGGGAGGTGTAAGGGTCCTGAGACGGAGATGAAGGGAGCTTTCCCAAGGTCTGGAAGGAGGGTGATGCTAGAAGGAGGAGTGGGGGAGGGGAGGGAGGGGGCGAGAAGGGCTGTGTTAACGGAGGTAAGAGACAGGGTCATCTGGTGTGTGAGTGTGTGTTGTGTGTGTACACGTGTGCTTGCATGCATGTGCAGATACGGCAGGGAGAGGAGCCCATCCTAAAGGAATGGAAAAGGCTGAGATATTCCCAACGATCCGAGGGGCAGTGAGTTGATCAGTGCTGTGCTAACAAGCAACTGAAGATCGCCAATTGGAATTTGCAGTGGACCAAGCTGCCCACCTTAGGGGCCTTGCTGAAAATGTCTGTCACAGAGGCCAAGGCCGCCCAGGGAGTGTGGAATGAAATGAAACCTTCTGACACTCAAGCTGGATAAGAAGGTGAATGAAAACCCAGGAGGGTGGGTGGACCCAGGGAGGCTGAAACAGCTGGTACCCATGCGCTGGGGCCCAATGGCAAGGACCTGATGTGCCGAGGTCCAGGGGAGCCGTGAGAAGTCTGAGTGGGAGGGCGATGCGTGAGGTTTGCATCTAGAAAGCGCACCTCTCCGCAGGTAGACGGGCGGCCACAGTGGTGAGGAGCTGAGTGGGTGAGACACCGCAGAAGGTGGAACGAAGGCAGCAGCAACTGGGAGAGAGGGGCCCAGACAAGGGCAAGCATGGTGTGGGGTGGGGGACAAACTGTCCCTGTCCCCCTGATCGGCAGAGCCCACTGGCAGGGGTCTTGCACATCCTCAGACCCCAGTCGCCACACAGCAGGAAGTGGCCCCTTGTAGGGCTGGGAGAGAGACTGGTGGCAGACAGAGACAGCCACGGGAGCACAGGAGTTGGGAACAGAGAGGAGCTGAGCACAGAAGGAGGTTGGTGTTTTAGAGGTGACTAAAGGAGTGTTTGCGGAGCTTGTCCTCAAGAGCATAAGGACCTGCCCCTGGGGGCCGTGGCTGCAGAGCCCAGGCTGTCAAGGAAGGACGCCCTTGAAGACCACCTTGCTTGGGTCCAGAGAGAATCCGGACCTTGCAGGAGATCACATGACAGGGCCGGTACATCTACTACTGACTCCCGGCAGGGCAACTGGTTTAGGCAGGTCTCCCTGACTCAGCCCAGGCCTCCCACTCAGGAGGGTTTGGTGTACGGAGCCAGATGGCCTCTAGGAAGGCCAGATCTGTGATGGAGGTGGGCCCCCTGCGAGGCAGCCGGTGTTAACAGGTGCTCCTGGGAGCCCCCACCCCCACCCACCTGGAAAGGGGGCAGGCCCCTGGTGCTCTGTGGTGCCCTGTCCCTATGCCTGTGCCTGGCCGTGACGTCTCTCCCCTAGGGCAGGGCTGCTCTTCTCTCCCTTCAACCTCATCCCTTCTCGCAGTTAAGAATGTCTAAGGACATGCCTGTCCCATCACCCCGCCTCCCATGCCCACTGTGAGCCAGACACCATGCCAGGGACGCTACAGACTGTCGCTTTTTCCTGGGAGCCACCCTCTCCCACATATGGGGAAAGTGAGACTCAAGAGAGGTGACAGTGCAAGGGTGATTGCACAAGGCTGCATTCTTTAAACTTCATTTATTGCTCGGAGGTTGTGAGAAAAACCAAATGGTCTGGCTTAGGCTCTGACCTTCGGTTGGCTGTCAAGACCAAGTGCCGCGATCGGTCATTACCACGCGCGTCAGCCCAGCAGACCCCAGCCCATCAGGTGTGCTGCGGACCCCCCATTCCTGCAGGGCTTTCGGGAGACCCCAGCCTGTCGAGAGGCCGTCAAGTAGGAGACTCTCGGGGTTTTAGTGCCACATTCCTCCCTCGTCATTGCTTTCCACCCTGGTCCCGACACAGGTGTAACTGCTCTTCCAGTTCCCTAAGGGCACCAGACGGACTGCGCCCTGGGACAGGCTGGAGGTGGGGGAGCAATGCACGGAGGCACGACACGGGCAGCTTCCGGGACAGCCCTGACAATCCCGTTCTGTCTGAGGCCGGCCTCCGCGTTCACCCCTCAGTGGGGCCCACGTCCGGAATCCAGCCTGGTCGTGTCCGATCCTGCGGCCTGTCTCTCCCCACTCCCCGTCCCCTCTCCCTCCGGCCTCGCTGGGGCTCAGCTTCTGTTTCACGGAATCTGTTAACTGTCCTGCTCGTCCCCATTTGATGGTTAACAGTGGGCGGGGGTGTTGTGAGGGCAGGGCCTGGACCGACGGCTTTCCTCCGCTCAGTGGTGCTTTCCTCTCCTGCAGGTTTACTTCGTTCCCAAATGGCATCTTCATTTTATCACGTTTTCCTAGCCGTTAGCCTCTGTGCTTCAATCTACTGCGTGTCCCCGGCCAGTGCCCCCAGCAAAGGAGCCCCCATCCCGTCCTCCAAAAACGGCAGCCCAGCCTCTCAGGTGTCTTCCAGCAACACCAACTTTGCCTTCCATCTGTACCAGCGGCTGGTTGCAAAGACCCCAAGCCAGAACATCTTCTTCTCCCCGGTGAGTGTCTCTGCCTCCCTGGCCGTGCTCGCCCTTGGGGCACGAACAGCCACCAAGACCCAGATCCTTCAGGGCATGGGGTTCAACCTCGCGCACACGCCCGAGGGTGCCATCCAGCAGGGCTTCCAGCATCTGGTCCACTCATTCCGTGTCCCCAGCAAAGACCTGGACTTGAGAATGGGGAACGTCCTCTTCATCAAAAAGGAGCTGCAGCTGCAGACACATTTCTTGAGCGACGTCAAGAAGCTATATGAGTCTGAAGTCTTCTCTACGGATTTCTCCAACGCCTCCACTGCCCGGAACAGGATCAACAGCTACGTGGGGAAGGAGACCAAAGGGAAGATTGTAGACTTAATTCAAGACCTTGAGCCGGAGACAGCCATGGTCCTGGTGAACTACATTTTCTTTAAAGGTAGGGCTCTGAGAGGTTGACTTTGGTTTTAATTCTGTTCTTCCCCACCCGCCAGTCACATAAGGAAGCTGGAAACCCCTCGACAGCAGGGGGAACAGCGGGAAGGCCCACTTCTAACTTGCTTTGTAACCAGCCGGTGCATGGCCTTGGCTGTCTCGTGCTCCCTCTCTTAGCGGCACTTTATCAACCACAACAGGCTGACTTTGTACAGCCTGATTATGTGTCCTGAGGGGCTGCCGGTGGGCTCCGTGGGCAGTCCATGGGGTAAGAACATTCTGGAAATTAGTCTGGGAGAAAAAACCTTATCTCTTAGCACCAGTAGCAGCTCCACCGCCCTGTGAAGGTTTGCGAAGGGACAGAACTCCCTGCCAACCCAGGTTCGCTACCCGGCTGAAGGTGGCCAGAGGGGAGAAAGGGGAAGGACTGAGAAGTACAGAGCAGTAGTCTCAGAATAGCCTTGGCGGTGTGAAGTCCAGCCCAGGGAACACAGTGAATAATACCCTAATAACAATGGTGGTGCTAGATGGATACTGAAACTATGCGGGGGTGGCACTTTGGAAAGTATATGATTGTGCATCCACGATGCTGTACCCCCGGAACTAATACAGAATAGTACTGAAGGTCAACAGTCATTTAAAAGTTGGAAAAAGAAGCACATTCAAAGGTGAGAACACTTTCATAGATCTGCAAATGCAGACAGGCCAATATAACTGTCATTCGCACCCCCTGTGCATCTGACCAGAGCTTCACAGTTAAAAAACAACAACACGGTGTCACCCTGAACGGGTTTAAGCTTTAAAGCTGGACAGCCCTGGGTTTGACTTCCACCTCTGCCCCAACTTGCTGCATGATTCTAAGCATGTTGCGTTAAAGGATCGACCATGTGTCGCATGCCTGACGTGAGCCAGTTTTTACGTGAACTGGAGGGACAATAAAGCCAGCTCTCCAGACAGAGCGACCATGCTCACTTCGGTGTCATCCCTCTCCTCTCTCTGCTTCCCTTCCTTCCTCCTTCCTCTCATGCATCCATCTACCCATTTGTCCAGCCATTCTGCAAGGCTGGAGAGGGAAGAAGAATAAAGATGCTTTGAGTTCTTATGAAGTTTCCTGCACTTACTGTATGTTGTTCCATTTAGCTTAATTTTATTGACATATAATTCATAAGCCATAAAAGCCACCATTTTAAAATACACAATTCAGTGGGATTTGGCTTTTGCTCGATTTCATGTCCACAAGATTGTGTCAAGACCTCCACTGTGTAGTTCCAAAACATTTTTACCATCTCAAAAAGAAACCACCTGCAGTCACTCCTGGTTCCTGCCCTTTCCCCTTCGACTTTCTGTCTCTACAGACTTGCCTAGTCTGGGCATTTCACATAAACCGATCATGGGATACGTGCCAGTCTTTTTGTCAACAGCATTTTCAGGTCCTTGCATCAAGGAGCATGATTGCAGGAGTGTGTGGCAAGAATATCTTTGTCTCTGAAAGAAACCACCGAAGTCTTCTATGGTGTCTGTGCCACGTTGCATTCCCAGCAGCAGTGAGAGCTGTTGCTCCGCACCCTTGTCAGCATTTGTTGTCAGTGTGCCCGGGGTTGTCATTTGAATAGGTGTGTACTGGTACCTCATTCTTTTAATTTGCACTTTCCCGATGACGTAGGATGTGAAATATCTTTTCATATCTTTATTTGCCATCTGTATATCTTTTTTGACGAGGTGTCTGTCAAGGCCTTTCCGTTTTTTTTAATCCAGTAGTTTGTCTTCTATTGTTAAGTTTTAGGAATTCTTTGCATCTTTTGGGTAACAGTTCTTTATTGGATATAAGTTTTACAATTGTTTTATTGCCGTCCGTGGCTTGTTTTCTTGTTCCCTTAACATTGTCTTTCCAGAGCAGGAGTTTCAAATTTTAACGAAGTTCAGCTTAACAATTATTTCTTTTATGTATCATGCCTTTGGTGCACTATCTCAATAGTTATTGCCATCCCCTAGGTCATCTAGGCCTTCTATTACTTTATCTTGGAGGTAGTTTATAGTTTTGTGTTTTATATTTAGGTCTATAAGCCATTTTGAGTTAATTGTTGTGAAGCGTTTAAGGTCTGTGTCTAGATTCATTATTTTGACTATAGATGTCAGTTCCAGCATCATTTGTTGAAAAGACTGACATTGTATTGCCCTTTGCTCCTTTGTCAAAGATCAGTTGACTATATTTATCTAGGCCTATTTATGGGCTCTCTATTCTGTTCTAGTGATCTACTTGTTTACTTTTTTATCAACATCACACTCCCTTGATTACTAAGTTTTTTTTTTTTTTTTAAGATTTTATTTATTATTTTTCAGAGAGAGAGGGGAAGGGAGAGAGGCAGAGAGGGAGAGAAACATCCATGTATGGTTGCCTTTCACCTGCCTCCAGCTACAGACCTGGCTGGGGACCTGGCTTACAACCTGGTTATGTGCCCTGGCTGGGGAATCGAACCAGCGACCTTTGGGTTCGCAGGCCGGCACCTTATCCACTGTGCTACCAGCCAGGGCTGATTACTAAGTCTTAAAGTTGGTTAGAGTCCATCTTCCAACTTTGTTGTTCTTCAATATTGTGTTGCCTATTCTGGGTTTTTTGTATCTTGATATGAGCTTTAGAATCGATTTGATAATATGTGCACTATAACTTGCTAAGATTTTGATTAGGACTTCATAAATCTATAAATCAAGTGGGGAAGTACTGACATCTTAACAATACTGAGACTTTCTATCCATGAACATAGAATATCTTTCCATTTATTTAGTTATTTGATTTTATTTAGCAGAGTTGTAAAGTTTTCTTCTTACAGATATTGTACATATTTTGTTAGATTTATATCTAAGTATTTCACTTTGGGGAGGTGTTAAATGGTACTGTTTCAAATTCTACTTGTTCATTGCTGGTATATATAAAAGTGATTGACTTTTGTACAATATATTGATCTTGTGTTCTGCAACCTTGCTATAATCACTTATTAGTTTCAGAAATTCTTTTGCTTATTCTTTTGAATTTTTGATAGACAATTATGTCATCTGCAAACAAACTGTACATTTAATTTCCTTTTCTTATCTTATTACATTAACAAGGACTCCCAGTACAGTGTTTACAAGGAGTGGTGAGAGGGGACATGCTTACATTGTACCTGACCTTAGGGAGTAGTTTAGAGTTTTTCACCATTAAGTGCCATGTTAGCTGTAAGGTTTTTTGTAGAAATTTTTAATCAATTTGAGAAAGTTCCCCTCTATTCCCAGTTTCTTGAGAGGTTTTGTTGTTGTCATTTTAAAAAATCATGAATGGGTGCTGGATTTTGTCAAATGCTTTTTCTACATCTATTGATATGATTATGTAATTGTTCTTGCTTAGCCTATTTATGTGATGAATTATATTAATTGATTTTCAAATGTTGAACCAGCCTTGCAAACCTGGGGTAAATCCTATTTGGTCATGGTGTATAATTATTTCTCTACATTGTCACATTTGATTTATTAATATTTTGTTGAGAACTTTTGCATCAATGTTCATGAGAAATATTGGTCTATAGTTTTCTTATAATGCCTTTATTTGGTTTTGGTATTAGGGTAATGCAGGCTTCATAGAAGGAGTTCAGAAGTGTCTCTCTGCTTCTTTCCATCTGGACTTGGTGCTTTTCTGCAACTGACTCGGGCAACTGCAAAACTTATCACTACCTGTAACTTTTATTTTTTGGAAGTTATTAAATGTTGTCAGTTTCTTTAACAGATGTAGGCCTATGCAAGTCGTCTGCTACTTCTTATGTGAGTTTTGGCAAATTGTGTCTTTCCAGGAATTGGAGCATTTCATCCAGGTTATGAATTTTGTGGACACAGAAGTGTTTGTAGAATTTATTTATTTTCCTTTTAATGTCCACAGGCTCTATATTAGTATTTCTGCTTTCATTTCCAGCATTAGTAGATTGCTTTTTTCTTGTACATGGTCCGTACTTTGTTTCTTTTTATGATAAATTTTTTTTCATAAAAGCTGGGTTTTTAACAATAATGTAATGTGGCAGCTCTGAAAATCAGGTTCCTCCCCCCTCCCAGAAGTTTGTCGTTACTGCTGTTGCAGTCCGTATTTGGTGATTTTTCTGAACTATTTTTTAAAGTCTGTTCTTTGTCATGTGTGGCCATGGTTAGACAGAGATTTCTTTTTTTTTTTTTTTTTTTTTTTTTTTTTTTTTTTTTTTTTTTTTTTTTTTTTT
>PVIW01000990.1:0-58997 GCA_004026585.1 Noctilio leporinus
GTCAGGGGGAAAGGGGTTGGGGGGAGGGGGGAGGCAGAGGCAAAGAAGGGGAGCAGCTTAGACAAGAACCTAGTATAAAGGAACCATGGACATGGACAACAGGTGGGATTGACTTTGGGGGGAAAGGGTGGGTGGGGAGGGGGACAGAGGGGAGCAAAAAAGGGATGGATGTAATACAACAACAATAAAATTTGAAAAATAAAATAAAATTAAATTAAATTAAATTAAAAAAAAAAAAAAAAGGCTTGGCTGGTACATTTTTGCTCAGTCTACACAATGGGCAAATAGCCATGTAGAGAAAGGAAATGGAATCCCAGTCTCATAGCTCTTTGGGCTAGAAGTATTTTCAAACAATTACTTAGAACACTGGTAGCAAACACAAGGCCCATAGGCCGAATCTAGTCCTTTACCTGGTTTCTCCCCAGCTCGCTTAACTGTTAAGTAGTTACATATATACGGTCCTAAAATGACATTCGGCCCTTTGAAGGCAACTCCGAGGCTGATGTGGCCCCAGTGAAAATGAGTTTGACACCTCCCACTTAGAAGTACGCTTATAGCCTAAAAAGAATCTGGCCCGGGCCCAAATTCTGGCCTACTCAGTACATGTGTGAAAAGTAAAATTAAAGTGTCCTAAGCATCACTGTTCTTACCCAGAAACCAGATTAGCAACGTGCATCTGTGTGCACACGTGCTATGTGTGCATGTGTGTGTTCAGAGAACAAACACGGGAGAGTTAAGAGTATCCAGCCCAGCCCTTGCTTTGATATTTTACAAGATGAATTAGATGAGGAAAGGCGGAGTTTAGCTAATGGTCTCAGTCATGTCTGTAAGTAAGCAAAACAGAGTTGAGTTCTGCAAACTACCACAGGTCAAATCCGGCCCGAGTGCCTGTTTTTGAAAAGGACATTCTATTAGATGTCAGACACACCCAAGCACTTCTGTAGTATCTACGGCCGCTCTTCCGCCACACCAACGGGGTCGAGTAGTTGTGAGACACTAGATGGGCCCAAAGCCTAAAAGGTTTAATCCCTGACCCTTGTGGAAAACACCTGTTGACCCCAAAAAAGAAATGCAACTCACGTTATGAGTTTCTGTCTCTGTGCCCCTCTTTCACGCCTGTGTCTCCCACAGCTAAGAGCTTCCTTTTCCAGTAGAGTGGGAAAGGGTCACCGAATGGGCCTTGCAGGGACCTCAGGCTTTCAACACTCTTCCCGCCCACATTTTCCCTTCTCCGCCCATGGCCACCCCCTCATAGCACCCCGAGTCCCTGCTGTCCATGCAGGAGGCGGACACTGCCCAGGGCTGAGCAGCTCAACCAGAGTGTGACCCCCGCAACTACAGTGCAGTATGAACCACCCGACTTTGTCTTCGGAAGTATCCTGTTACAGCAAACGATGTAAACTCTTATCTTTTTATAAACACAAATAAGGCACGTTTAGTATGAAACAGGGGGCTGAAAAAAAATTCCCAGGCTGCTTGCTGTTGGTCTTCCTAATATCCTCTCCAAGAAAAACACCTGCCCTCCTGTTTTAGGGTTTTCAAAAGAGGGATTTGGCAAGTATTCTGGGCGGGAGACTGATGTTTCAGTCAGACCAACCCGCCTTCGCCTCTTTGGTCCCTTGCTAACTGCCCGTGCGACCCAAATTCTCCAAGCGGTACTCATTGCCTCCCACTCCATGGAGTTGGGGGGTGGGGGTAAGAACATTCTCCTGGGAAGGTTGGGGTGAGAGAGAAAAAAAGACAATGAGTATCCATAGCTCTCACACCTGACTGCACCTGAAAACTACAAGGAACTTTCTGGATGCCCACACCCCACTCTCAGACCAATTAAAACGAATCAGGAGTGGGGACTAGCACGGGCATTTTCCAAGTTGCTCCAGGTGATTCTATTGTGAAGCCTGGGTTAAGAAAAGACTGATGTGCATTGAAGTGTTTGCATGATGCTGACTCATAATAGGTCATCAATAAACAGTAGCTTAGAGTGGGCGTGGGCATGTGGCACTCACCTGGACTGCCTGCCCCTCTGCAAGCTCCAACGCACCCTGGTGCGGCAAACAGCCGCGGGGAACCTGTCACCCCACCCATGTAATATACTTGCATTGCAGAACCCAATGGCGCCCTTAAATCACATCATGGAGACAGCGTCTGGCTCCACCTGGTGCCGGCCCAGAGCTACAGTGGTTGCTGCTGCTGGGCACCTGGGGCTGCAGGCTGGTGCCCATGGAGTCACACAGGAACCCATGTCCGTTAGAGGCCTGAGAAAACACACTTTTGGCCCTCGGGGCCGCCAACAGTTTATGAGATGCTGTGGAAAACACTCTGGAGCTTCACCTGCTTGATACAGACATGGACCGAAGCGTGTGCACGTCCACGGGTGCATCTGTGTATGTATGTTTGTGCACTCCTGACCTTGCAGTCAGAGTCCTGGCTTCTCGCCCATCTTTCCTCGCCTGGGTTCCCAGTGAAGCACCTGAGTCAGGGCTTGTCCCCAGTAGTGTATCTGAGAGGTGATCCCAAGGACCGCGAGTGAAACATGAAGGAGGAACAGACATGTAAAAATAGGCTAATGATTCGGTCTTGAGTGACGGCGGCTTAGTCTCTTCCCATTTGTAATGTGTCTCAGAACCCTTCATGGGTAGGACTGAAAAGGCGAAGACTTTCCCCACCTGTCCCAGTCCCCTTTGGACAGGAGTGACCCTCTGGCATGAACCTCTCAGACCATCCATCCTATAAAGCTGAACCAAGTTCCACAGGGTGCCAGGAAGACCCCTGCCCCAAAGCTGCTGAAACTACATGGAACTATATACACCAGTGTGGAGCTGGGAGGATCAGATGCTGTGTGAAGAAGTGCTTGATACACAACCTTCCCACTGACCCCCTGATGCAGATGTCCCCCCATTATCTTGTTTGGGCCCCCGCAGTCCCCAAGAGGCTGGCATCTTCATTTCACAGGTGAGGAAACTGAGCTTCAGACATGTCGGTGACTTACAGGAGCTGAACATTCAGACTGGGTGACCCACCTCTGAGCCCTCTGCTGTTTTACCACTGAGCTGGACCACGGGGATTCTGATACGTCATTTCCTCCTCCTGATTCTGCCTCCTACCTGAGCTGCAAGGAGGACACAGTAAGACCTGCGTATGTAGAGACTCTAAAGAAAAGTGCCTATGCAAGGAATTCATTTTATTTTCAAAAGGCAACAGCAAAACAAAACGACCGCTAACAGCAGGTTCACAGTCGCAGAAGGTGGGAACAGGCTTCAAAGCTACCTCCATGACGGGCTGTTCTGCTAGGACAGGCTGCTACAGGGTTCTTCCTGCTTTGGGGGCAGCCTTTCCCTGGGGTTCAAAGAACCATGGAAGTAACTGGGGGCAGGAGGACAGTTGCAGGGTGTGCCTCTGCTTGCCCTAGAGAAACAAAGGCTGAGAACCACAGTTCCTCTCCTATGAATGAGGTGGAACAGCTTTGCAACTGAAAGACAGAGAGCAACCTGCCGGCAGCGATTGTTTTCATGACTTTTCCCAAGCTGCTGTGTCACAAATCACACTTCAGCCGGGGCATGTCGGTGCAGGGCTGCGGATGGCGGTTCCCAGCATGGCACCAGCTGACTGCTCCCGCAGGGCCGAGGCTCGTTAGTGAACTGCAGGACCTGCCCGCACGCTGCAGACCCGCCGAGCGGGCGTCCGAGCTGAAGGCAGTTCTCCCCGCTGGAAAAGGACTGCCAAGTCCTTTCCACTGTCCGGCTCCTGTTGGGGGTGTTCTAGGAAGACCGTGAAGCCCTTGAAGATTCCCGTGTTCACCTGCATTACAACTCAGCTGACAGTGCTGACGCTGGGCGAGGCTTTGACTCACAGGCACAAACACAACACACCCAGGCGCCCCAGGCTTCAAAGATTTGGGGTTTCAAGTGACAGACTTGCCCGCGCTGGAGCGCGGCCATGCTCATGCCGCCATCAAGCGGCTGGAGGCGGAACTGCACCAGGACCGGCCTCGGCTCTTTTGTCTTTTCCTCCCTCTCCTTCCCTCCCAGGCGCCTTTCTTCCTTCTCTTCCCTTCCTTATTTCCGTCATTCCTTCCCCCCCTTCTTACACTGTGACAAACACGGAGATATAAACGTGCATTGGAGACAATTCCTGCTTTTAGGTAATCTAGTGAAAGAAGCAAGGACAAGTGGAATGCAAATAATGAAGTTCCACTGTTTTGGGGGGCCCCCTTCCTGGGTTTGGGGTTTTCTGGGTATAGTCACCCTTGTTTCTCACGACACTTGTGCAGGAGACGGCGTTACTGACCAATTGTTACCAATGAATTCGAGTGGTTCCTCGACACATTCTTGATGACTCTGTTGTTAACAGAGGTTAGGTGAATTCAATGTCAGAGTGGTGCAGATAAGGTTTAAGAAAAGCTGATGCCCACAGAATTTCATAGGCTTTGTATTTGGGATTTTTGCTTCCTTATTGCTTTGAATGAAGATCAATATTTTCCAAACACACACAAGGCTTTCAGACTATGCCTTTATCCTTTGTTTTGTTGGATTGTTTGTCTTCTAATTCTTAATTTGTAGATGCTGCTTGCATCCTAGAGTTCTTATCCTTGGATGTGTTGTATTAGCTGCCAATACTTTTTCATCAGTTATTGGCTTCCTACATTTAAGGACTTTACCATTTAAAAATTTTTTAATGATTGATAATTGATTTTTAATATAACCAAGATTGTTCACTTTATTTTTTCCTTTCCAGCTTCTGGGATTCATATTTTCCTCAGGAAGGCTTGCTTCCTCAACCTAAAATTATGAATCTAGTCATTAATAGTATTTTTAATACTTTTATAGTTTTATTTGTTTACATTAATCCAAGTGAATTTATGCTTATATTTTGTATAAGGTAGGCTAGCTTCATTTCTACCCTAATGTGAAATCACTTGTCTCTACACCATTTAAAAAAAAAAAACAATTTGTCCTTTCCCCAAGGAAATGAAGTAGCACACATGGACACCTGGCAGAAGAACCCCACCTAGCACCTCAGTTCCTGCCTCAGGGAGGCTGAGCCCCCCCGTGAACCTGCTAGACACAGTCTGGCCCACACTGAGTCCGGGTTCTTCCACTGTTGCCGGGTGAGGGGTTTCAGGTAGCTGACACATGATTACGTATGCTGCCAAGGGTTTACCCTATCAGTGAGCGAAGCTCTTCTAGGGAAATGGGGGTGATTGTGAGTTGGGTGAAGACCCTTGTAGTGTTTGTTTACTATGTTCCTTAACCCCAAATGCTTGAATTGGTTGCTATTGATATTTCAGGACTTAGGAATGGAATAGGAATCAAAGGAATCCAAAATAAGTTGGTTACTGTCCTTGCTTTCAAGGAGCTCATGTTCTAGAAGGGCTAGACACATGGGAAGACAAAGTAAGTGTCCCACTAGACCAAAAAGAAAAGAAAAAATAGTGGAGACCTGTGTATCATGCTGTGGCAACTTGGAGGGGGGAGCAGGTGCAAGTCCCCGTGTGATCATCGGGAGAAGTGGACCCCATGAGGGGGATGTAGCACAGGGTCCCTTCCTGGGGGGTCTTTGTCCTCGCTCAGCTCAGTGGCAGAAAGATGCATGATTGCTCTTGGCTGTCTACGCATCTGTGTGCCTGTGCACACCCGTGTGCAAGTTGAATGGGTGCTCCTGCCCCGGGGCCCCGCGAAGTCACAGCGGTTGCAGAAGTGGGCTGACAGGAGGGACTGAAGGTTGAGGAAGAGAACCACTGATGCACATCCATTCCATTCTTCCTCCCCGTCCTCAAGCGACCACACAGGCAAGCGCTTCAGGCAGGCTTTCCAAAAAAGACAAAGTTCTCCCTGTCGCAGGAAACGGGAGCTTAAACCTCGAATAAAGGCTTACTTCATACGGTACCACCTTCACCTGCCTCCCTCCAGACACACAAATACTGTTTGTCTGAAAGTTTATCTCAGCTGCAGGTGTCACGGAAGCGCCCCGTGACATCACCGTAGATCCTGCGTTCTGCTTCAGCTGCTCCTGATGCTTGTCTGTCCACACAGGTGAAGTGACGAAGCCCACAATCTAGGGAAAGATGATCCTTGCGCTGGTGATTATTGTTCTTGGAACCAGGAGAGCGGAGTCTGAGGGACTGTAAGGGAAGGAAGAGACTCGGGCGCCATCTAACCTGACACCGGCAGGGCAAAGGGACAGGGAAGGGACTGGAACCGGCCCAGTTCAGAGAGCCAGGTGGCTCTGCACAGATGGGTCCGAGGGAAACATGTCTAGGGCTGCTTCACAGTATTACGCAATTCAATCAAGGTCTCCTTCTGAGGGGACCCTTCTTTTTCCCCAACATACAAGGTCATATATATGAAAGGTTGCAAATGTAAAATTCCATGCAGGGTTGTGTGAGGCATTTTCCAAAATGATAAAAGATATAGGCCCACCCACCCCAACAGAAAAGTTTCCACCAAGAAAGGCTAATGAGGAGGAAATACTTATTTCTCACTCCACAGGTCTCCCTGAAGAAAAACTTCCTATTCTCCCCTGCTGTCCTATTGTGCCCCACCCCCCACCAGAGAGAGCCCCAAAGTCACCACATGGGAGAACCTGGGACAAAGCAGAGTGGCACAGTGCACCTCTCTGCTTCCCTCACCAGCCCACACCCGCTTGCAGAGGGACGCTCTGTTTTCTGCTGTGCACAATAAGATCCTAGCCCAAAAAGAAAGATGACCTTTTCTTTTTATTTCCAGCACTGTCAGTGGCCAAGCATAAAAGGCAGCCTAATTCCGGGGAACAATTTTAGAAAGCTCATTGTTGCCTCTACCTCCAGGATCCTCTCCTTAGAAACAAAGCTTGCATTGTGTCCTCCTCCGTCTGCCCCTTGGGTCTCTGGCTGACTCAGAGTGCTAACAAGGGAAGGGGGTGCGCGGCGTGCACCCCTTACATCAGAGCACGTCAATACGCATCAGCAGCAGCTGATTCAGGCGCTGAGTAACTGGCTCGTGGTGTCTACAAACGTCAAGTGGATGCAGTTTCATGGGAAACGTAAATGCTTTCCTTCTTTATCCTAGCTGGAAGCTGTCTCAAAACTCCACCCCCCGCCCCCCACAATACTTTGCTCTTTGGATAGAAGCAGAGCAGAAATGTGAGTGATGAGAACTTAACTGGACAATCAAAACCAGTCCGGGAAAGGGGACAGTCCGGGAGCCAAGCAGAACCTGGGAGGAGGAGGGAGTCTCCTGGTCTTCTCTCCCAGAGCCCAACTGTCTCCTCTGCCCCAGGGAGCCTCTGGGTCAGGAAGATAGGGTTCCCTGAGGTCATTTCATGCAAACCACCTTGAGGATGCTCCAGTCCTGCTGCAATATCCCCAGAAAGCATTTGCCCAGGCTCAACTTCCCACCCATGGAAAACCGAAGTCTGTTCACACCAAAGGTAGCCCATCCCGTCTTGAACAAATCTGTTAGTGAGCTTGCTGCAAGTGGCCTCCCTGAACCCCATCTACAGTCTGTGAGAAAACAGCGCCATTCTTCAGTTCTAAGATGCCTATCGGTTAACATTGCGTCTCTGCACTTGGACTGTCCGTTCACCAATGAAGGCGTTTCATGACCGCGCTTGACTTGCAATGGGTGGGACATAACTATGTCTTGTGCATGTGTGAGTTTGGCTGTTCCTGGTGGTGTCGTGAGAACCAACATGTTGGTCATCAATCAAACCACCAGGTGCCTTAGGAATAAGGAACCTAAGTCCTCTTTGTGACCTAAAAAATCTTAACAGTGAAAACTGGAAATCCCAAAAGCATTGGCATAAAAATGTCCTGAAGCATCTTTAAAAAAATTCCTGGAGACAACAGGGGGACACTCTTAAACAATGTTGTTACCATGTTCTTATACAGAGCTTAAAATTGATGGCACAATGCAACTAATTTGCCCATTACATCGAGTGAAATAACTATTTAGGACATGAAATATTTGTTGCTGATTTATGATGTGCTAGTAACTTTGCTAAATTCTTGATTATTTTATTCCACTTAATCCACCTAGAAACCTAATGAGCTAGTTAGTGCAGCTATACTTCACCTTATTCAAAACTCTTGAGGCAAGAGGAGTTTTAAAATTCATAACTATTTTTCTTTTTAGAAGGATGATATGGTATATGTCCTGTGTTTACTCTGAGAGCATCAGCAGGACCCAGAATAATGCTGTTTAATGAAACACATTAATATTTTGTGATGAGTCAATGCAAATTCACCCAGAATGGGACGAAAACAACCATAACAAGCCTCATGCCAGTTCAGGTCAGGTTTGGCTGACAAATGCTTCTTGGTTTGGATTTTAGAAACACAAATGAGGCATTTTGAATTTGTGTCACTATTTCCACTTTGCACATAAAGAAAGTCAAGCTAAGTAGCTTCCTTGGTGCCCACAGCTCAGAAGGGCAAAGTTGGGTGTGAGGCACAGGGCACCCTCACTCTATAGAACACCCTGCATCGGGATGGCAACCATAATGCTCAGCAGCCTCACAAAACATTCACCTGTCAGGTAGTTGAGGGCCATCACCCCAGGCCACAGTCTTCTCTTCTATAGACGAAGCACCTGTGTTTAACCACTGGTCCAAATATTTTCACCAAAATGGCTATTATTGGTTGGATGCACAGCTGTTCCCCTTAATCCCTCTCTGACCACCTGAGCTCATTCTCACATCACAAGGAGGGAGACTTATCTGCTAGTAGAGGAATGGGAAGGTGTGGTGAGGAGTTCCACTTCTAGCAACACCGGTGCTTTCTCAATTAACACAAAAAGATTCACAAACAGATCAAGTGCCCTCTGATTTTGTAGTGCTCATAATTTTAAAGGGAAAAGATAAGAGAGCCACCATGGGTTCTGAACCATCTTAGAGCAACTTCCATTCTAGTTCCAATGAAATTACAATTCTTCATATAAATCGCCCAAGTCACAAATACCATAGAAATTTTAATAATATAATGCCGGCTCTGTAGCCAGATTTTCTGATTTAATCTCCTTCTGCCAATTCCTAGCTGGCTGACCTTCAGAAAAGTAACCTCTCTGTGCCTCAGTTTCTTTATCCAACAAAAGAGAATAATAATATTACCTGCCATTGGGAGTTTGGGTAAGAATTAAATGTTGACACATGCAAGTTGTAGAACTAGTATCTGGCCATAGTAGCGACTCAATGAATGCAAATATTCATCATTGTCACCATACACATCATCATTCTTGGGATGGGTATACTTTAACCAATGAACCATGGTCTCCCAGAAAGAAAAAAAAATGGCAGAAGCAAACTTAGGAGCCAAATCGCTCTCTACCTCTGGAGCTCAGAATCTCAAGCATTATACTATCCTGCTTCCCATGCCCAGGAATGGAGGTGCCTGGGAACCAAGCTCCTCCTGAAATCCTAGGGCCCTTCCAACACTACCCCAAGGAGCAACACTATGACCTTACCTTTCTCTGAATTACGATACTGTGCAAATCAAACCAAATATGCACAGCCATCTCCTCCAGGTCTTTTCAGTGTTTGTTCCCAGTCTCATTATTAGACTTTGCTATGGGTCAGAATTTACAAGGTGCTCACCAAAGTGGCCCGGCAATCCTTGTCTTCCATGAGAGCTCTCTTAGTGGAAGTTCCAATATACAAACACGTTAGACAGAATGCAATGTATACTGTATATGGACTCCTGACACTTTATGCTGTACACTTATTTACTGCATCTGAATTTACTCCTGGAGAATGATTTCTCATTTATTTTATCCTATGGATTCTTAGATTTTTAACAGAGAAGGGCCAAGTCTTGCTCATTTCTGTATACCTATCTCCCACAAAGGTACATGTTCGGTAAGTAACGAATGAGTAAGTGACTTGTGCCGTCTGCAAAGCCTGTGATGGGATACAAGCCCTTTTTCCTTATCCCCTTTATCCCCCAGGGATACTTCTAAGACCCACAGTGGACGCCTAAAAGCACAGATGTGCCCAAACCTATATATACACTGTTGTATTTTTTCCCAGTAATACACATACTTATGATACAATTCAATTTATAATTCAGGCACAGGAAGAGACTACTACTCATAAAATAGAACAAGTAACGATATGCTCTTATAAAAGTTACGCGAATGTGGTCTCTCTCCTTGAAAATATCTACTTGTACTTACTCACCTGCTCGCTTAAAAAGGAAGCACTTGGCAGCGTCTGGTCTCCTGCATTGGGGCCACTCTAGGACAGGAAGGGTGACTTGAACACTAGACAGTCGATCCCGCAACCGCCACGGCTGCTGGCCGGCGGGCAGGCGGCGTCTACAGCCGGGAGACACGGGGAAGGGCTGGTTCCCCTTCCCGGTGGGAGGAAGTGGAGCAGCGCCTGATTTCACCACGCACCAAAGAGCGGAGCAAGTTTAAAACTTCTGAATGGTCTGTGTCTGAATCTTTTCCCTTTAATATTTGTGGATTTCGCCTGAGAGCGAAACCATGGACAAGGGGGACTAGGCCTTTGATTCGTGCGCCATAAAATCGCTCCTAGAGCACAGCGGCGGCACAGCCCGTCTTTGCCCCCAACACCGGGGCCCAAGATCGCCCTCTTTTGGCCACGCAGGAAAATGCCCCCCACGTGCTGTCGGGAGGAGGCCAATCTAAGACGTGGAGAAAACAAGGGTGAGCAACTTCTCTTTTTACCACCTGGCCGAGGTGGGAATGGGAACGAAATAAAAGGAACGTGGGTCACAAAAGCACCCCCGCCTTAGAGCGCAGGCAAGCCCTGGCGGTGGCTGCTTTTCGTGGCTGAATTTGTAAGGGATTCCCATTGAGCCACCCTTTACGTGTGAGTTCGCAGATCATCACCTCTCAGAAGAAGCGTCTTTGAGCTACTTCATGCCTCACTCCTTTGCTCCTCTGACCTGAAGTGGCGCAGTGCCTCAGAGGTTGTTTGGCCAATGGAACCAGCCCAGGTTCAAATCCCTCTGCTCCAAATACTGCCTGTGCGACCCTCCGCAATACACAAGCCTCGTTAAGTCCCTTATTTCCTGACTGGAAAGGGTGACTATCAATAACACCTGCCTCACTGAGCTGTTTTAGAAAATAAAAGACATAGTCTGCACCATAAGCACTCCGTGGCCCTTTGACACAGTGGTCTTCAAAGTATTTATAATTATTTACTAGCTTATTGCATTAATCTCTTCATGAAAGATGTTCCTTATGGTGTCATTTAAATATTTAATACCTGTTTTGTCTTTTTGATGGCACTAGTTGCATATGAAAGGTCAGTTGTAGTCTCAGATTATGCTTTTCAGCAAAATACAGTGATTCATGAAAAAAATTATGATGTAGGTTAAAGGGAACCATGTTGGTTTGTGACAAGAACGCATTTCTTAAGTCTCACTGACCTTCTATTGTTTCTAACCAATTACCTGCCGAAGAGACCTCCTATCCACCCCTGGGAAGACCCTTCTCCCCAGTCCAGGGAACAACCTGAATCCAGAATGTGGTATAGCACAGTACAGGGCCAGGGGAAATAATGTGGCTTATCATCTGTACTTATGATAGGGAGGGTATTCTGGAAAACACCTGGTGGCCTCATGTAATCATAGGGTCCTTATGTGGGGAAGAGGGAGGCAGACAGATCAGAACCAGAGACATGGATTCATGAGAAGAACTCACTGGCTCCCCGTTGCTGGCTTTGGAAGTGGACAAAGGGAGCCAGGAGTCAGGAACCCAGGCAGGCTCTGGAAAAGACACGAAAACAAAATCTCCCTAGAGCTTGCAAAAACAACCCGATCCTGTTGACACCTTGATCGCAGCCCAGTGAGATACGTTGTGGACTTGGGATCTCCACACCGGAAGGCAATTAATTTGTGTTTTAAGCCACAGAGCCCGTGGTAATTTGTTCCAGCAGCCGTAGGGAATGAATACACTGGCCCATGAGGTTATATAATACAGGAGCTCCTCGGGGCAGGGTTGATTGATAGAGGTTATTCAGATGACCAGGAGTGGAGCAGCCAGAAGGAGAAAGTGACCTAACAAGATGAGGAGAAAGACGAGAAGAGCCTGAACAGGCCTCCTCAGCACGAAGGTGAATGACAGGTGAAGCCATAGAGCAGGGTGAGGAGCTAGGAGGATCGGAGAAAGGGTGGGATCCTACATAAGGACAAGGGCATAAGGTCCAGGCTGGCATTGTGCACTCTGGGAGGGATGGGAGCAGGAAAGGCATCATGACCAGGCAAGGCTGTGTTTGGTATTTTATAGTTCTGGTAGCTGTCCCACTGGAAGAGACCAGACAATTCACCATACTAGGAGCCATGACCCCACGTACAATGTGTATCCATAACTTTTCTGATACATTCTATGCCCCCCGATACCAAATCAGCTCTGAATATAGTATATGTTGGCCTACGGCCTATCCAAAGAAGCCAAAATAGTGGCCAATGTGATCATCTCACCATGAGATATGGACTCTAGATGTGAAGGGACATCTTTCTTTTCATAACAGTCCTAATATCTCGCCAATGTGGTCAGCTCACCATGAGGTGTGGATTCTAGATGTGAGGGGACATCTTTCTTTTCACAACAGTCCTAGTATCTCATTTCATGGGAAGAAAGCCAGTACCAACAATGAGCTATGATAAGGCATGTTTTCATAAAGTTTTATGTTAACAAACACAGAGGCACAGTAAGCTTTTTCTTCCTTCCTCTTCCCCTCTTTCCTTCCCTCTTTTTTTACTGTTCATGAGAGCTCTGGATGTGCCAGAGAAAGCAAACTTCACAGAAAGGATGGGAGCCAGGGGGACGGGAAGCGTGGAAGATGGTGGGTAGATTTTCTAGTTTTCCATAATGCCGTGAACTGTGCTTCTCTCCGTGTTTGTGTCTCCTTTTCTTTCTGCCTCTCCTTGATCTCACCTGGCCCTCGAACACAAACAGCCCTTCTTGATGCTTAGCGTTTGGGAGCAAATGGCAGTACCCGTCCCTGGAAAACAGGCCCAGTCCCCACACAGATGGTTAGAGAAGGAAGACAGCTCTCAGAGCCCCAATTACAGCAACATTCTACCTTGAGGTCGGTATGAGGAAGTTTATTTTTAAACCGCATGGCCTGAATGAATAAATAAATAAAATAAAAACCTCGAGAGCAACTGGAAAATACAGATAGTGTTTCTCCCATTGGAGTATTATTTTATTTTATGACAGTTGCCTCAGGACATGCGGGGCACATTATTAAAAGCTGCACGTTAGATTCGTTTGTCTGCCAGGGAAGCATAGGGCTGGCGGTAGGCCAACTCTGGGCCCAACTCTCTTTCCAGAGACTGTTGGCCCTTGGATAAGTCTCCTTTCTTTGAAATATAGACTTTTGTCTCTGTAGCATCCAAGGTTCGTCCAACTTTAAAGGTCCTATAACTGTGTGGCTCTAGCTAAAGGTCACTGTTCTTTTTCCACGGTTGTCTTCATGGTTAAAACACTTTAAAAGCAAATACTGATCAGGGGATCATGGTGATTAAATTGCCACCTGCTGCAGTGGTCATTGACCAAAGAGAGGCAGAAAGGGGCAAACACGTTGCATCATGGATAGGGGTCTCCGTGACATTGACCAGCTCCCAAGGCCACTACTTAGAAGTTTCCTTCACACGATTCCAAGCCCCACCCCTGACTCCCTTTAAAGAATTTCAGCTTCGCAGCTGGCATCGGCAAAGAGCCGGGCAGTCATGCAATCTTAGAACTCAAAGGCTCCTAGAAGTAATTTGCGTCAACCCGACGTCCCTTCCCAATGCTCAGCACACCCCTGTGCGTGTGAGGACAACCAAACCTTCGGAGGATTCGGGCCCAGGGGCCCATTCCCGCGAAGGGGCAGAGATGGGCCTGAATATAGCTGGCTCCCAATCAGACGCCTGCTTTGGCTGTGACAATCAGATGCTTGCTCTTGCCGTGATCGCAAGAGCCACCCTTTTCTGGAGTGACTGTGTTTGGCAGAATGCAGCCCAAGGGGGTCCCGATCACCTAGCTTTGCAAAAGGTGGTCCCATGAGCAGCAGTGTCCACTGGAAACTGGTGAGGAACGCAGGCTCTCGGGCCCCTCCCCAGGCTGACACAATTAGAATCTGCCTTTGATACAGCCACGGGTGACTTAAGTCCACATTAAAGTCTGGGAAGTTCTGGCACACACTGTCCTCAATTTAGTACCAAAATAGCCACAGTTCCCCAAAAGTCTCCCAGCTTAGCAGTCCCTCGCAGGGTCTGACTACAGATTGCGCTGCCTCAGAAGGACCTCAATGGCCAGTTACAAACCAGCATTAGCCCGTAGCCCTTCTGTCTCTGTACAGAAATCTGTGACCTCCATGGGAAGGGACTTCCCATCTCCACTCAGGGATTAACATTCATTTTGGAATCTAGGAAAGAAGGGGGAGATGCCTTTTCGAAAAATGTATCAGACGACTGTGACTCTTTTCTTAATTTCTGCTTATTTTTCTTTGGCTTCAGTTTCATGAAACCAGACCTTCTATTTACCCCGGATTTGTATAAGATTCATTGTTCTTTTGTGACACCAAGAGGCAGCCTAGAGAAGAGAAAAGAGCAGGCGCAGTGGACCCAAAGGCCCCCAGAGCCGGTCCTAGTGCTGCCTCAACTACGTACATAATAGCTGAGTGACCCAGTGCAGAGCAGTTGCCTGCTCTGAACCTTACATTACTCATCGGTGAAACAGTTGTGGCAGTGATGACTAACTTACAAGAGTCATGAGGGATTATATATACGAAGATTTCCAGCACACAGCAAGTATTAAATAGACTGCAGAGCTGTGTCATTTAGAATGGGAGTAATTAGAGCATGCCACTAACATGTCTGGGGTAGTGGAAATGTGGGTAGACACTGAGGCAACAACAGTAAAAGAGACAGACATGGCGTCTGCACCAGTGAGCTGCTGTCCATTGAGAAATTAAGACAAGGTAATGAGAGCAGAGACTGAGTGCTTGCTATATTCTGTTCCAAGGACTTTCCACAGACTAATTGATTTAATCACTACTGCTATCCAATGGATGCTAGGTACCATCACTACCCCATTTCATAAATAAGGAAACTGAGGCATGCAGAGGTTAAGTAACCTGACCAAAAGCTATACTACTAGTAAACAAGAGAACCTAGGTTGTGAACCCAAGCAGGTTGGTTCCAGAGTCCACTTCCTTAAACTCTATGCTAACCTGTCTCGCCAACTCCAGCAACTAAATATGTATCAATACACTCAAGACGGAGATGGCCCCAAAGCTAGGAGGTTATCCCAGGAAGCCCCAAGGTGGTCTGAGGAGGCCAAGGAAGCTCTCTGAGGAGCTGAGGAAGACCCAGGTGAAGAAGAGGGAGAGTCCTTCCTGCAGAGCAAGGGTAGGCGTGAAGACCTGCAATCAGCTGACAGCTCGGGTTTAATATTTAATATTAGGTGACGGAACAAGTGCTGGCTTCCTGAAGATGACTGCAGCTCAAAAATAAACCAACAAAAACACTCCCAAATAAAATCTCTTGACTGCTACTTCTGCCGTATGCACGTCCCCGGTTTTTCATCTTGGCAAGAGTTACCACCCATCATTTGAAAAGCTAACGATGAAGGTCAGGCAAACCGGCCATGAGAAGGAGAAAGCGTGAAGGTTTTGGCATCAGATCAGGCCATGGTGATCCACTGAGTTCTCCTTTTGCTATGACCTTGAGATTATTTAAACCTGTTTTCTAAACCGTGGTTTTCTTATCTGGAAAATGGGAACAGTAATACGTCTCATAGCTGTGAAGTATGAAATAAAGCCACACATGGATGAAGTCTGACCCAGGATAAGGGCTCAAGGAATGTTCTCTCCCTTCTCCTTTTATTGATTAAAGTTAGAAGCTGGCATTCATGCGGTGAAAACAAACCCCGTCTCTAAACATCTTGGTTCCTTTCATCTTTGAAGGTATTTGGTTTTGCTGATATCTTAACCAGCATCAAGCAATCAAGTTCTATCACAGGGTGCCCACAGAACTTTTTTAAAATGTGTAAACTTGTGATTATTCAGAGGAAGCACAGCTCCAATTTGGATGCAGTCACCAAAAATGCCCTACTGATCATTACTCTTATAAACACAAATGAAAATGAGCAATAAAATCACAATATAAAAAGACAGCTCATAAAATTAATGGGGATTATTTTCCCTAGCAGTGCACACTAAAGGAATCCATGTGACCTCAATTCCCACCAAATGCCAGAGAGAGGAATTTGTAATCAACAACATCAGATGTGTTTTTCAGGGCTACCTGGAACTTCAGAACCACAAATCATTGTAAAACACAGTGGATCAAGCCCTGCTATTTTCCAGAATACAGGTATAATTTTTAGTTTTATTTTTTAAGATCACATGGGATTAGACAAAATCAAGACTTGAACTTGAGACTTCTGGGACAATCTCAGAGCAGCATATACACTGAATTGTTGAGGAGTCTCACTGCTCAAAACAAATAATTTCAGTTTTAGCATTAAGCAGAAAGCTATAGATGAGTGGCTAAAATCCCTTCTTTGGCGAGGGAAAATGGCGTTAAAACTGTTATAAGCCAACAAGGACTCGATTCAACAGATTTAAGAACACATTCTCTGGCCTAATAGATGTACTAATCCTCATGCTTGTCACTTCTCATTGACCCCTTTGTGGGCAGTTCGCAAGTTTGCTTTGATTTGCATGTGATTTCCATACTGGTCAGCAGTCTCCAACTCACATCAATGAGTAAACACAGGATTGTTTCTGTTCTGGTTCTCTATCATTAAGCAAGAATGCCGGGTGCCTTGGCCCTCCGTCACCCAGGGAAAGTAAGGCCATTCTCTATCACTGCCTCTCTCCAAGTCTGATGCCCTTCAGATGCCTTTCAAAAAGCCACAAAAGATTCCCCAATGCAGTGATGCTGTGTGTGGTCTGAGCAGATCGCTGAGAACATCTGAATTTGTCCTGGGTATGCTTGGCCCTAGAAAATTTAAATTAAAATTAATTTGGATGGCTAAGATAATTGCATTATTGTTATGTAAGATAATAGTCCCACTTTTCAGAGATGCATTCTAAAACATTTGGAAGTAAAATGCCAAGGCATCTGTAATTTGCTCTAAAATATAAATTACTTTAGGCCCTAGCTGTTGTGGCTCAATAGACTGACTGCTGGACTATGAACCAAAGGGTCACCAGTTCGGTTCCCAGTCAGGGAACATGTATTGGTTGTGGGCCAGGTCCCCACTTGAGGGTATGAGAGAAGCAACCACACACTGATGTTTCTCTCCCTCCCTTTCTCCCTCCCTTCCTCCCTCTCTAAAAATTAATAAACTCTTTTAAAAAGAAATAAAATATAAACTTCAAATACTAAGCAATTTTTAATAAGGCTAAAACAAGTATAGCAAACATTAGTAAGTGTTATGAGTATCCACTGTAATATTTCTGTCTACTTTCCTATAGGCAGCACCTGAAGTTTGCAAATACTCCCTTAAACCCAGGGTCCATGTTGGTCAAGGTAAGTTCTTCCCCGTGGTTGTAACATTATAGAGTCCTTTCCCCTACAGCCCATATTCTAGATGCTGCTTTCTCCACAAGGCAGAGACCATTCTGGGAAGAGAGGGCCACCATCAGTGTAGCCCTGGTGGACATCCAAGGCTCCAGAGGGATAGCCATGACCAGGTGAGCAGTACAGGGTCAGGCTTGCCTCCCTTTCATTCCTCAGTTAAATGAAGCAGGAAGTCATGATAAATGGCTGGGTGTCATCTGTTTTTACTATTCAGCAACAATGAGCCATGGGCCACCCCAGACACATGGTGGTTTCATAAAAATATGCAATTTCAGTATGATTCATACCCTTCTCTTCTCTGAAACTTGATAGAAGCAAATGTTTCCCTAATAGCCATGCAAAGCAGTGCTCACGTATAACAGCTTATACCTGAAGGAACAAAGGAACCGTCTACCTCTAGAAAGTATGACCCCAATGTACTCAGAGTGCCCAAGCTTGCTGCGTTGCCGCAGAAAGAATTTAACTTGAGGTCCATTAGACGCCGCTAAACAAACGGCTGGGAATGCGCCATATTGTATTGAAACAATGGACTGGCTCCCTTCTTTTGTGCAATGTGGCTGTGATTTCCAGAAACGGGATGAATCATTTGTCTCAAGCAGGTAATAGCCATTCCAATTTGGCTGGGCTCCAGGTGGCCTTTCCTAGAAGCTGCGGAGAAATGAGTGCTACAAATAGAAACATTGGAGAAGTAGTTCCTGGAAGAAAAAGCCTGGGTAATCAAGATCTCCTTACCTATCTATCTACCAAACAGGGTTCCTTCTGAGTGTTTCTTCACTTAGATCCATGCATGTAATTATATGAAGAGAACCAAGTAGGTCATTTATTTTTAGAGAGGCAAAAAGAAGGACAATTTCTATGTGTATATATATATATACACACACACACCAGTTAGAAATGCTTTGAGGTAAAAATAAGAAAACAGTGGTCTAGCCTTGGCTGTGTAGCTCAGTTGGTTAGAGCATCATCTGGATATGCTAAGGTTGCTGGTTCAATTCCTGGTCAGGGCACATAAAAGAACAACCAATGAATGCATCAATAAGTGGAACAGCAAGTCCATCTCCCTCCCTCCCTCTCTTTCTAAAATCAATAAGTAAAAATAAATTTTTAAAAAAGGAAGAAAAAGTGTTCTGACAGTGGCTGAAACAAATATTGGGCTTTTTTCCCCATTGTATATGTAGGTCAATAATCCTAAAGTAATATGGCAGCTCAAGGGTACCTTTCAGGGACACCCATTCCTTCTAGCGTTTAACTTCACTACCCTTTCATCCTCATTGCTATCACCTAAGGGTTACAAAATGGAACTCCCTGCTCCAAGAAGCACAACTTCAGTAAAGGCAGGAAGAAAGAAGGAAAAGGCATCTTTCCTTTTTACCTAGACAAAAAGCATCTTCGCCTACTTGCCCTGAACTCTCCTTGATCCACACTGGATTACGTCCCGTCCCTTAGCAGAAGGAAGGCAGCATTGCCTTCGCCAAGGTAAAAGGGTGTTCCTGGCTGAGTCCCGCCAACCATGATGCTGCCCGGAGCTACACTCTGCAGGGGTCGTTGTTACCTAGGGGAAAGGCAGAGGTGGATATTAAGCACAGAACTAACGCCTCTTCCCCATCAGATGACCATTTTCTATCTTCAGTGTCTTGTTCTCAGTCTCTTCTTCCCTGCTCTGCCTATAACCCCAACAGAAGATAGAACTTTCTCATTCCCTCGGGTTAGGATTATGGTCTCCTCCAAGCAGCCGTCTTGGAAGACTTTATCCCACATAAGCCAGACCTACCATTAATTGAATTTTGTATACTTAAGATATTAGGCTACACTTGAAATACTACAGATAATTCTCTCAACAAGCCTGTCAAAGAGTTGACATCCCTCATCACATAGTAACTTTTCCACAGTCACCATGATCAGCATTCAATGGGGTGTTGATCAATTTCCAACTCCACCTGGAGCCAAAGACCTTTCCTCTTTCCCTTTTAACATGCACTCGGTTTTGCTAGTGAATTCCTATGAAACTTAGAGTTCTACCAAAGCCTCTAGCTCTGATGTATTATTCTATGAATTATTTATTTGTGTAAGGTACACAAAATGTGTTCTACTTCCTAGGGTCAGGAAGGTCTTTTAATTACCCTGGTCATTCACCCCCAACCATGTCTAACTAGCCAAGTGAGCTTTCATTATGGTTTTTACACACAGGGCCTAAAGGAAAGTTTCTCTGGGAAGACTGAACTATGGTCTCCATGCCTTTTCAAGGAACACAATATGCTGGTTAAAGTTACGGTGCCCTACTTCTCAATCCTGGCTGGTTTAGCTGGTCTGAGATGGCACCTAGGTAGACATTAGTATTCTTAAAATCTCCTTCAGCATAAATGGGCCGCCCAGATTATAGTTCTAAAATGGGCCTCAGAATGTAGACTTAACTACTTTGTTTCAACCAGTTCTAATGATCAGGTTTGCTGTGCAAGGCTGGCCACATACATGACCTTTCTGAGAAAAATGGAAGCTTTCTTGGCTCTAGCTGTGATGGAGGATTTACTTCAGTCCTAGGTTTGAGTGTGCAGCCTGGTGTCAAGAGTTTTAGTAAAACATAACACACCTAATATTCATAGACCCTCCACTACAATGCAAGTCCCTATGCTAGGAACTGTAAATGGCTGATTATTTTCTTCTTTTGCCACCCTTTAAGCTACCTAGGTATTTGTATTACCCCCTTTTATAGGAAAATTCTCTCAAGTCACACAACGAGTGAATGGTGGAACAGATCCAGGGGTCCAGTCTAGGAGGTCTGAGGCCTGGTCTCCAGCTGTATACAGTGCTTCCTGTCCTAGGTCCCATTGGACACACTCAGTGACACCATGAGGTAAGACCTTGTCCCCTCTACTGGGCCAGGAAAGGTGGTGGAACGTGAGAGGCCAGCATTAGTCTGTACCTCTGTTTCTTAGAGCAAAGTAATCTGATACAGAAGAAGAAACAAAGGCAGCCATAAGATGTCAGGGAACATGTGATGTTAGGAAGTCAACTTAAAGACTCATCCTGCCATCTGTAAGACCCCACTCTTAGAGCAAGGACTTGGTCTTCTCAAGGCACGGCCAGCTGTTATTTTTTAGGCAGTGTGGTACAGTGGATTAACCTGGGACCTCAGAGTCAAACAGAATTGTCACGCGAGCTCCACCACTTGTAAACAGGAGTCCCACAAACTAACGCCTTTAACTCTCTGAGCCTCAATAGCCTGTTACAAGAAGACGAAAATAAAACATTCTGCTTCAGATGGCTGAGAATAAAAGGAGATAATAAACACAGTTGGCTGTAAATACAATAACTGTAAACAACTATCTAATCCTGTTCCCTAAGCAAATCCCATTCAGCTCACCGTCCAAGGGTTAAGAAAGCCCGCTTGCATGTCATCGGGGTTGAGATATTTTATTTCTCAACAAAGGTTCTATCAGTCATTTCAGGTTAGCTATGCCTGCGCCCAGCTCCTCGCCCCATCCTTGCAGCTGCCTGTGGGATTTGTAGCAGCTCCTGAGTTCACAGTAACACTCTTTGAAAAAGCAGTGTGCTTTCATAAGTCACTTTTCTCTCCTCGGGCAAAGTTCACATGAATTAGATTGCCAGGCACTTTATGCAAAACTTCTGACCTTCACTGGCTCTGATTTGCATTGTCATCGTTCCTTTATTCTTCTAAAGTGCCTTCATTTTGCATAATGTTCTAATGTTATTCAGGCTTTGCAGTTAGCACCATCTCATTTCCCCAATTATGACCATTTTAGACAAAGCTATAGATAACCTTCGGGAATCCATGTCTGTGTGTGATTTTTCATTCACAAGGAGGAAGCAATGGAACTAGACTTAAAGAAAGGAAAAAAACTAAAAAGCTCAGGGTGGAGATTTAAAACTTTTAAGGCTAGATTTTTCTTTTTAGTGATTTAGAGAGTGTCGTCTGTGTCTCCCATGAAAATCTGCATAACAGGCAATGCTTTCTAATGAAGTGGGAGCATTCACCTAAACAGACTAACCCAAAGCCACTGGAGTATAATTTAAAGTCAGCCTAAGATCCCTCTTCCAACTGTCCCCATGTATGAGGAATGCTATCCCCTAGCCAAGGATTGGAATCATTTAAGGAACCAGTGTCTGCAAGAGACACAACATATTACATCTTTACCTGCCATTTATTCGTCTAAGTGAGATGTGACTCTTTCTTCCAATTTAAAGTTGGTTTGAAAAGACCCAGAAAAAGATGCTGAGAGATGGGAATGGAGATACACTGAGGAGATGACCCCAAACCAAATGTCAATCCTTTCATTCTTTGCAAAGACCCTCGATGACAATGTGGATATACTAAAATGCAGAAGAGAACATTAGTTTTTGTACGATATTTATCTACTACCAACTATTCCCTAGACATGGAGTTAGCCCTCTGGAGTCCTGCCATGAGATCAGGTAAATGTGTGAGAGAGTCTGAAGGAAGTAGCCTCACATCCCATCTGGTCAAATACTTGTATCCTCGATGTTTCCACATTTGGCGCCACAGCTCTCGTTTTATCCCCTGTGTTCCTACACATTTGCCATAGATTTGCTGAAGTTGGCAGCTCATTCTCCTTGAACATGGGCCTTCCCATCATTGTATGGCAGCTAACTTTTCTGTCTTAAGTGAGCTTTACAAGTCATTCTACTTACTGTAATATACTGACCAACCAAGGTCCATTTTATTTTTAATTTTTTTACATTTAAAGATTTTTTTTCCAATTACAGTTTACTTTCCAGTATTTTATGTTGGTTCCAGGTGTATGGTATAGTGATTCAACAATCATATACTTTACAAAGTGTTCCCTCCAGTATTTCCAGTACCCACCTGGCACCATACGTAGTTATCACAATATTATTGACTATATTCCTTAGGCTGTACTTTACATCCCTGTGACTATTTGGTAACTACCCATTTGTACTTCTTAATCTCTTCACCAAGGTTCATTATAGGTATTGCGTCCTTGTCGATCATTCTTTATGGCTGTCTTTCTTGAAAGTCAGGAACACCCTGTTTTCCCACCTACACAACTCTTCTTCAAGCCACAAAAATGGGTCACCTCCTCTAAGAAACATTCTTTGATCCTCAAGACCAGTTTAGGTTCCTATTTTTTTTCTGTTACCCCACAGTTTTAAGGAAGAACCTTTATCTATATCTGGCTCCTTCCTTCCTAAGAAGATGCTACTAGCAAAGAAATACAGCTGGTTTTTCTCTCTCCATTCCTCACTTATCCCATCTCTCAGAGGGAAGAGGGAAGTACCTGCATCCTGGGTTTGGGAGAAGGGATGAGAAGATTTATGTTGACTTCCCCTTGTTCTCCCCCCTCTGTTTTCTTCCTCTCCAAGCTGTACGGTCTTGAGGATACGTGACTTCTGGTCTGCTCTTCACCAGGTGGTCAGTAAGAGCTTCTTTCTATAAAGCCCTGGCTGGTGGCACAGTGGATAAGGCACTGGCCTGTGAACCCAAAAGTTGCTGGTTCAATTCCCAGCCAGGGCACGTAACCAGGTTACAAGCCAGGTCTCCAGCCAGGTCTGTAGCTGGAGGCAGGTGAAAGGCAACCATACATTGATGTCTCTCTCTCTGCCTCTCTCCCTTCCTTTCTCTCTGAAAAATAATAAATAAAAGCTTTAAAAATAAATAAAATAAAATAATAAAAAAGTGCAAGTTGGCTAATAGTAAAAAAAAAAAAAGCTTCTTTCTATAGCTTGCTACCCCATTACGCCAAAAGCTAGGGGTGGGAGGGCAGTTCAGTCCTGGTCTGGAGGGTTGTTAGACCTCTGGGTGATAGACCTGGTATCACACCCTCCAATCTAGTTTTCATCGCCTGTTGCAGTCCATGTGTTTCTGCCCCATGCCTCTAAACAGACTAGGAACTTGATAGAGGAAAATCTGTGCTTCCAACTTCCTTCATGATGGTTTCCACTATCGTCAGTACCAGTTTCTTTCTCTGTCTCTTCTCCTTAGTCTATAGATTCCTAGAAAACAGGGACTATATTCTTTCCCATTGTTGTATGTCCAGTATCTGGCTCAATAAATATTTTCTCTGAATGGCTGGATGAATGAAATCTTTAGACACATGCCTGGCTCATAATACGTTTTATAACAGGATGGCATGAGTCAATAATAAATGACATATACTTGTATACTCTCTATAACTAACTCTGATTGCTTGCCACATGTTGCTACCAACCTGCAGTGTGCACCTCACACTTTTGCTGCAGGTCTGCAGTTGAATAGCACCTTTTTCGCTGCTTGATTTTCCAACGCTGAGGACCCTAACGTTTAGCCAGCGAGGTGCAGCCCTGTTCAACCCTATCACCCAGAGCTGGCACGACATCAGAGCTGGGACATAGCATCCTTCTCGCCCATGATCTTCTCTTCATCCTTTTCCTCTCTTCCCTTTGTAAACCAATTCCTTCTCTTTTGGTACTTTTAAAACCATAACAATATCTTCCTCAGCCTTCCTTATCACAAACAAGCTGACAGAGGCATTCTGGAAGCCCGTGATGGCTATAGCAAAAGAAAACCAATTATTTTTTTCTGAATAGTTTATCCTCCAAATTCATATACTCCTTCCCAGGAATTTAGCTGTGTTATTCTTAGACTGAATTAGGTGTGTCTCTTTCCAGGAGACTTCCTTTCCGTCAGCAGTTGGAAATACTTCAGAATGCATCCTTGATTTTGAACATATTAAAAGTCATGTTCTTTATTAATTAACCATCTCTATAGGCTAAGTTAGTATCTCGATAAAGGAAACAGTTGCTAATTTAAACATAAGTTTGATTTCTGGGCTTCTAGACCATCTCCATTTCTATAGGGAAGGAAAATATCCAATAGCCCCAGAATGCTTCACACCTCAATTATCTTCCTGAACTAACTTCATGTGCCAGTACCTAATGGGTACTCTACAATCTCTCTACCAGTTATTTTTGGTTGTTCAACAAGTCATCCTATCATTTAGTAGCATTAAATGACAGCCATGTATTGTTTTTCATGGACTTATCAATGATCTGGGAATTTTGCTGATCTGGGCTGAGCTTGGTGGACTTGGACTGAGCTCACTCATGCTTTTGTGCTCAGCCGAGGGCAGCTGCTCTGCTGATCAGAGCTGAGCTTCTGTGCCATGGGTTAGAGTGTAGCCTGGTCCAAAATGACCAGCTTGGCCCTCTCTCAGCTTCCAGCAGACGAATCGAGGCTTGGTTCCATAGAGCTGGTAGGATTTTATGTTCAAGAAAACTCAATTATTCAAGATAAGTGGAGACACTTAGGGAATTTCCAAGCCTGTTGGCTAACATCCTAATGGCCAAAGCAAAGTACACTCTTAGGATGAGGGCATGAATAAGGGAAACCCATTAAGAGGGCCCATCAATGCAACACTGACACACATTTTTCAAACTCTCCTTCTGATTTGTGCCCCATTTAATCCCTGATGGAAATAACATCATCATCAACAACACAGCCACAACAACAAATAATTCGTGGACCACCAGCCACTGTGCTAAGACTGTAAGTAAGTCTTCTTATTTAATTCACAGAACAACCTTAAAGTAGATGCTATTATTATTTTAAGCTGGGTCTTTCAACTCTAAACCCTGGGGGCTTAAGCATGAGGCCAGTCTTCCTGTAAAAGCAGGATTGACTGTTTGTCTCCTACACGAACACCTATCAAGATAATGCCTTTTTGTTATGCATTGTTCTCCTCTCCCAGTAAAAAGTTTCTGGTCAAAGCTCATACACCAAATCCCTTCTTCTGGTGCAAATTATCTGAATGGCCAAAGGGTGTGTGAATATACCAGCATGGATAAAATTTAGAGGTGCAATGAAAGATATAACTTGGGGATCATTTCTCAATAATGGCTCACAAATCATGTTGTGCCAAGTCCTCAGGCCACCGGAATGTCTCCTGTCCCTCTCACATTGTTGCTAGGAAACAGCACACATGGAAAGAGGACAGAATCTGCTTCTAGGAACATCTCTCAGCCCGGAGCCCAGCCCTCCTGAACCTACTTCCACAAAGATGCTGGACCCAGGAAGGCAGTGTTGTGCCCATGAAAACATGGAGCAAAACTAACTGCATTTAATAGTGGGTAAGGGCGAGGAAGAGGAGATGGCTGGCACCTAATAAAGAAGCCAACATCAAGTCTTATCAAGCCTGATTTAGGATACACTTTCATGCAATAGACCCTGCTACAAATTCCTCAAGATTTCAAAAAAAAAAAAAATCACTTCATCTAATGACAATTTCATTAGCATCATCAGCTTCTGAAATGACCAAAACTGTTCAGCAAGACAGTCTTTAGGTTGCTAAGATTTTTAGCCTCAACAAAGGCTATAGAATGAGGTGGTGAAACCCATTGTAGAATACAGGAGGTCAAAGGTAGGTTCACAGTTGTGAGTACAGGAAACACAATTTATCCTTCTGTTATTAGTACATATTTATTATCACATTTTCCATGGGAACAACAGCAAACCTACTTTTGTCCACCCCGTAGAGCATAGTGCTTATTGGAGGTTCTTTGCTCTGAGTGTTCAGTTTTAACTTGCTTTATATGCTCCATGACCTCTAAAAGTGTCCCGAGTAACAATCTGAGCCAAGGGTCAATAAACATGTGTCCTGTAAAAGGCCAGATGGTATGTTAGGCTTTTCAGGCCATTTGGTCGCCATCGCAACGATGCCATTTTGTACGAAGACAGCCGTAGACAACTTGTAAACCAATGTCCATGGATGTTTTTCTATCCAACTTCACTTACAAAATCAGATGGTGAGTCAGATTTGGCTGGAGGGCTGTAATTTTCTGATAACCCATCTAAACAATCAAAAAGTCTCTGAAGATTCAGGGCGTGTTGCTTTGGAGAGGAAGTTTGGCTCCTGAGCAGGATGGGGTGCAGGCCAACCGAACTGGCAAGTGCAAGTTCCCTCCTCTTGCGACGCTTGGCCGTGCGGCTGGCCTTGGCTGGGAGCTGCGGGATGCCCAGCAGGCCTGCCTGCCAAGAAGGGGGTTGGGGTGGGGAGCCTCACAGGGACAATGAGACTATGGCCACCGAGGGGTCATGGTTGCCTTCGGGACAAATTCTGAGACAAAGTCGGCTTCTGTCTGCCACAGACTGACTCTACAGTGCTTAGAGATCGAAAGGCAAGAAAAGCCGATGGACTCAAATCAAAACCTTAAAAACCATTGAACTAGGAACAAGGAGATCTGAGGTCCAGCACCAGCCTGGCCGCTAACTGTATGAGTCAGGTATTTGATGCCTGGGAGCAAGTTTTCTTTACTTAAATTCTAGTGTTTCTCAAAGCATCTACCTCAGAATCACCATGTTGCTTATTTAAAAGGCAAATTTGGGGCCAGCACCCCCAGCCTACCGAATTACAGCCTCTGGGGGTTACAGCCTGTTCACTTGTGCAAACAGCCTGAGCTCCAGAGGTTCCTAAAGTCCAGGAGAGTTTGACAATCGCCGGAGGAGAAAGACACCCTCCAACCAGCCTTGCAGCCCGGACAGCAGGCGCCTCTCTTCTGTGGTGCTGGCCACTCGGGGTGAGACGCGTGTTGACTGTGACACGCGTGGCTTTCATTAGAGCCGTGTGAAATTTCAGAAAGAAGGACCTGCCTCACCTTTTCCTCTGTTTGGAGAAATGGTCTCTTGGCCTGGACAGATGTGTTGTTTGACAACCAGAAGGGTAAAAAAATACCTCCACACCCTTGTCCTCAGGCAAAAATGCAAATCTGAAACTCACCCTGCATGCCTTTCCAGGGAGGCGGCCACAGCTGATGAGGGACCTCGGGTTTGAAACAACAGGGCCTGGAAATTGAATCATATCCGTGACACTGACATAGCGCCCTTCAGCTCAGCAGAGCAGCTGGGGCGGGGTGGGGGGTGGGCGGGAAGGAGAAAGGAATGTGTATGCATGTGTGCAGGGTTTGTGTTTATGATGTGTGTGTATGTATGTGGTATGTCTGGTGTTTATGTGTGTGTGGTGTTTCTATGGCATGTTTCTATGTTATATACTAGGGGTGTGTGTGTGTTACTAGTGGTTGGATGTACATGTAGTATGATGTGGTATGTGTGGGTTAGGTGTCTGGGGTTTGCGTCTGTGTACTTGGTGTGTGGTGCTGTGGTGATGTGTATGTGTGCTTTATATTCAGTGTGATGGTGTGTGTGTATGTGTGTGCCCTGGGGGGAATAGGGTAAGGGGGATGGTTAGCCAAGAGGGCCAGAGTCCATAGAGTCAAAAACCCCTACTATGTGCTCGGCCCCAGGCTCATGCTCAGCATACAGAGATGAATTAGAACCAGTCACTGCCCTGACACCCCTGAATTCTGTGTGTAGCCTTTCCTGGATGCGATGAGCTGGACACTTTCCCTGTGTCGCCCTTCTAACAACCCTCTGAGACAGAGATGATGCTTGTTCCCATCTGACAGCCGAGGAAAGCTGAAGCTAGGCGAGGCCCACATGGAGCACTACAACCAACCTAAGGAAACTGAGTCCGGGCTAGATGCCAGGGCCCATTCCATTAACCACAACCACCACACTGCTGCCAGCTTTTACGGAGGGTTTTGTGTAATCTCAGAATGTGCTCAGGCAGCCCCAGCAGCAAGTCATGGTTATCCTCATCGTGCCAGTGAGTAGGCCATCCAGGGCCAGAGAGGCAGGAAGTGGCCGGCCTAGAATACCAACTCAGGCGGCCTGGCTCCGGTGTCTGCTCCAAGCACTCTTACTCTTACTGGGTCTCTTAAAGACTGACAAGCATGGAAGTAAATGACAACATAGAAGATGCGTGGACACAGGTTAGAGCATGAAGGGGGTAACTTTCTGGGGGAGACCAGAGGATATTTCCCTAGGAAGTGCTATTGTTCAGCCATGACTATAAAGACAACAAGAGAGAGTTGCACGGTTGTAATTTCACACCTGCTTGATTGGTCCTTGGTTGGGTGGAAAGCAGGGAGTCAGGTTCTACTTTTTTTCCTTTCCTTTGAACATAAACTCCCTTATTGAAATGTGAAGTCCCCGCTTTGGTCACATCAATAGCCTCTTAGAGTATCCCCTGCCCCGGGACCAAGTAGGCAGGGGCAGTAGGTAACTCTGCATATGGGCAGAAGAGAAAATGAAGAATCTGTACATGCAGAATAATGTTGTCCAGAGAGTAAGGGGCTGGAGCATTGGGAAAAAAACAAGTCTTATTATTTTACTCCCAGCTCTGCCACAGCTTCTAGGATTCTTTCCAAAATAACTGAAAACTATTTCATAATAAAGCCATGGTTACTAAGTGTTTCAGAACCATGGTTCTGACAAGCTATACTCACAAGTGACAATCTTCCCCCACAGGTTTAGGTTTAGCTACGCAGGACATGAATGACTAGAGCCAGAGCCTGAAGTGTGTTGAAACTACAGTGTGTTATTTTTTTCAACTTGAAAAGAAGACAATATATACAAGAAGATGATCAAACTTGATTAAATGAACATGTACCGACACTAGGAGACACCTATGGAAGCCAATTGAGTCAGCTCAGTGTGTGTGTGTGTGTGTGTGCGTGCGTGTGTTTGTACACATTACTTCTCACCCTGCTCTTGCACACCTCCGGGACTGGAGGTCACTACCTGCCCAGGCAGGTCACTCCATTGTTTTATAACTCAACTTATGAGAATGGGGTCCTTACAATATTTAGCACTTGTCCTAGTTCTGACTTCTGAAGCTACTCAGTCTATTTTGAATACTTTTTAAATGATTTCAACATCGTCTTAGAAGAAAGACATGAAAAGCAAATGTAAGTAAAAAAAAAAATCATTCTTCTCACATAAAAGGCCCACTGATTGATTATTTAAAGATGACTGATAAATCCCGCTAATCCTTTTCTTCTCAATACGCCTTAAACACCACTTCTACCCAGATCCAACTCCCACATTCAGAGATGTGTGACTCTCTCCCCAGATACACACCCACACACGTGCACACACTCTGCCAATTGATGGGTTCACCTCTAAAACTCTGAAAGTGATGTTGTCCTTCAGGGTGAAGTGCTCAGGAGACTCCCTTTAAACTTGCTGACTGTCCAGCTCAGCACTTCCACCGCACCCAACCCCCTAACTTGTAGGTCAGTCCATCACTGAGTCTGATTGCCATTCCCTGAGTGCGTCCCCATCTTTAAACCGCCTTTCTCAAGAACCAAGTCTATTCTCACCTCATTATTTCCTCTTGGACTGAAGTCTTGACTCCAGGTCCTTCTCCAGAAATCCCTCCTGACCACGTGGCATCAGACATTTTAACAAACCCAGTTTTCATTTCCAGCCATCACCTAACTGTATGCAGAAGGCCAAGGACAGGTGGGAACAGCAGGGAATGAACGAGCACCCTAGGCTTCAATCAACGTGTATCTGTTAAAATTTCTACCACCCAATCTTGATTACTCAACTTATATTTCCAAAACATACTGAAGGACATTTCCAAGTCCCTTGCTGAAATGGACACATATGACATCAGTGACACCCAACACATCACTAATTGACTAACTATCAGAAAAGGAAAGAGGTGACTCTGTCATTACCTCTTCTCATCCTTGATCATCTACACCGGTGCCTGGTGATCACTGTTTCCTTTTCTAAGTGCTGAGAAAAATGTGTCTGTATCAGTTATATTGCTTTTCCAGGGATAGATATAAAATTTATATGTATATTCTAATATTCATCTTCCTTTCCTATTTCCCAAGGGATAACATGGCCCCCAGTCCACTGGAATTGTTCTTTGCACTTCCTCAGAGTTTTCATGGAGTTAACAATTGTATTTTTACGTTCTTGGTAGGGAAAGCCTGAGATTCGGATGTGCATTTAAATCTTTTCTCTATTTAAATAATTTATTCAGAAAGGTAACCGGGAGCAACTGGTTTCTATTCTTCGCACTGCAGTTTTCTTATCCGTAAAATGGATATTAGGTGTGTTTTTTCCACAGCTGTTATGAGAAAGCATCTCAACAATAGCATACCTAAAACTCACCTAACCCAGCGCCTGCTGTGTCTTTTTGTAACTTTCTGTCCCTGTCCCAGGGGGAGCCCAGGGATTGTTTCTGCATTTTGACCTTTCTGCTCTTTTAAAATTTTCTCATGCATCCTCCTCTCCACGTTCTTCCCTTTCCAGCTGCAAGATCACTTTCCTTGACAGAGATGATGAATTTTATAAGATGTACAGCTCTGTTTCCTCACTGTGATCCAGTAACATTATCTTTTCTGCCCTGGGCCGATGAACCTCTTCTTCCCTTATTCTTCTTCTTGTGAAAATAAATAAATAGTCCCATTCCAACTCCCAGTATCCTTTTTGTTCTGAGTATTTTTTTTACAAGTCTTCAATTGTTTAACAAATATTAATTAAAGGCTTACAATATCCAGCATGCACCCAATGTTGAAGATACACTGATGGACAGATTGACGGGGCCCCTGTCATAATACATCTAATGGGGACACTTCTTTCCTGGAGCTGGAGCTGGAGTTGGGGTGAACCCATGCCCCCAGTGCTGGCACATGAGAGAGCCACTGTCCTGTGATGCTGGCACAAATAAAGTTTTTTGAGAAATATGACCAGCACCAAGGAAATACTATGAAGTAAGCTATTGAAGGCTTCATAAACCTCTTTCTGACATCATCTGCCTTCATTCAACTGATTATCGACTAATCCCTATTAAAGGCTTACTGGATTGGGTAATTGTGGTGTAACCGATAACAGCTGAGGTGTGTGAACCATGTCCAGTGGGAAGGACTGACCTTATTCATGTCTACTTTGCGGGGGGAGGGGAATCAAGTGGCTGTCCTTTCACTCATGACATCCTGTTCAGCTTGTGTTCATCTTTCCACAGCACTCAGACATGAAGTTCTGGCCACGGTGAACACAGATGACTGAGACACTCTACAACTACACATTCTTGACTCATCCTCCACTTGGTGAGGTATAACGAGGTCTTCGGCTACAGTGAGTAGGTGATCTGGGCTATTGTCTCACTCCTGCCACTAACTCAATGTGTGACCACGGGAAGTCGCCACACCTCTCTGGGCCTTCGTCCTCAGCTGTAAAATCAAGGAAAAAGTCTTGAAAGAAGTCCTACTCTGAAGTTCTATGTGGCCACTGCCCTGTTCCAGGGACCCTTGGCTGGAACTCAGCATCCTGCCCCAAGGGCAGCTGGTTCTGTAGCAACAAGGACACAACTCTTCCCAGGGGGCTCCTGCAGGGTCAGCTGAGCATGCGTGCGCAGGCCTGAGTTCCTTGGCCCCTTCAGACAGTTTCCATGGGGACAAACAGGCTTGAAGCCTGGCTTTGTCACGTACACACGTGTGCGGACTCCCGGAAGCCACGTCACCTCTCTGAGCCCCTGCTACTTCCTCTCTACACTTGGCATCGTAATGCATCTTCAAAGGCAGTGATGAGCCTAGAAATTGTATAAGTTAAATCTATGATATACAATTTACATACTAAATTTTTGACCGGCTGGACAGGTGGCCTGAGGGGCTTGTTTACCTGTGGTGACTTGAGTGGCAGCGCTGATGCAGAGAACGTGAGCTCCTTGAGCTACCCCCACGGCACCGTCATTGTGCAGAGCTGCTGTGACAGTTCACAGTGGCTCCATGGGCCCCAGTGCCTGGCAGGGGCTCGAGGCATAAAGAAAAATGCTAGTTTCGAATGCAAGTCTGCTTGGTGCCGGGCTCTAGGTTAAGTACACACAGCTCTCAGGTCCTTCGTTCTGCAGTAAGATTGGCCCCAAGGGGAAAGGAAAGCATTTTGTAGAAGCAGCACCTGAAGAAACAAAAGGATCCTCTTTGAAGAAACACTGTCCCATTCCTCAGGTCTGAGACAAGATGACTGAGCTGATGGGACATCTCAGAGGGCAGCTGCATGGCTCTCAGGACCCAGCGAAAGCCCCAGACCTGCAGAGCAGGATGCCCCGGCCTTGTTCACCCCTCTGGCACGGCTCCTAAAAGGCCTTCCATCAGTGTCCAGTGGTTGAATAGATGAATTAGTAAACTCGTGTATAAATGAAAAAGTGGAATAAAATATTTGATTAGACCAGCGCTAAGGTATTAATTTCCCACATACCCCGCAGCGTTCCCCTCCCACGATGTCTCTACATGCAGCATCACAGGAGAGTTGTTTGCAGTGTTTTTCAAACTTTTCATTTTTCTTCCAGCCCTGGAAAATTCTGCCCTGAACATTTAAACACACATAGGTGGATAAATTGTCCTCTGAAATCTAAGTGTCATTCTCCAATATGTTTCCCCCTCAGCCGCAGAAAGCTGCCTCCTCATGAGGCTGCCCAGGACCAACACTGCATTTAATGGCCTCGGCTGCAGTGGGGTGTGAGCAGCCGTGGTGAGTGTAACTTCCTAGAAGGTCCTTAACCAGAGGGGGTTGTTCTTGCCTTCCCCCTTTCTCTGCCAGTGCCCACTGGAAAGACCATCTCGGATGTTGAGGTGAACTTGGCCATGAAAGACACGTGTGAACATTAAAACAGGAAGATCTTGGTCCTTAATATGGACCCTTTCAGACCTTCCCTAAAAGACAAATAAACCTCAATTAAAAGCATAAACTGTGTTTTGGTGTTTGCTCTCCCACGGAGTTGAAGCACATCCTGACTCATCCAGAGCTGACTCTCAGAGCCCTTTGGAAATGCTATTTAAACATGTTGCAACGCAACAAGCAGAACTAGGACATAGTTACTGAGTAAAGGGTAACTGATAACAACTAAGGAGGGTTCCAGTCCAGCTTCTATCAATATTGAGCTTGTTGCCCTTCAATAAACTACTACCTTGCTAAAGTTTCAGTTTTCCTCTCAGCAGAATACAGACATTACATCAAAATCTCCCCTCCAGTGTTAAATTTACCACCTCATGATAATTTGTAGAAAAATACAGCATGTGTTCCTGTATGAAATAACCTACCAAGCTTACGGATATGAGGGGAAGAAGAATCTGGTTGCAAACACGGTCAATCAATATTTGCTGTGCAGGTAACTCATGCCAGCCACCGTACTGAAAACACAGAGGTGACCTACCCAACAAAGACATTAACCACTATTGTAAACAGAGGAAGATTTTCATAGCACACATGTTACAAAATCGTGAGTCGGAGGAACTTAACCTGGTTGTGGGAAGAGAAGATCAGAAAGGAACACAGAGGACGTGATATTTAAAGTGAAATATGAGTGAATGACGCTTACAGGTGAAGAGTAGGGAGAAAGAAACACAGAAAACTCCATCTTAAGTGAACTTGAAGGGTTTTTTTTAGGACAAGTTGATCAAGACTATTGAGCCAAAAAAAAGAGAGACTTGTGGATTTACTCTTTCCTAGACCTGCTCTATTAGAACCGGAGGCCTCTAAGCTCCACCTAATCCTTAGCAGCTGTGGTTTTCAACTCTGGGAGATCGTTGTCCTTGAAGTAGTAGCACTGAGCCTTTTAGACTCGATCCTCTCCCTTTTATGTATACAGCATTTTTCAACTCACTGTTTCCAAAGGAGACTCCCATGTATAATTTCACCTGCTAGCCAAGGTAGGTGATGACAGCCTCAAAGCACAGATGCAGAAATGGGACAGTGAAAGAGAACACCACTCAGGGCCTGCTCCCATGCCACACAAGAAATAAACAGAGACTTTAAAACCCTTTGGTTGTTGGCCCTGAACGTTATCCCACTCTTGATCACAGTCATCGTTCAACAGAACAGGCTCCAAATGATGCTTGTCTGATTCCAAAGAATCAACTCCACCTTCGAAGGATAAAAATGCAGTCCCACAGGGAGGACTCTAAAGGATGTGCCGTAATCTCTGAAGGTACTTCTCGGGAATGTCCCAGCATGCTATAGCAGTGGCGATGTCATCTGAAGAAGGGTCTGTCCTCCCCTGAGTGAGACCTTCGATGGTGATCAGTAGTGGTCCCTTGAGTGAATTGGCTCTGATATGCAAGACATTGAAATGGGTGAGTTGTACGGTAGGTGAAAATTACATCTCAACAGTGTGATTGTTTTTCAAGGAACCCCATCAGTTTGTCATGTACACACTGTTATCACTGGGATCGCTGCTACAAAGCTCAGAGGTGTCTTTATGCCTATCCATTGCAGTTAAGTGAGAGACACAAGTCCACAATTAGCCTGCTCCTTCCTGCTTAGGAGACAGCTGGTGACCTCCGTCTGCCTCCTGGGGTTCCGTGAACTCATCATCTTCATTACTTCACGGGAGTCCAGGGGTCTAGATGGAGCCTTCCTGTCTCTCTTCAGAAAACATCTTTGCAACGGGAGTTTAAAGGAGAGCCGTCTTCACATGACAGATGCAGCTGCTGGGGGTCTGCTAAGGGTTCACAGAAACTGAAAACTACCCCAAGGGCTCCGGGAAAGCCAAGTCCTCCAGGAGGTCCCTGCAGCCGAGTTCAGGGAAGCCGCCAGCCTCTCCAGCACATGGGGCCGCAGATGGGAAGACGGAGGTGAGAGAGGTTAGAGCTCGTTACTCTGAGGAATATGTTTGGTTAATGGCCTGGGACCTTTTAAAACCAGCAGTAGAGCTAACTCTGAGCTGGAAGATTAATTGGGTGAAGAGCACTAGCACCTTGACATTCAAGAAAACATCCTCATTAGCACCTCACCCACAACTGAGAGACCCTGGGTGAGAAATGGGAAAGAGGAATCTAGTTATCCACAAGACATTTTACCTGAAACTGACCTCAGCACACGCGCACACACACACACACACACATTTCTATATCACTTAGCTATTTATGCATAAATCCTCTACCTTTATAGCCTCTCTGTTCTCTCTCTGTCTCCTTTTCTCTTCCTTCTCTCTTTTAACTCACTCATCAGCGGGTCTCCTCTTTGCCCTTTGCCAGGCAAACAACACTGCCATAGTCCCTACTCCCACATAGCTTATGCTTATTGGTCGATTTCGAGGTGAAGAATGTAGAATGTATGGTTTTCATTCCCCAAATATCCTCATAATCCAAATCTCCTTTGGAAATTAGCCAACACACTCATGTTCCAAAACCAGAAAGGGTGAAAGAAAAGAGAAAGATAAGCCTTCTCTCCTTTTAAGAAAAAGTTCCTGGAAGACCCCAATCACATTTTGGCGACATGTAGTTCTAGATGGCCATACCTTGTTTGAAAATTTGGTCAGGCAACAATGGGTCCAGGTAACAAGTAGGGCTGCAGATAATCTGGCCACAGTTGGCCATCAATGAAATAATTAAAACAACAACAACAAACAACAACACCTCTTATAAACCAGCTATGGCATGTACTGGCCCAAGATCCAAGGTCCTTGGGAATGAAAGCTTCTATTCCTCTGAGCCTGTCCCTCCAATTGTAAAGTGAGGACATGTGATCATTCAGGAGTCACGCTTCTCATTTTCTAAAACCTATTTGACTTGGGTGGATTGTGTAGGGAGTTTTCTCAATTCCTAAACTCTAGTCGTCTTAACGATTATCTGCAAAACCGGGATACCTTTGCTAATTTGTGTCTGACCAGGGCAGGCTTCATTCAGTAAGAAGACAAATCTATCAGAGCGTGATCCAGCTAATGACAGGGAAGGCTAAGTTCCCTTCAACTTAATTGCTAGCAAGTGGTCAACTCCCAATTAAGCAGTTGGCTTAAAAACCAGACAGTTGGGATTCCATGAGTTCTTATTTTTTTCCAAAAGCTTGTTTAGCCATGAGGATTCATCAAAAAGTCATTCATGGCTTTTCTTGCTATTGAAGTGCAACTGGTCTCCTGGAATAAGCACCAAAGACCAACAGAGGAAGGAAAAAAGGCTTCACAGTGTCTTGTGCGGTTTAGAACATTTAAACTGGCCTGCACGTGCACACACATGATTACAAGGCGGGGTAGATATGTGAGAGAACTTGGCATGCCTGGTTTTCTCTGGCAACCGTCCAGGGAAATGTCAAGGTGTCTGTTATTGACCCAATGTTAGAGGTGAAAAGTCTTTCACCTTCACATTCTTTGCCCCTCAACCACCTAACACACAAGACCACTCCCTTAGATGTCACCATCACCAGAAAAGGCTCCAATTCTAATATCTCAGATTCTGAAGTTCATGTTTTACACAATGCCCGGTGCTGTTACAATGTTGGGGCTAAGAATTCACACTCAGAAACGGGATGTCTTGGGTGCTCATTTCCATTCTGAAAGGCACAACCTTCTTGACCTTGAGCCAATTACTTAACTCTGCACACTTCAGTTTTCTCCTCTGCAGTATTGAGAGTGATACTGCATTTCTCTCTTCGTGGGGGTGTGAAGTATAAGAAAGCCTGGAATATAAGCACTCTGTAAATGTTACCTTAAAAAATGCAAGCAAGCTTTCATTCTACATTCTACTTCTTCATTTCCACTAAATCTTCTCTGTGCCTTTATTTCTAGCTCTGTTCCTAAATCCTCCCCATTTCCCCAGCTCTATCCCTCTTGAACCCCCTTGGAAGATGGAGCCTATCAAGGACCTGTTTGAACTCTCTCATCTTGACCTTCCATACCACCTGACTTTCCAATTTCCACCTTTAAAAGATCCAGGCCTTCTCAGTAAGTTTGGGATAAAAACACTAATGGATGGTAATTAGCAACACTATGTACGCATATACTCAGCCTCAGGTGGGTTGAGACATTAAGAGGCACCTCTGTTAGTCATACCTGGTTCCTACTTCCCACGCAGTAAGCTTTCTGCCAACCCTCTCCCTGAGTGTCCTAATTCACTTAGTCAATAAATATTTACCTCATCTCATCTCATCCATGAGCTGGAGTAATGGTTTCCAAAACAAGTACTTCCACTAAGGAAAGTCTGAGACTCACTTCTTCATTAACTCGTTCATTGATTCACTCATAAAAAATCATCTTCCTATTTCAGAAAGAACACCACAATCTTTGTTAATGTCCCTCTCCTTCCTTTCGGACATTTTCTCAAACTCAATCCACACTTTCTTCTAATGTCTGAGGGAAAAAGATGTGTCTTAACCAGGGACATGGACAATAAGTGGGTTGACTTTGGGGAGTGGGGACAGAGGGAAGGAAAAAGGGGATGAATGTAATAAAACAACAATAAAATTAAATTAAAAAAAAAAGATGTATCTTATTTCTTTGCAAGCATAATTCTTCCATCAGCATCTCTGTCCAGTCTCTTGCTTTGATATCCATTTATATATTTCTTCATTCCCACCCCTCCTTGGCTAGTTCCTTATTAATCAAAATAAGCATTTTTGTTTGTTTCTCTATCATGCTAATTTTTTTCACCTTCCCCTTGGCACACATCCTTAGCATATTTAACACTATGTCAGCCCCTCTCACGTGCCCTTTTTTATGCACATGATGTGTAATCTTCAGACAAATTGCTCTCTCCAAGGTCACTAATGGCCAGTCTTGAAACTTTCTAGGGATCTTCCTCAATCCTCATGTTACTTCTTTCTTTGCTATTTCATTTAGCTAAGAAGACCCCCGCCCCCACCAACTACTTGAAATATCAGTCCTCTTCTGTTATTATATTCTGAGAGCTTCTCTGCAATGTTTCTGGCTGTTTCTTCTCTTCTTCCCAATTGCCGGACCTCAGATGTGCAGTAGTCCCCAGACACCGCCATCCAGATGGCCAACACAAACACCTGTCTCAAAGATGTCGCATGGCCTTTATCATACTGTGCTCCTACTTCCACAATGGCCCCTTACATGGTCCACTTCTGCAGTCTTGCTATTTTTCCTGATTATAATCCCTAGTGCCTTTGGTAACCAAAGATACTTCTTAGATTCACATATCTCATTCTTTCAAAAAGCCGTTGATTAAAATACTTCAACAGAGGAAAAAATGGAGTATTTATTAATACAGTACTTGAATACCTCCGTGATTTTGGTCTAACTCATCTTACCTGCCGTACTCTTTCATTCATGTAGCCAGTCAGTCAACCAATATTTATTGAGTACCTCCTATAAGCCAGGTACTATTCTAGGCATCAGTGAATAAAATTGATAATAATGATGTTAATTATAAATAATGATTACTATTAGCCCTGTCCTTACAGAGTTCTCATTGTTGTGTGGATTTATCTCCCACACTATGCTACATTCTACTTAAACTATATTATTTCCTTTTTGTTTTTCACTTTTTAAAAATAAGTTTTATAATGCATGAAATTTCTTTATTTCCCTCTGTCCTCACAAAAAAATTTTTTTTAAACATCAGCCATGCTCATGAATGAAAACTTAGAAAAAGATATTTATTAACATCTACCATGTGCCACGCCTCGTGCTCATCGCCTCCCTCATTCCCCAGGTGTGTGAGGTGCACATTTCAAATCACCCACACCTGTGGCCCTGGGAGATGGCCACATCCTCTCACCTCCTGCACCTTTGCTGTTGGGCTGGTTCCAGGATCTAGGACCCCTTCTCCCCTCTTTTCCTGGCTAACTTCAGGACAACGGAACAGGACAGGTAGTGCCTGGATCGGATCCTGGATCCACCCTTTACCTCTAGCAGGGCCTGGGCAGATTATTTAAGCTCTCACAGTCACAGTGTCATGACTGTGCAATGCAGCTAACAATAGCAGCTACATCGTAGAGGTGTTGCCGTGATTAGCTGAGATAGCACCCAGAAAGCAAGCAGAACAGCGCTTGACACAGGCAAGAACGCAGTAACCGTTGCCGGATAGTCTTGTCGCAGTCCTGCAGGGGCCCAGCACACACAGGAGAGCCATCAGTATAACCTTGAGAAGTCCGAGAAGGCTGGAGGAGTTGGCCTTTCTTCTGTGTGTTGATAAACCCCCTGGTCTGCCTCTCCCTTGCAGGACTGTGGCATTACATTTTAATTGAATATTTACATATCTCTGCATCATGGAGAGGCTGAGGGGGCTGGTATCATGTCTTAGGTACACAAGCCTTAGGCATTCATGACCCATAGCCCAGGGCCCGGCTTTGCGAAAGCGTGGCAGTGCTGAGTAAGGAAAAGAATGCATCCCACTGAACTGCAGAGTCAGCTTCTCCTCCAAAAGGCACTCCTGGCGCTCCTCCATTCCAGATGGGGAACGCATCCTGTTTTGTTCTCCAGGGCCCCGCTCGGGAGCCGTCTGCATCTCAGGGGCGGCTGTGCCTGCGTGATACTGCACTCCCCTCTAGACTGTACTCTCCCTGCGAGAAGCCACCCCATCTGCAGGGCACTTGCCAGAGACGCTTCGCTAGAACAAAGTCAGAGCAGGGCTGAGATCACTCTTGGAAAGGGAGTTGCTAGGATTTCAGTAATTGCACTGAAAACACAGGCAGGGGCCGTGCGTGGGTGGCCAGGCCTTGCTCACACACACACACACACACACACACACCCTCCGCCTTCCTCCCAAGCCCCACGCTCAGGCCGCCCACGCTCCCTGCTCTGTGGGGAAGCCCTGGCATCCGCCGCGAGCGTGGAAACACCGGGAAGCGGAGGGGCCAGGGAGTCGATGGGAACGATGGTCCCGATATCCTGTTTCATCGTGTGTACGCGCTTCATGACACATCAGGAAAGCTTTTTCCAGCAGCAAGTCCTTTCCTCCCCCTCCACTTGCGGACATGTTGAAAGATCACACATATGTGTTGGGTGAAGTCACTGACAGTCGCGGGAAGCCGGCAGCAACAGCTGGTGGGTCCCCGTTACCCGGAGGCGATTTCGTCTCTAGGCCTCACTCGGGGAAAGCAGTTGGACGGGAAAGACTCCATTTAAAAAAAAAAAAAAATTTTTTTAAGAAAGAGAACAAGAACATAAAGAGAAATTGTATGGCTTGAAGCAGCAGCTGCTGTTTCTGAAAACTAAGAACGCAGGCAGGAGGGGCCTGGCTGGTGGGTGACAGACAGCGAGACTTGTTATCGGCAGCTGGGGTGGCCGGGACCGGCTCCTGGGAGAACAGCACCTCCTCTGTGGAATGAGCTCCCTGAGAATTCCGGTGCCCAGCAGACCAGCCCCGGGAGTGTGGGGCCGGGGTGCCTCTGATCGCCAGGCCAGGACTCACTCGTGAACAACGTCAGAATCGCTCATGAGACATGAGTAAGAGCAGGACAATCAATCAATAGGCCAGGGAACCCTGAACATAGTCTTGGGAGTCTTGAAAGAGGCAGGCAGCGTGAGGACAATGGACAAGGACTGTGGAGGCCCCTGACCTCACTTCCCTGATGAACACATGGGCCTGCATGTCTGGCTGGAATTGCACGATGGTATATTTGCCCGTCAGTGAAAAGGAACCATCCTGCCAAGGGAAAGCTTAGTTCTCCCCGACACGGGGGTCTTTTCATCGAAAGGAATGGTTGACCACGAGCTAGGACCACCTGTGCTGTGACAATGAACGAGACTGGAACTCTGCTATCACCGTTTGCTGATCAGCTCCGAACGCTTTCGCACTGAACATTCACAGAGAAAAGTAAGGTAACGACCTTGAGAGGCAGAGAGTCACACAAACAGGTCATTACAGTTGAGTGGGTGTGTCCGCTGTGAACACTGAGACAAGGAGAGGCTGGATGAGGCTGGGGCTGAATATGGAAGAGAGAAAGAGGGAAGAAGGAGGGGAAAGAGAGGGCAGCGACCATCAGGGGAGGCTCAGGCTGCCATCCTCTCTGGGCCAGGATGTGTTTGCAGTCTGCTGTGGAGGCGTTGTGCTCCCTTTCTGAACTTTCCCCAGGCTTCCCTCATTTTCTCTCTCAACAACCTGCCGCTCCCATTCTGGCCATAGGCATCCTGCCTGTTCTCATGGTCCCTGTGTCATTCCTGTCGTGCCGGGCACTCTCCCAGTGTTTCCAGCAACTCCATCCATGCAGCATTCCACTCCTTCCTTCCTCCCCAGTTTCAAGCTTATCTTTGAACTCAGGGGGCAAAGGATTTTGCTTCCATTGATTTTTTGCTTAATAATGGGCCAGAGAAGAAATTTGGTTGCTGAAGAGGCTAATCTGAACAAGGGTTCATCTTTCTTCGGTAAATACTTTGAGTGGCATATCCAGGGCTTTGAAACAACTAGTTACTGCCTAATTGAACACCCAAATCATTTCTACTTGAAATGTGCAATAGGAAAGTTGTATGTGGAGTGACTTCATTTCAGAAATTTATCCCACCACCACTCCCCTTTTCAATTATTGATATATGGCCCACAGAGTTGGGACCGTGATCCAGATAGCTCGATCAGAATGTCTCTTGTCCCTTGACCAAAATAATTGGCTCAGGTGGGGACAAAGGACAGGACCAAGTCCCCAGACAAAGCAAAGCCCTCCTACCATGTTTTCTGAAGCCACTAGGCAAAGAAAATCACAAGCTAGATGACCTGCCACTGCTAACAGCCTGTGAAGAACCATGGGTGGAAATCCCAGATACTATGGGAAAGGCATAGCTGGAAATAAAGTTAACACAAGAAAACAGAGGAGGGACAGGGAAGAAAGAGAAAGATAGAGAATAAATTTTCCTTCCTTGAATTCAGCCATGTCCAAAAGTGCAACAACTGTTCTTAAAATTTCTCCTTATGTAAATCTATTAACTCCAACCTTTTGTGGCTTAAATTAGGTTTCATGGCATTTGTGACTCTTGCAACCAAAAGCACTTATAAAAATTCAGTTGTATAGACTAATATCACCTGATGTATTGATGATAATAATCTCTTAAATAAAAACAGGCATTCACCAGACCAAAATGGAAAGAGAATGGATTATAGTTTTAAAAAATTATAAAAGATATGATTGGGGCAATGACATGATGATAAAAGATTCAATCCACCAAGAAAACACAGCAATTTTAAATACAGTTGCACCAAACAACAGAGTCTCAAGATACACAAAGCAGAAATGATAGAACTGAAAGAAGAAATAGATAAATACACATTATGGTTAAGAACATTGACACTCCACTGATAACAAACAACAGAATGACTAGATGGAAAATCAGCAAGAATATAAAATTTAACATCACAATCCACCAGCAGGATTTGGTTGACATATTCATAACAATTCACCCAACAATGCAGAATATACATAGCACCTAAGAATATTTATAGCACATAAGAGAGAAAAGGTCTCAAATCAATATGCTAAATTCTTACACTTCAAGAAACTGGAAAACGAGAAGCAAAATAAACACAAAGCAAGCATAGGGAAAGAAATAATAGCACTATGAATAAGAAATAAATGCAATTGAAAACAGGAAGACAATAGAGAAAAATCAATGAAACAAAAAGCTGGTTTCTTCAATAAAATAATAACCCCCTGGCAGGGCTGAATAAGATACAAGATAAAAAGACATGAATCACCACATTGGGCCTGAAATAGAGAATATTACTATGGATCCTACAGCCATTAAAAGGATAATATGAGAGTGATGCAAATAACTTTATGCTTATAAATCTGACAACACTGAAGAAATGAACCAATTTCTCAAAAACCACAAACTACCATCAATCAACCAAGATGAAATAGGCTCCTAAAGAGTCCTATAACCATGAAAGAAATTTAATTTGTAATTTAAAGCTTCCCCAAATGAAGTCTTCAGACTCAGATGGTTTCGCTGAAGGAATTTACCAAACATTTAAAGAAGAATTGCCACCAATTACACCATCCCTTCCACAAAACAGAAAAAGAAGAAACTTTACCCAGTTAAATTTTTAGGCATGACCCTGATATTAAACAGAAAAGAACTATACATATGAGAAAGAAGAAGAAGAAGAAGGAGGAGGAGGAGGTGGAGGAGGAGGAGGAGAAAATAATACATGAACATCTCTCATGAATTTAGATATAAAAAATCCTCAACAAACTATTAGCAAATCAAATCCAGCCATGTATAAAAAGAATTATATGTTATGAAAAGTAGGACGTATTCCACATATGTCAGACCTGGTTCAATATTCAAAAATCAATCTATATAATTCACCAGGTCAACATGCTAAAAGAAAAAGGAAATCACATGATCATATCAATTGATGCAGAAAGAGCATTTGATAAAGTCCAACACCCATCATGAGAAACACTCCCAGCAACTAGGAAGGAATAGAGGGGAACTTCTGCCACACTGTAAAGATAGAAGAAACCTTCAGCTCACATCCTACTTAAAGACTGAATGCTTTTCTTCTAAGATCAGGGACAAGGTAAGAGTACCCATTCTCACCATTCTTATGCAACATCACCCAGAAGTTCAAGTCAACCCTTACGTAATTTGAGTCTAAAACAGGCCTTCTGTGAGCAATGGGTTGGGCAGTCCAGCAACTGTCACCAAGGAGACACCTACACTTGGAGAATGAAAAGTAGGCAGAGCCTCGCCTGGTACCAAGTAGAGAGGTACAGAGGGAGGGGGAACTGGGTAGGCAGCTGCAGCCTGGAAGAGGCCCTTGAGTTGCTGCCCTCTCTCAGGGAAGTAGCAGGACACCTGAGGCCAGTGTCCCAGGGTGCGGATGCCCCCACCCACGGGCGCGCCCTTCAGCCACCGCAGCAAACGACATTTCTGCACAGCACAGCAGAACCCGGGCCCTTTGCACCTCAAGAGCAATTTTCGTTCTGTCAGGCCAGCTGGGGCTTGTCTTTGAGTGTGTGGAAAGATAGGAAGCTCTCTGACAGGAAGCGAGGATAGGGTTACACGGACAACTCTGATTTTGCTCATGACTCGAGGGTAGAGGAATGTTCCATTGCATAAACTGCATTGCTGCAACTGAGCTTCAAATATAAATATTGGCATCCCTACATAATATACATTGGCTTAAATGTACATAGATGTTTAAAATACATACTGGCTTCAACACGGTATGTATTTTTTAAGCCAAGTTGGCTGCTGGTACTGATTCTCAGCGTTTGAGTATTATCTTTGTTCTTTACTAATTAAACATCCTTTCCCTCGCAGAGGGAAGTGGTCCCCTTCCCTCATCTTCCTGGCTCCGTCTCTACCTGTAACCCTTTCTCCACCTTGCTGCCGGTTTGACCTTCCCAGGACACCAACTGGGTCAGGTCATCCCCCGGCTTCGACCATTTCCGGTGGCTCCTAACCTCCGCCATGCCCGTAAAAATGTGGTCCGTGGTCAGGAGCCAGCCTGAGAATCTGGTTTCTGTCCATAAGAAGGGGAAGCACAGAAGTCTAATGCAAGCATTTGGCCACTACAGATGACGTGTGTGATCTCCACGTGTGTGATGAGCAGATGTGGGCCATTGAGCAAGGTCAACACAGCGTGCTGCAGAATTCACACTGGGGGCCATCTGTGGCATCCACACCATTCTCTTAGTAGCCAGCAAAAGATCGGGGGTGGTGAACGGCAGCCCCTGGCCTCTACCACGGAGAGTTTCAGAAGCAGGGCGATCCAGGGTAAAGTGCAAAGACTTCACCCCCAAACCCTCCCATGTGTGGTCTATGTGTGTGGTTCCTCCAACCGCTTCTGGAACTCCTGTGCCTTCCCTCTCTGTCACGCCCCTTGACAGTTCTCCAAATACTGCATACATATTAATACTCCCTTACGAAATGCCTCTCTCTACCTTCTCTGTCTGGAGACTTGTCTCTCACCCTCTCCAGTTCGCCGCAACAGCTTTGGGAAACCATTTTTGAGGCCGCTGTAAATCTCTGACACAGATATTGCCTCCTTTTATCCTTTGTACTATCTGGTACATTCATTCAAGAAGCACTTTTTTTTGGGGGGGTGGGGGCAATGTCAATTCCAGGAGGAATAGAATAAGACAACCTCCCTGCCACCAGATGATTCCTAGTCTCATGAATTTTCTGCATATTATCTCCTGGGAGACAGCGGCCACATCTGAGACATCTTGGTGTCCCCAAAGCCTCTGTGCCCTGAACATGGTAGGAACTAAGGGAACAATACCTCTGGAATTAAGGTTCCAAGTCCCTAAAAAGGGACTTGGAAATCATTTGCCGCCTCAGCTAACCTGCCTGGTCTTTCATTTCCCCTTTTATCACATGTAGGGTTTCAACACCCACAGTTCCGTTGAAGCTCAAATGTTCCTAGTAGAGCCAGAGATTCCGCTCACCAGTTCTCCCCACCTCTACCCCACGCCTATTCCTTAGACTCTAAACCCCAAAGCTGTATATGTTCCTGAGACTTTTCACCAGGTCTTCCCCAACATTGCATCGCTTTATGACAGGGAACTTCCTGCTACCTGCAGGCTGCTCCTTAGCTAGGTGATGAAAATGCTTAGAAACAAGTAGGAATGTTAAATTTGGATTTTATTCGACAGATGTCTTCTCCAGGTGTGGCTGGGAAATTGAGGTGAAAAGGCACGTTTCAACACAAACGTTTCACATGTCCTCAGGCTTTTGGAAGAGCATCCAAGGGTCTTTCACACATAAAGCAGTAGATGTGGAACATCCCACCTTAAAGACATCAAGCTAGGGCCCTGGCTGGTAGCACAGTGGTTAAGGTGCCAGCCTGCGAACCCAAAGGTCACAGGTTCGATTCCCCAGCCAGGGCACATAACCAGGTTGCAAACCAGGTCTCCAGTCAGGTCTATGGCTGGAGGCAGGTGAAAAGCAACCATACATTGATGTATCTCTCCCTCTCTGCCTCTCTCCCTTCCCCTCTTTCTAAAAATAATGAAATAAAATCTTAAAAAAAAAAAAAAAAAAAAGACATCAAGCTAGGAATGGGCTGGCATGGTGGGCAATTAAGCCAGTACCGGTTCCCATTAAATTGAGGCTGATGCTTCTCCTCTCCGCACTGTATCCCTCTCTCTATCAGATTTCACAAACGTATAGGTTGAAATGTGTATTATCCTTCAGGTTCTCAGATGAGATCCAACTTTCCAGTCCTCACAAGGGTTCAGCACAATAGATCATTTTTTCTAGACTTGATCCAACACCCAATGCTTAATTCAGAATAAACAAGTGTCACCTGACCAAAGTCTCCCATTGCTCTTATTCAATATGGTGGACAAGTTGACTTAATCCTTTTTTTATTTTTTGCGTCACAGCAGGATGGTGGGCAGCGATGGGCCTCCATTGTGTGGCCTTCCCGAAAGCTCAGTCACATGCTCAGAGAGTACAGCCACCGACCCAAACGCACCCCTTCCTCACCTGGCTGCATGGAACTCCCTCAGCCAGCCTCAAATCAAGGAGCACTTCTTTAGGCCCGATGGGTCCCACTAGCTGTGGCAAAGGACCTTCTTTCCTGCTCCCACAGTCCCACCTTTGAAAGCTACGTGAGAGCAACACCAGGGCCAAGTTCCTCCTACCTCGGTGGTGAGCACTAACTTTGAGGTCTTCTCCCCCCGGCAGTCTTGTTCTGAGAAAAATGTCCATCCTAGCAGAGATGGAAGATGCTAACACTTCCATTTCCTCCAACAGTTCTTCTCGGCAATGCCCGGTGGAGCGGGAGACATCCAGGAAGATGGTCAAAATTGCGCAAACGGAATCGCTCCACACCTTTCCCTCCCGGGAGCTGGCACTGGTGCACGCAAGCTTCCAGTAAGACTGGGAAGGGTGTTTCCTGGGGTTTCAGACATAAATCCATCCTCTCTATCCCCCTCTTTTATACTGCCCCCTCCTCAAATGAAAAATCTCCCCATGAATTTGACGTCAATCTTTGCAAGACACGTCTTCGGTCCAAGCACACAGCAGACAAGGGCTCTGCCCTTAGCCCCTGGGGTGGGCCCTGCGGAGACTTCTGTCACCACAGAATGCCACTCTCTGCATCTGTTCTCACCCTCCACAGTCCTTGCACCGCAAGGACAGATGGGCTTCCTCCTGCTGTCCCCGCGCTGCACCCAGGCCTGCCTCGCACACGAGGGTGTTGGAAGCCACGCTCCCAGCAGGAGTTCCCCGGGGAGGCCGCCCGCCCGCGAGGGAGGAGGGAAACCCTGAAAACGCAGCTTTCATTGCCTGCGGGTTGGGGGAGCCCGTTCTGATTCACAAGCAATGCTGGAGCAGCCCATCTCTTACACGTTCATGGAAATAGGGTTTTGGGCTTCCCTGCTTAAGGAAGTTGAAAGAGGGAGTCAGCTATCTCCGCAACGCCTCGCTCCCCAGCCCCCAAGCAATGATTAGATTCAGGCTGGTTGAGGCATTTCCGAGCCCAACCTCGGGGGACAAAATGCACCTTCCGAAGGGCTCTGGCGCCCCCTGCTGGTCATTGGTGCTCGGTGCCGCCGCCTAGGAAAGGGTTCTGGTCCCTGACGGGGAGACTTGGTCTCTTCCACTCCATTCGTTTGAAGCAGCCGCGGCAGGAGTTGGAAAGTGCCACTCGGCAGAGTCGTTGGGCTTGTTCATGGGAATTATGCTGTGGTCTGAGGAACATCCTCGCATGTTAGAACACCTGGTTTTTGAATACCATGCATTTCCTTAATAACATGCCCTCAAGCAAGTTACTAACCTGCCTCCCATCTCTAAAATAAGACACTAAAGAAGAGCCAATGGTTTAAAAACAACGAAAAACATACCATTATTGGAAGGAAGTAATTTACCTGGTAATTTCCAGCTTTGGCATGATCAAGGTGGCCGGGATAAGTAAGTTATTGGGGCTGATGAGTTGCCCTGCCATATTCACTGTTCTGTGGGTTTAGCTCAGGAGAAGTGGGGTAGCAGATGCTGGTTCCTTGGTTCAAGTTACCCAAATAACGGAGCCCCTGCACACATCTGATCTGTGCCCATATTTATAGCAAATTACAACCCACCTACCTTTAGAACTAACAAGTACAGATGTGGTGCTAATTACCAGTCCTCCTTACCAATTTCCTAGGGCCCTGTTTCCGTTCTCTTGTCTTTTGTGTGTGTGTGTGTGTGTGTGTGTGTGCCTGATTTGGCATCATCACATACAGGTTCCTGTCAGCTCTTCCTCTTTCTTCTCTCAGAGCTAACATGCTACATACAGGAAGTTCTTGGAATCTCTTCTTGCAAGTGTGCATTTTTTGCCTTTAATTGGCATTAAGTTGGCAGTATAAAACCCCGAGTCAATTCAGAAACTTCAAAAGACAGGCGACTTCCAGTGGGAACCTGATCTGACGAATTCCTTCAGCCTGTGAAAGTCACTATAAAAACGCTGGCCCTGGTAAGAAGCATTTTACAGATCTTCCTGGCTTCAGGCAGGAAAAGCACACTGGCCCACTTGCATTTTGATTGAAGAACTGTTTCCCCAGTGTACAAAATTCTTTCTCTCGATTACACAGATGTTCATTAAGTGTAAAGTGTAGGTGGGCATGATGTATTGTTCTTAATACAGGACACACAGGGAGAAAGAGAGACTGGCCGTGACCCCTGAACGCCTGCAGTCAGCTGAGGATAAGGCTGTTGGTCAAACATCAATTGACTGATTCCTCTTTGTCACCATAACCCACTCTGCTGATAGCAATGGCTGGACTAAAAAGATGGCTGTAAACTATTTCTTTGAGATTATGCTATTAGATTATTCTCACAATGCACACCCATGTTTTTAAGTGATCCTGAGTACACACACAAAAGCAAGTTGTACACTACAGAGAGGATACACCCCGGGTGCCCCAGTTAATCTGGTCCCAACTCACAAGGAGCTTCTGACCATGCTGGTGGCTTTCAAGCTTCCGTGTTCAAATCGTGTGCCAGAGGGCGGCCTGGAGTTTTCCTGGGCCCAGTGTCTGTGTTTCGGATTCCGTAGTGTGAAGTCCAAGGTTCTGATGTGTGGGGTCCACAGATAACACTTGAAGAAGGACTGTGCTTCCGCATGCCCATTTCTTTTCCATCAGTTCAGTAAGACTTGTTCAGCTATTGTTTTTGGAGCTACACACATACATTTTTTTCTCAGGCACTCTGCATGGTGGTTTCCCATCGCGTGGTTCAGAATAGTGGTTGAGAGCAAAGAAGGAAGACCCTCTGGGTTCAGAGCCCACCTCGCTTAACCTCTCTGTACCCACCTTCTCCTTTGCAGAGGAGATTTGGTTCCAGACCGCTGCGATGACCCACACAGTGCAAGAAAGCAAATCGCACACATTTTTTGGTTCCTCAGCCATGTAAGTTATGTTTACACTACACTATAGTCTATGAAGTATGCAACAGCTATGTATGTATTATATACATACTGGATTGCTCAAACATGCTAACCATCATCAGAGCCTCTAGGAAGAATGTCACCGATTAATTGCTTAATGCAGTGTCACCACCATCCTGGAATTTGTCAAAAAACAATGCAATACCTGCCTAGCACAACAAAACAAGCAATGCTGGTGTCTTCATCATCCAGTAACCACGATGATAAACTGGGTCAGTGTATGTAACGTGTCTAGCACAACACTGACAATACAAAGACAGGTGTTCCCATTACACATAGGAAATGGGAGGGGAAAACGGTGAAACAGCTGGACCAAGGACCCACTGTTGGTCAAACATCAATTGACTGATTCCTCTTTGTCACCATAACCCACTCTGCATCAGTGGTATGTCCAGGATCAAATTTCAGAGACTGTTTTGCCACATGTGTAATCCACACTCCCTCTGCGCCCAGCAAGCTTTTGGACAAAGCAAGGGATTATTCTCGGGAGCAACAGTGGAAGAAGCATTTTGTGGTGTTGGCCAACGGAGGCGGTAAACAATGAAAAGTTGCACGCAAGTTTGGAGGAAACACTTCCACAAACACCCTGAAGGATTGGTCTGCTGTCCTGTGAGTGGAAAAAATGTCTAACAGCACAGGTTAGGTGGAAACCCACGTTTCCAGATACCCTGGGTTCAATTAGCATCAAATTGGATGTGTGGGCAAAGCTGCTCTCTGATACATTGCTTTCTGGCCCACCCCAGGCGCACAGCAGTCCGTTCTGCAATGTGTCCTCACGTGCGAGTGCAATCAACCTCATCTGATCCAAGAGTTGTGTCCTAGACATACAAGGAAAAATCCCTCTTGTGGCAAATGAAAATAGTTTCATCTCCCCTTATCACCTTTGGAAACAAGATTCTCCTGTAAAAATCACATTCCTGATTAAAGCATATGCTTGCATCTCTCAACAGTAGTAAAGAAAATGATACATAGTGTAGCTATAAAACCCAGAGTAATTGTTTTTATTTTGGAACCTTGGGTGCACTCCATCTTTTGACAAGTGCTGAATTGGACAAATAATTGTTTGGATGTAGTAACATTCTCTTAGATTTCTGCCTCACTCCACACATACCACGCAAGCACTGACTGATACCTGATTCTCTCATGTTAACAGGCCCTGTAGATTCTACACTCCATTGATGGAACATGGAGATCATGTAGTTAACAGTAACGAGATCTGCCACTCAACTATGATGATGGCACATTCAAGATGCTTCCTACACTGGAATATTTGAACATATTCCTCCAAACAATAAGTTTCTATCCAAGCATAGGTATCAAGTCTCCCAACAATAATTTTTCTCTAAAGGAAGGGTAATTATGCATCATCCATTTCTGTTCAGATCCAAACCATCATTCCTGCTAAAGCATGCTCAGGCTCTCTTGTCTGCTAGCTCTTTCCCAGAAAACTCAATTCTCCTTCCTCTCCCACCGTCTTGATGATTTCCAGCTGCCATAAGCATGACTTGTTCAACAGTTAGCAATTATAATGGCCGTGACTAAAGTTAACTGGTAATTGTGCAAAAGTCTAATATGCTAGTGTAAGCCAAAAGTTATCTGGCTTTGCAGACAAAAATGCAAGAAAGAGGCTACCTCACACAGCAAACATGAGGAAAGAAAGGGCTTCTTTTGGCTTATTTTATAAGGTGATAGTCAGGGTGTTTCAGCTCTTAGGCTGGAGGAAGACCAGACAGGGTGCTCATCCCCCAACTGGTTGGAAGAAATGCCCTTAGATTTAGTTGACAAGAATGGAATGTGCTTTGTGGGCAACATGATACAGAGCAGGAGTTTCTGAAAGCAGGCACATTTCATAGGGTTGCCTCTCAAATTATCTATACCACCATGGCGCTGAAGAATTTCAGACCAGAGAGACAGATCCCTCCGTGCCTGGACCTGAGAGATGGATATGAGTGTGAGTGTGTGTATGCATGTGTTTTATAAAATACAGCAGTATACTGTATAAGGCAAGGTTCAGAAAGATTAAAAATAAAGGAATAGCCCTGGTGGCACAGTGGGTAAGGCACCAGCTTGTAAACCCAAAGGTCGCTGGTTTGATTCCCAGCCAGGGCGCGTAACCAGGTTGCAAGCTGGGTCTCCAGCCAGGTCTGTAGCTGGAGGCAGGTGAAAAAAGGCAACCATACATTGATGTCTCTCTCCCTCTCTGCCTCTCCCTTCCCCGCTCTCTGAAAATAATAAATTAAAAAAAATAAAAGAATAGTACATAGAATTCAGTGATAAAAGGAAATGCGCTATCAAGCCATGAATAGATAGGCAGGACCCTTGAATGCATATCGCTAAGTGAAAAAGGTTCCTCTGAAAAAGAATCAATAGTTGCCAGAAGTTAGCGGGAAAGGAGGGGCAAATTCCCAGAGCATAGGTGAAGTTTAGGGCACTGAAACTATTCTGCAGATAGAAGAATGATGGAGATATATATATATATATATATATATATATATATATATATATATATCTCAAAACCCATAGAATGCACAATAGCAGGAGTGAACCCTGATATAAGCTATGGCCTGTGGGTGATGGGGATGCGTTCATTGAAGTCAGTGGATTTTAACCCGTGCATTATTGTGGTGCAGGGTGTGGACAGTGGGAGAGTTGTGTGTACATGCGTGTGTGGGCAGCTGATATGTAGCTAATCTCTGTATTCTCTACTCAATTTTGCTGTAGATCTCAAACTTCCCTTAAAAATAATCTGAGATAGACAGATACTAACACACTAATACTAGACATACATACGTACATACAAACATACATAAGAAAGAAAGCAGGGGTCACAACTTTTACAATAAGCAAAAAAGAAAAGAAAAGAAAAGGTCCTTATACTTAGAATTTTAAAAAGTATGCTATTAAACAAGTTTTAGTTCAAAGGGGAAGATGAAATGTTAAATGCCTTTAAAATAATAATGACCACATAGTATATCCATTTCTATGAGATACTGTTAAAATAGTTACCAGAGGACCTGTTATAATATTAAATAACCATATCAGTTAAAGACAAAATGAAAATAATATAAATTTTCAACTTCAAAAGTTAGAAAAACAACAAAAACACTAAAGAAGCAGAAGAAAATGTTTTAAAAAGATCAACTTGAACTCAATATAAAAAATACAATAAAAATGAATTCTTAAAAAATAAAAATTAAAAAATAGATAAATCACTAACTAATCTAACCTGGAAATAAACAGAGAAAATGCAAGTACACAAAATCTAAGTAGAATCATTCATTTTTTAAAAAATAACACAACTAAATGAAATTGACCCTGGTAAAGATAGCCTATACACATTAATATCCATGAGAAATAAATGAAATCATTTAAAGCTCCTCCATAAAGAAACACTAGGCCCAGATTGTTTCAAAGGGGAATTTTTCCAAATCTTTCAAAGTTTGTAGACCCAATACCATTTAAAAGAATGAACAAAAGCAAAACCTGGTTTAATGAAGTAAAATAATATTGGTCAATACATTTGATAAACATTATACCAAAAAGAAAAAAAAAAGAGAGAGATCTAGAAACAACTTCAATTTTAAATTTCGCCACCAACATGTTAAATAAAACATTTGCAAATAGAATCCAACAGCACATGAATAAACCTACCTCATGACCAATGATGATTTACTGCATTGGCTCAAAGGCAGTTTAATATTGGGAAACCCATCACTCGAGGTGAGGATGGGACCTAGCTGACACCTGGACACTGGCTTCCTGACACCATGAGCAGAAGACCAGCCAGCTAAGCTGTCCCCAACTTCCGGACTCACAACAACTGTGAGAAGATTGATGAGTGTTGTTTTAATCCACTGTTTCTCTCCATTCTTTACACAACAATAGTTAAATAAGTAACGCAAATCTGAATGAAATAAATAAGCGTAAGTATTGGGTAGTGTAGCCCACCCAACACCAAGCATTATATAAAGTGTTATTAAATGTTGGTTCAGGAGTTTTCATAGAGAGACAATGAATGGAACAGAATAGGAAATCCATATTTTGATCCAACTGCATATGACTTTTAGTTTAATAAACAGCAGCATCTCAAACTAGTGGGTAGCATGAATAACTGAATAGCATTATGAAAGAGTTAAACTTTCTATTCATTGCTTACAGCAGGATAAATTCTAAATGTATAAAAGATTCAAATATAAAAATAAAACGATGTGAGTACAAGAATGAAACATTCAATTTTTTTTTCACCCATAGAGGAAAATATATTCCTCACTATGTCTCCAAATCCAGAAACAATAAGGAAAATAGTTGGTGCATTTGATTAAATAACAATGCAAAACATTTGTATGCCAAAGCAATAAAGCAAATCAAAAACTGGAGGAAAAATATTTATAAACTGGTGATTTCTTTATTGTGTAAAGAGCTTCTAAAGATAGAGAAGCAAAAGGCTAAGATCTTACCTTCCCCCACAAAAGTAAATAAATGAATGAAGGGCCAGAGATACTGTTGGTTCCGGAGAACTCCAGAAGTTCCCTGTGACATCAGAAACTGCCCCCTGCTCCCCCCTCCCAAATATGGAGGCAGGAGATGCTGAGGAAAGAGGAAGAGTACTCCAGACTGGCCGGTGGCAGGTTTAATAAGCCAGAAGCTTAGGAGATTTGTGTTGGGTGACTGCAAGATGAATAGATCTCTGCACCCACCCCCCCCAAATTTGTAAAGCTTATATAGAGGTGGTAACCAGGTTCAGTCCCTTATACTGTCCAGAAGGTCTCAATACCTCATTCTCTCAAAGCTATGTCCGTACAAGGACCTCCCACTGTGGGGTTGGTGGGCAGAGCGTATATTCTAAGGATGGGGGAGGGGGTGAGAAGCCTTTGATTGTCTGTTCTGCTTGAGGGTCAACAGACAGTCATGTGCTCCCTGTTACGTACCTCTTCTAACAGATTCAAAATGCTCACAGTACAATAAATGTAAATGGCTATTAAATGCATTAAGTCTTAATTTTGCTTTCAAAAAAGAGGAGTAAAAGTTAAAACTATACCAACTGATAAAACAAACTTAAGAAAAACAGTTTCATATATTGCTTGTACAAGTAAAAATATATATATATTTTAACAATTATGAAGGAAAATTTGGTAATTCTAAAAAAATGACATAGGCCCTTAAATGTTGTCCCAGTGATCTTCTAAGGAATACAAGGTCTGTCATGAAAGAGTCCAGCCATTGTTAATAAAATGAGAACAGCTTGCGCAACATCGATGCAACCTGGCAGCCAAGGAAAGTGGACTGCAATGCGCATGTGTGAACAATGACGACTTCACTGTACTAGTCAGTGGGGGAGTAGGCGATGTTGAGTGAGCATGTGTACTGTGTGGCTGTTGCATTCAAATAACTAAGCAGGTAGAGCAATGAATTTGCATCAAATTTTGTATTAAGCTTGAACATTCCCCCTTGAAAGCTATTCAGATGATTCAGAAGGCCACAGCTATGGGCAACTGGTGATTGGCAACTTCATCATGACAACATGTCTGCTCATGCATCACGTATTGTGCAGGGTTTTTTTGAGAAACATCAAATCACCTAGTTGACTCAAACCCCCTACAAACCAGATTTGGCACCCTGCGACTACTGGCTTTTCCCAAAACTAAATTCACTTTGAAAGGTAAAAGTTTTTCAGACCAACGATGAGATTCAGGAAAATACAACTGGGCAGCTGATGGCAATTGGGAGAACTATGTGAGGTCCCAAGGTGCCTGCTTTGAGGTGTCCTGTGTACAATGTTTCTTGTATCTTGTATATTCTCTAATAAATGTCTGCATTTTTCATAGCATGTGGCTGGGTGCTTTCTGGACAGACCTCATGTATTTCAAAACGCACTGACAAAATTTCATAAGACTGCTGTAGATTGTGTTATTTGTTCCAACTCTTCAGCCTTCCCTACATCTGAAACCTTGGCATGGCTCCACCATGAGTTGGGTAGTGCTCCACCTTTGACCTTGGGCTTGACCATGAGGCTTGCTCTGAATGAGCATGTGGTGGAAATAACAGGATCCCAGGTCCATAGCTGGGCTTTAGGAGATATAAAAACTTAAATAATTAGTTATATATTTGACTGAGGTTTTGTGGTGGTTTTCTACATTTCATTTTGTATCAAAAGCTGCCGCAAAAAGGAGCATTATTTGTCATAGCCAGTAATTGGAAACAACCCAAACATCCATCGATAGGGTACTAATGAGTAAACTGTGGACAACCTACACAAAGGATTATTATGCTTTATGTTTAATATTTTTTTAGCAATTGCCATTTAATTAGATCAATTTAAAACAATCTTGGGCACGCATTTCTTTGGAGAATCTCAAATATTTAAGCATACAGAGCATTTTCATTGCTGCAATACGGTTGGTGTTAATCAAGGCGCCATTCGCAAAGCAGGGCTTTGACCAGGTGATTGCTCTCAGCCCTGGTAAATCAGGAGGTGCATCACATTTGGATTCCCCTTCGGAGAATTGTGAGTCACTAGGAGCCAGGAATCTTCGACTTTTCCTCATCGAAGTGATCTCGTCTTCTTAATGGCCACCGTGCATGAATGAGTAGGGAGGAACTGTCTGGAGTGTCGGTTGCTATGCACGGCTGCAGATTTTATTTCCCTCTCTGATTGCTTGGGGAGCATCGTGTTGTGGCCCATAAGGTGTCAGGTTTGGGGTCAGACCTCCCTGAACTCCCATCCCCACCTCAACATTTCCCAACAACTTGAACTGTCACTAATTTAGTTACTGTGAAACTCAAATTCCTCACCCATTAAACAGGGTTCCTATGACCTACCATGCACAGTTTCAGTGAGAATTTTAAAAAAACAAAACAAAACAAATATATAGGTTCTACACGGTGCTGGCAAGACTGTAGACACCCAAATATATCTGTATATTTCTTTGCTTCCTGTCTCCGTCCCTTCTCCTGAAAATTGTGAAAATACTGTACAAATGGCAATGGGGGCTCTGATGCCTCATAATAATTAAATTCAAGACTGCCATTAATATTTGCCAACACGCTTATATAACATTATTACCACAGCCCCTGGAATATAAACACAACATGGAAAACGAAATTCTTCTGGGAATGTGTTGGTATTACGGGAAACTGCAATCACATTCGACAGCTCCGAGTTAGTCTTACATCAGAAGAATCTCTATAGCTTATTTAATCCATGATAGATGGGATTGACAGTTGCGTCTTCTTTGTTCCAGTGACATGATGCTGGGCCCCTGCCTGTTGACATGGGGGGCCATGAGGTAAAGTGTTTCCTTAAGGGGGAGCTCACATGCCCACCTCCCCACCAAGTATGCATGAGATCCGCTTGGGTTAACAACAGGACAATGGATGGGACATGTGCCACATCCAAGCAGAAGGGGGAAGAATCATCCAGAGCCAGAGAGAAAAACCTCATAAAAGATGGGGCATTACTTAGAATACTAAGAAGCATCTTAGAATGCCGCTTGCTTCAGCACTGGTTAAAAATTAATGCTAGCCAACTTCTACTCACGGCTTAGTGGGAAGTACTTTAGATTCTATAGGCCACATTCAGCCTCTGTTGCATATTCTTCTTTTACTTTACAAGTGAAAACTGTAAAAATCATACTTGGCTTGTGGATAGTGTGGAAAGTAACCCCTGGCTTAAATGCCACTTTCACACCACCTCACAAAGCTTAAAAACAAAACTCGAAAGGCTTAAGCTATTTCTAGGTAGTTTAACTGGATCCTAGGACAAAGCTCAAGAATATTTGTAAAAATAGAAAGGTCAACTTAACAATGTTTGACATCCAATAAAAAAATGACCAGGGTGGAGTGGTGAACACACAGCATGATAGACACACGTGTGTTATAGAGCTGCGTGCCTGAAGCCTATGTAATTTTATAATTTTATTAGCCAATGCCACTCTCGATAAATTCAATTTAAAAGTGATCAGGCATGCAAAAGCAGCATAATGCAAATCCCAACGCGGCTATAACTCAATAAATCAGCACCCAACCCAGAAATGACAAACGAGGTAACCTGTTCCCGTAAGCTGAGAGATTCTGACTTGAGCGTTGGCTTCCACCGTTGGCTTTGAGATCTTTTTGTGTCTAACACGGGGACAGTTTTGCTCTCTGGCATTCAAGATCAGTAACGTTCCCAGTCAACTTCTTGAGAAATCTTCCTAAGATCTTCCTTGCGTTTGGATCCGTAAGGCATGATATTGTCTGAAAGTTTTGAAAGTCTTAATTCAGTTCTCTGCGTTATCAAATACACGTTGGTCCTGGAGAATCTTGATGCACCAAGAGTTGACCTGATCTTTCAGGACACTGGACTCTTTTGTGTCCTCAGGCGACGTCAGTGACAATAAACCAGCAGGCCGAGGGACAGAAATGTGTGCCCAATATAACCACTAGATGGCGCAACGTCTTTACTTTTTATTAACACTAAAACCCAGAGGCCAATCTAATCCTTTCCTAGGAAGCTTCTTATGCAGATAGCTGTCCTAATCTGTCATTTCAGCCCCCTGCCTTACTGGTCGATGAGTTTACGGGAGGCAAGGGAATCTAATCCATTTTTGCCTTGCTTAGCCTTGAAAGGGAGCTTTTACGGATTTTTATTATGTTGATGTTTTGGTGAGAGTTTGAGCTCTTTCAAAGGCAAACGGTGGGATGAATCCTGACTATCTATCCCACCTCCAGCTGCAGCTGTTGGCTGCTCATCTGCACCCCCTCCCCACCCCACCCCCACCCCCCATTCCTCAAAGCCTGGAGAGGCTTCCTCCCCGCTAAGAAGCCTTCACTGATTTTCCCAGTCCCTCACCATCACCTTTTCCTGCATTCTTATAAGGCTTTTGATTTGTTCAGAGAAAGGACAGCAAACCCCTACTCAAGACACTTGATCTGGTCGAGGCCCAGTTTGTTCCTATGTAGAATGGAAAACCCCACCAGTACACCACTCCTGAGGTTGTGTGGTGTTTTAATGAGATGGGGCATGTAAAACAGCTAGTCCAGTGGCTAACACATGGTACATTCTAATAGAGATGCAGGCACCAGCCTTGGGTAACGCAGGAGTGTCAATTCTCACTGTTCTGTCCTTTCGATCATAGGCTCAGGCATTATTTACGTTTTTTGTTTTTGTTTTTGTGTTGTTTTGTTTTGTTGAATGTAATTTTGTTGTTGTTTTATTAAGGCATTATTTCTTGAACAGAGACAACTTGCCAAGCAGCTGTTGCTGCCAGGGATGGAGTGGGGAACAAGATGTCCACGATCCACCCCGTCCCTAACTTGACAGTAGAGGAACAGGGAGGGGTGATAAATCAGCCCAGTAGTTTCAACAACAGAGCAAGATTGTTTCTTAGCACATGGAGATGATCATGCTCACTTCCTGGGCTCTTTGCGTGGAAGAAATAATGTGTAAAAACCTGGTGCTGCAGCAGACAAAATCAAGAGTAGTCAGTACCATTGCTGTGAAATGTTGGTTGGCTGTTACATAGCAGGTGGCATTTTCTCTTTGAAAGAGGAATTAGAA
>PVIW01000990.1:59097-130677 GCA_004026585.1 Noctilio leporinus
ATTGTTGTTGTATTACATCCATCCCCTTTTTGCTCCCCTCTGTCCCCCCACCCACCCACCCATTCCCCCCAAAGTCAATCCCACCTGTTGTTCATGTCCATGGTTCCTTTATACTAGGTTCTTGTCTAAGCTGCTCCCCATCTTTGCCTCTACCTCTCCCTCCCCCCTACCCCGTTCCCCTGACCACTGAAGGCCTATTTCTTGTATTCATATACTTGGTTCTGTGTTGGTTGTTGGAATTAGAATTTTGATGGTGGAGGTGGCAGGGGTAGGTGCAGAGGAAACGGAAGGTGAAGTCTGGAAAGCCTTAAGGCATCTTGAGAAAACACCGAGTGCATCTGGGTTGAGAACAGTGTGAGTCAACAGAACACAAAGTTAGGACCTTGAGTGACATTGTAAAAAGTGAATCTTTAACCAAACGGGGAAGGGCGAACCATTGAAGCTCTCAGACTGAGAGTATGTTCAGAGTTGTGTCCTAGGAAAATGTATCTGCCAATATCTGGCACTCAGTAACTGCTCAGCAAGTGTTCTTTGGATGAATGGCAGCAAAGTAAAATGTGCTATGAAAAAAAAAAAAAAATAGAAACGGTAAGCAGAGGAGGTAATTAAGAGGCGATAACACATGGCTGGTTTTATGCCTGGACCCCATCTCCTCACCCCCTGCCTCTCAAACTAGAACTACTTTTTCATTTTGGCTTCCTCACTCCTCCCTGAAGACCTGTGCTGCGGGAGAGGTTGGCCCCACCCCAGGGACTGCACCTGCTCAACCAGAATAATGCTGGCGGTCCTTCTAGGAATTGGCTTGGGCAGGTGCAGGAGCTCTGGCCTATGCGGATATACAGAAGTCCTGCTAGAGGGACCCCAGGAAGAGAGGGTTAGCCCTTTTCTTGCCTCTGAATGTGTCTGTGTCTTCATGTGATGCCTAGAACGGCCACCGCCTTTGTGCAAGCAGCCTATGGGCACGGTTGACCAACGAGGGGGTACAGAACCAAAAGAATGCTGAGAAGCTGAGCTGGAGCCCTGCCTGTACTGTGTCTGCACCTACCTCGAACCCTTTATTGTAGAGAAAACACGCCCCTTGATCAGTGAAGCTGGTGGGATCCCAGTTCTTTACTACTTAAAGCCAAAAACTTGCTGGCAGGTAGAGAGGCCATTGCAGCTACTGAAGAGAAGGGGGATGAAGGTCTGACTTAGAACACCATCCTTAAGAGCAGAAAGAGACAGATTTGGGAGGCAATTTAGGTGTTGAGAGGAACAGTCAGATTCATGGACTATGCAGCATTCGAGACATACTTATGCCAAAATATTATCACTTGCTTCCCTGGAATTCAGATGTAACTGGGGGTCCTGTACCTGATCAGGCAACCAAAACATAGCACTGTAAAGATTTAACCATGTATTTGATGTGAGGAAAACAAAGGCAAAAAGAAGGGGTGGAGAGCTCAAGGTTTTCCATTGGAATCACTGGGTATCTTGGGGTACTGCTATATAAGAAAACTTAAGGTCATTTTGGGAACTTACAGTGGGTGAGGTAGCTATCAAGTTATTAGAATAGTAATATTCCACCAGGGGCAATTTTGTCCCCCAAGGGACACTCCTAGGCATCTAGGAACAATTTTAATGATCACAACTTAAATGGGGGGAAGAGGGATGCTAGTAGCATCCAGCAGGTAGAGGCCAGAGATGCTGTTGAACATCCTACCTTGCACAGGACAGGTTCCTACAACAAAGAAGTAATTAGCCCACCCAAAATGTCAACAGCGATGAAGTTGAGAAGCCCTATACAGTATTAGAGGGTAGAGTAAGAACATATGTTTCTAGGAGTTTTATATGAACACTGTTTGGACTTTAATAATTCATTCTCTCTCTCTGTCCAGCAAGGGCTTGCGGAACATCTAATGTGCAGCAAAATGGTTGCCAGGAACATGAAGTAGAATAAGATGGAGTGTGATTTTTCCAGAACCGTAGCCCGTCAGGAGAAATGAATATGCAACAGTCTCTGGATAAAAGCTTCCAACACACATATAAAGGGAATGTAATTTAATCTGAATTTGAGAATTTGTGTGATACAAATGCTGCTTCCCAAGAACATGGACCCTGGAATGCTAGTCTGGCAAATAGTAAGAGGGTCTAGTCCAGGGAAGAGGCAGATCTTTCTTTAATCGAGAAAATCGTCAGGCAGATATGAATAAACATCCTAAGCACATGCCTCAAGCACAATCTGGAAAAAATTACTGTTAATTGTGTTGCCCAAGCTCAAGAGAAAGTAGAAGTGCCTTTTGGTGCCTCTCATGTGCCTAAATTTGTTCTAGCTGCCACAGCAGGGTGAGGTGACCATGATCACAGGCATTTAACAGATGATAAAATTGAGGATCAGGAAAGTTCCATGACGTATGACATCTGCCTTCTGGGTTCCTAGGACTCTCCCTTTTTCCCCACTCCAGCTAAGCCTGTATCCAAATATCCAAATAGCAGACACAATTGTTACAGCAAAAAGCATTGAAATTATGCAGCTGTACATCCAGAAAATGAAATACTATTCAGCACTAAAAATGAAATGAGCTATTAAGCCATGGAAAGACACACATTACTAAGTGGAAGAAGCCGGTTTGGAAAAGCTGGATCCTGCATAATTCCAACCATGTGACATTCTGAGAAAGATAAAATTATGAAGAAAATGAAAGGGTCAGTGGCTGCCGAGGGTCAAAGGCAGAGATGGATCAGCAGAACAACAGGACATTTAGGGGGGTGAAACTAGTCTGTGTACTATAAGAGTGGATAGAAATCATGCATTGTCTGAATCCATAGAATTTACAACACCAGCATAAACCCTACTTGGGGTAATAATGATGTGTCAATGTAGATTCATCACTTATAGCAATGGTACCATTCTGGTGGGGGTGGTTAATAAATGGGGTAGGCTGTGCAGGTGTTGGGGGCAAGATTACGTGAACATCCTGTACTTCCTACTCAATTTTACCGTGAACCTAAACCTGATCTAAAAAATAAATTAAATTAAAAAAAGGAAAGGTAAAATTGCAATTGATATTACTTTAAAAAATTATTTAAACAAATGAATTAACATAAGCATCTTTAAATAATGAAAAGAAAACTGTATGAAGGCGATTTGAGAGGCTGACAGTTAGAAGGCAATAATTAAATGGTGAATTGCCTGGGACAACTGTAGTAGCAAAATCAATAAAATAGATTTTTTAAAAAGAAAAGGTGACTTGAGGACTTAAGTTGAAACACTTGTGTGGCTCCCCTTGGGGTGCTGCCTCTGGTGCTGACCCTTTGCCTTTGGCTGTGTTGGCAGAGGAAGACTCAGCCCTCTTGGTTTCGTGAAAGCAAGTTTTTTCTTGAGATCCCCTATCTGCACAATCTTCCTGGAAGCAGGAAGCTAAAAGCCAGTGTGGGGAAACCCAGGCCAGCAGTGGGGAGACCTCGCTCTCTCCTGGTTTACTGGTGAACAGCTTTGTGCAAGCCACTTTGATGGCCTAAGTCTCCAGTTCTTCATCTTGAAAGGGAGGTTAATAGTGACAATTGTACAATATTTACCCATTTATCACCTGATATTGTACACGCTAGAGAGTGAGGTCCCCTAGGACAGGAACAATGTCCATTTTATTCAGCACAGCTTCCCCAGGGCTGGCCCTGAATGATGATGTAGTGGATGGATGGATAAACGGATGGGTGGATGGATGGATAAATGGATGGATGGATGGATGGATGGATGGATGGATGGATGGATAAATGGATGGGTGGATGGATGGATGGATAAATGGATGGGTGGATGGATGGATAAATGGATGGATGGATGGATGGATGGATGGATGGATGGATGGATGGATGAATGGATGGATAAATGGATGGGTGGATGAATGGATAAATGGATGGATGGATAAATGGATGGGTGGATGGATGGATAAATGGATGGATGGATAAATGGATGGATGGATGGATGGATGGCTAAATGGATGGATGGATGGATGGATGGATGGATGGATAAATGGATGGATGGATGGATGGATGGATGGATAAATGGATGGATGGATAAATGGATGGATGGATGGATAAATGGATGGATGGATGGATGGGTAGATGATAAGTACACAAATGAATGGCAATGCCTGGGCTGCAGGGTGGTTTTGAGCCTGAAGGAACCAGAGTACGAGGAGCATCTGGCACATGCCTGATGTCCTTTTCCCCTGAACCCTGCGAATTTGTCTATTCACCTAAAGCAACGCTGGACCGCCACCAAGGGAATGATTCAGGCAATTAAGAACAATAGACATCTAGACAAAGAAAGACTTCAGGACTCTGACTGACCTAGAGAAATGAGAGAAAGGGGACATCTGCTCCATTTTCCTTTAGTGACATTTACAAAAGTAGGTCTTTGTCTTTCCTAATTGCATGTTGGGGAAAGGCAGTATCAATTTAAATGTAGCACCTCTCAACCAAAAAACGGGCTATTTCTATCCCAAGTCTAACATTACTATTCCCAAGGAGCCTCAGACCTACTAATTCAATTATTCAAAGAAAATTTCTGAAGCTGAGAATGTTTTAGACCCCATTACCATTTTTCTTGGTTCTAAAGAGGGCAGAGGGAGAAACAGAATGACTAGCCGTTGGGTGCAGGAAAAGAGAGCTGCTTTCTATCCTGGCTCTGTCCACAAGCTTAGAGGACCTGGGGCAGAAGGCATCTCAGCTTCCAGATTTACAAAACCTGGAAACTCACTGCCTCAGCAACTCTCCAGAGCACATGTTGAGAGAAAAGACTGGATTAATATTCAGATGCAGGTTTATACTTGGGAAAAAATACACTTGATCCTTGAACAATGTGGGCTTGAACGGCTCAGGTCCACTTCTGTGTGGGGTTTTAAGAAGGTAAGTGTGTACAATATGGTGAATGCATTTTCTTTTCTCTATGATGGTCTTAAAAGTGTTTATGTTTCCTTGAGCTTACTTTATTGTAACAAGAGTATAAAATCCATATAATATACAAAATGTGTGTGAAGTGACTGTTTATGTTATTGGTATGGTTTCTGGTCAGTTATAGGCTAATAATAGTTAAGATTTGAAAAGTCCAAAGTAACATGTGAACTTTTGACTGTGCTGTGAATTGGTGTCCCTAACCCCCGCGACGTTCAAGGCTCAGCTCTAGTCATTATCATTTTTAAAAAGCAAACCATATCCTGATGCGGCAGCTGAAGTGATTCAGATCAAAACTTGTTTTTAGCCATCACTTCCTCTCAACTCCCAAAGACATGTACTAGCATTCCAAGGGCCGTGCGTGTGGGCTCTGTGCATGAGTGTGAGTGAATTTTATTGTTCAGAGCAAGAGAGAAGAGGCTAATTTTTAAAGAAGTACTGATTATATGATTCTTTTATTTCCAGGTGTTGAATTAAAGGATCCCACTTGAAATGATAGCGATCATGATCAGAATTTTAAAGATCGATTCATTTTGTCTGTGCACAGTGCTGCGCAGAGGACGATTTATGACAGAACCTTGTGCTTGCCCCCTCAATTGCTGCTAACTAACTTGGTGGAGGATATCTCAATTACATTCTGCAACCTTTCTCTCCTGGGATTTCCAGGATGGTGAATGTTATTACTTATTAAACTCACAAGTCAATTTCCGAGCAATAAGATAGTGCTTTTCATAATAAAGACCCAAGTTAATGGATCAATAATGGAGTAACTTCAGTTTAAAGTTATCGCCAGGGAATTGAAAATTTATAATTCAATGAACTCTATCAACTTTCTTATATACCGGGAGAAAATTGATATTTATTGACTTCCTAAATGTACAATTTTTCTTCTGACTGACGATTTTATATAGTTCACATTACTGGCCCCATGGTAGGTGTTCAATAATCTTACTTCTGATGGGACTTTTCAAGATGAGGGTTTCACTTGTAGAATTTCTTAAACATTTTGACAATTTGGAATTTCTCAGGGAACTATTGATCCATAAAACCAATTTTCTGAAATAATGTGCTAAATCAACTCCCTAGACATACCTATTCTCAACACAAAGTCCAATGCTTTCTAGTCTTTTTGCTAGCATTTCTTTGTAGTGTAAATCATATGGTACACATCACCTATACTTCTCTTTTTCTTTGTAATGCTATGTCAAGAATGTTGTTTTATATTGTAAGGATTTTTATAGATATCGGTTAATTACAGGTTAGTTGTATTTCCAACATAAATGGTTGTGCAAAATGTAACTGACATGATCCTAAATTGGTCATGGAGGATAATAAAGAATATGATTAACCTGTAAATAATGTGCTTGTGTAGTTCACACTAAAAGTTTTAAAGACACTGACCAGAGATGTCTGGAGATAGGAGGAAAGTCTTCACCCAGAAAAAGCATTTGAAAGCAGAGGATCAAGGCAGCCCTGGCCAGAACTACAGCAAGTACATACACCCTGAATAAGGAACGATTGCGCGCAGAATAGGGACTGCAGTTTCTATTAAGAGATTAACCTGACTGGTTCGTGGAGGTGATCCCAAAGATGTGAGGGTAAAATCTAACTCTGTAGAATGCTGTAGAAGGAAACAATGCTAGTTATTACGTAGCTAAATCTGGCTTGTGGTATCCGAGACCTGTAATTAAAGGATTTATGTTTCCAAATACAATGATCTGTTTCCACTGCTCTTCAACAAATCCCTTTTTCATGGAAATGTCTTTCCCCTGAAAAGAAAACTAGACGTCTGTCTCAGTCAGCTCAGGCTGCTACAGCGGAATGCCATAGACCAGCTGATGGAAGCAACAGTCTTTTCTCACAGTCCTAGAGGCTGGCAAGTCCAAGATCAAAATGCCCAAGCTCCTGGTGTCTGGCGAGAGCCTGCTTCAGGACTCAGGTCTTCTTGCTGAGCCTGCAGGTAGCAGGGAGCAGAGTGAGGACAAGCCCCCATGGGACTTTTATGTGGGCACTAATCCCTTTTATGAACCTCCCACCCTCCAGATCTCACCCCCCACTTCCTAATGCCAGCACACTGGGGATTGGGATTTCAACGTGTGAACTTCCAGGGGACACAAACACTCAGTCAGTCCATAACAAAGTCACCCTGATAATTCAGTTGGCAGCTGCATAAACCCTTCAATGAGTAATAATAAATGAGTAGTCGTAAGTACTAACATTTTTAATTTACTAATCCCACCTGCATGCATTGTCTGATTTCATCTACTCAACCAACTTGTGCGTTAGGTATTACCGTAATATTATATATAAATGAATTATGACTCATTGATTGAGTGATTTACATGAAGTCACAATGTGAAATCTCAGATTTAAACTAAGATGTTTAGTGTATGTTCTTTCTGCTATAGTAGATTTCTTTTCCAGGGTCAGGCCCCCAGTGTTTAAAAAAGCTATTAGTATGTTTAGTTTGTTACTCATCCATTCTTGATTTTTAAAAAATATATATTTGGATTTACTTTGCAATTAGTTAAAGCTGCTAGTCCCAGTCTTTTTCATCTCATGTCACACATAAATGAATTATTAAAATTATGCGGCAAACAAAAATACATATTTTGCCAACCATACCAAAAAAGAGATATACTTTTAATAGCCACTAGATGGCTATTGTGGCATTGGCTGTTGTCATGATTTTACTTGATAATCTAAGGGAAGAGAGGTCAGTGCCCCTGACTAAATACTCGGGTATTGCATGTTTTGAAAATTCTTGTGGCACATCAGTTGAAAATTGCTGAGTTAAAGTATTGCTTCAGGTTATTTTTGTTTTGTTTTCAAGAAAAATACACATGGTGGCATGTTATGTATGTAATATTTTGGTTTGGATTCTTCTAAGATTTTTTGGTAAGATTCATGCACATAAGCAAATGTAGTTGTCATTCATTTCTTGTTTCAGAACAGAATTTGGCAAACGTCTTCTGTAGAGAGAAGAGATTTGAAAATGCTGGCTTTGCAAACCAGATGATCTTGACTACAGCAACTCAACTCCGTCAAAGCATGAAAGGCGCCATTGTCAATATATAACCAAACGAGCATGGCTGTGTCCCAATAAAATGTATTTGCAAAAATCTGGTGATGGGCCAGGTTTGGCTCATGGCTGCAATTTGTCGACCCCTCATCTGTATGTAGCATCCTATTGCGTATAGTATCCTATTCCAACATTTGCTTATCCATTCTATTATTGATGGGCATTTGAGTTGTTTCAGCTTGGGGCTATTACAAATAATGATCCTAGGAACCTGCTTGATCATGTCGTCTGTGTTCAAGCCAACAGATTCTTATCTGGCATGTTATATAAAGAAATGGAATGGTGGAGTCATAAAACATGCTAGTCTTCCATTTTGATAATATTCTTCTTCTTCCAAAGTGATAATAATAAGTTGCACTATCTGCATATGAGAGTTTCTGTTGTTCCACCACCTTTGCATCAATTAGTTATGGGCAGCCTTTTCCTTCCAGTATTCTGGTGAGTGTTCAGTGGGACCATATTGATGGCTTCAACTTGCACCATCTGATTACTGATCAGGATGAACACTTTCATATGGTTTTGGCCATAGGAGTTTTCTTTCACATAGGGCTTGTTGAAGAACTACATTCCTTTATTTATTTATGATTATTTATTATTTTTAGAGAGTGGGGAAGGGAAAGAGGCAGAGAGTGAGAGAGACATCAATCAATGTATGGTTGCCTTTCACCTGCCTCCAGCTACGGACCTGGCTGGAGACCTGGCTTGCAACTTGGTTATGTACCCGGCTGGGAATCGAACCAGTGGCCTCTGGGTTCGCAGGCCAGCGCCCTATCCACTGTGCCACCAGCCAGGGCCTATTTTGTAGAGTTTATTATAAATTCTGGTTATATGTTGCAGTTACATTTACCTGGTGTTTACTTTTTTTGATGTTTTTATTTATTTTTGCAATTCTGAGCCTTCTTTTGTATGGCATATATTTCTTCTGAACTGAAGAAGTCCTTTTATTGCTTCTATCAGTGCATTTCTACTGGCAATGAATTCCCTCAGCTTTTGTTTGGTTGTAAATGTCTTTAAATTATATAAATTTAAAGACATTATATAAAATTATATAAATTTTGCAGAAAAGTATTTTCTAAGTATAGAATTTTAGGCTGGCTATCATTTTATTTTGGCACTTTTATGATTTCATTTCTTTGATTCCTGGTTTCTATAGTTTTTGTAGAAAAAGCAGCTGTCTTGTCACTATCTGAAGGTAATACAACTTCCTTTCTCTTTGTACTTAAAATTTTTAGCTTTGTTTTTGGTTTTTAACAGTTTTATTTTTAATGAGATCTTAGGTTTGGTTTTCTTTATATTCATCCTGCATAGGACTTACTTATATGGCTTCTGGAATCTGCGGCTGAATTTATTTTGCCATTTTTTGGGAAGTTCTTAATGCTTTTTGCCCTTTACCCTCTCTTTTCCTTCTTGGTAAGTATATGTAAGATTTTCTTATTAGAGTATCTACATATGTTACACATTTTTAAAAACATTTTTATTCTTACATCTTTGTATGCCTTATTTGAATATTTTCTTTGGGCTTATCTTCCAGTTAACTCATTCTACTTTTGACTTTCTCTAATCTGCCTTCTTATACCTAACCCATTAAGTTAGTTTTCTTAGTTATATATTTTTTCATATCTGGAATTTCAATTTGATTCCTTTTATAATTTCCAAGTTTCTGCCAAATTAACAATCTTGTCTTTTATGAACTTGAGCATATTAATATTTAATAGTTGTTCTAATCTGTCATACCTTTATTATGTGGATATCCTCTGAATTCATTAAAATTGTGTTTGTTCCTTTTAATTTTATATCATATTATCTATCTTGCATGTGCATAAATGTGTCAGGTTTGTTTTTAGTTTTAAAAATAGTTTTCCATGTTTTTTTCTAGATTTTCTTAGTAGGAAGTCAGCCTGAACTACATAGCCAGTCATTCAAGGACTCGAATATTTGACTCCCCCACCTTTTTTCTGTTTCCAGGAATTATTTTAATTGTGTTATTATATTTCTTCACTTACTGGTGATTTTTTACATGACTCACCTTTATTTACATCTCATTTTTATGTCTTTATCAAGCCCATCTTTTCTCATGATGTGAGGTCTGCTTTTGTTTCAGGAAGGTGATGTTTATTTGTATTCTCCTGAAAATACCAAACTGGTTTCTAGAATTTTCATAAGTTTTATTATTTTTCTGACACTTTGGGACAAAGATCCCTTTCACGTATCCTAAAATGCTCCCAAAATGTTGAAATTATCCTTTCTATTTAGTTGTTATTCAAGAATCTTTTCAGACTCATTGACAGTGTGTAAATCACTATTAATTTGCTCTTGTAGATCATTATTACTCTGCACTCTGTCAGCTGCGGGGTCGGGTCGGCCCTCAGACTAGGACTTACAGCTTGATGTGCCTGCCTCTTAGTCCAGTTCTTAGTAAGTTTTCTTTGAGTGAGTTTTTATTAGGCTAAGAGATAAATTTTTGGAACACAAAATTGTGGAATAAGGAACATTATAAATCCAAATATAGGTACTACATCCCAGTTCTTCCTGTGTTTGCCTCTCTCCCTCTCTCCATATGCAGAACTCCAGCTTGTTCAGAGTCTGTGTAACAGTCCAACCTCTACTGTTTAATCAACTTTTATAAATTTCGTATTTGTTATTTGTAAAACTGGGATAATAAAATTGCTCTTATAAGATTGTTAATTGGGAGGATACATGGAAACTTAATAGCACAGTTGCACTGAGAATTAAAGAAATAGTGTCTGTTGTTCTTATTGATAAACAAAAGTAGTGGTATCAACATTATGGCTAGTACTTGGCTGCCCCCTGCTTCCCACTCTGGCCTGACCTGCTGGGTTGAGAAAGAGATAATTTGATGAGATTGTTGGTGTCAGGGGAGTGGGCCAGTTTTTTGCTTCTTTAAAAGGCAGTGCTCATACAATAAAAGGATTGATACCCAGATTTCTGATAGGCTTAGAAGTGCTTAAGGGATGGGCCATGGAAGGGGCAGAAGAAAGTCTTAAATGCATGTAGGTGTCAAATATGTACTAAAAATGAGGGCAGTAGGCCAAGTGTAATGAAAAGAGCAAAGCTGAGAGAACATACGCAGTATTTTGTAGGCAGTGGAACTTCAGCTCCAATGAATGGACAATGCTTGGCAGTGTGGGTTGAGGTCATTTCCCCAAGACGTAGTCATTGAGATTTTTAAGTAAAATGATATCTTGTATTTATATGAATTCATTTCAAGAAGATCCAGATCAAACCATCTGTATGAGCTGTTTGGGCGGTCCATGGTTCAGGGGTGCTATTCTGTGACCTGTAACTTGTAAGGTCAAGCCTACTACCTTGTCCACACGACCTGGCTCCAGCAATCCTCTTCAAAGTTACTTTCTACCTCTTACTGATCTTAGCTTTATACTTGGTGATTCCGAACTGCTTCTCAGGGTACTTCCCCTGCATTGCAAGTCCCAGGACTGTCCAAGTTGCCCTATCATAGTTTTCCCACCGTTTTGGACTTCCAGCAATCATAGCAGTTGCTGCTCAGTTTCAAAACATTTGTTTCCGGCACCCGACGATGCCTTATCAACTCCTCAACCGGGTGCCTAGCATACTCCCTGACGCATAGTAGGTCCGCAGATAATACTTGTTAAACCTAATTAAAGTTTTTGAAAGAAACCTAGTAAGTCTTTGCAGAAAGTAAAATGAGGCATAGAAGTCATGACCACAGAACACCCATTATCCATCATTGTCACTACTCTTCCTTTTGGAGGCTTAAAGAAACAAGGACCTCTAAGGCAGAACATGCTTAAGGAACTTCCAACCGGCTGGGCTCTCTATATTATAACATTTTAATAGCAAAGGCAGAGTTAATCTAAGTAATAGTAATCAAGCTATTATTTATTTAAGTGGTTATAAAACCAAGTTCCTTGCTACATAGCTTACAGGAAATAAGATTTTCCATTTTGATGTCATCCATAAAAGGCAGAGTGTATTAATAGTTCCATTTACCAGATAAAGAAACCGAAGCTCAGAGAATCTTTCCTTGTATAACAGAGCTAGAAGCTGATGGGTCCAGTATCCATACCCAGATCTAACTTCTTCACCCAGACCTTTACTCCTTTGTTCCACCACACTGATGCTAAGTGACATCTGTGACCTATAAACAACTTTTCTTGTCCCAGCAAATCTTAAACTCAGAAACAATCCACACTTCCTTGTGACTTTCTCATGACAGTTTTGAAGAGCTAATGAACTGGAATAGGATCAGGGGCATCCTGGGTAAAAATGACTGTCTTTTTTTTAGTGCTCTGACTGTCCCTCTGAGCTCTGTGTATGTGTGTGTGTGTGTGTGTGTGTGTGTGTGTGTCCTTATCAGATTCTTTTTGAAAAGGAGGCACTTTAACTAACAGGGAGGTTTTTGAGAAATGGCTCCTCCTTGCTTGTGAATAAGGAATAAAGCAAGGGCCCTGGAGACATATATATTTTAGTTCAAATCCCCACTCTGCCCTTTTATGAATTGCTCGTATTCTTTCAGGCTTATTTTCCTTATATATAAAATAGAACTAACAACGCCCTGCTGGACTTGTAGGTTTGTTATGAAAATCAAATGACAAAATGCATGGAGAGAAGCTTTGAAATTGCAGTGCGCCAGGCACACAGGAAGGGTGGTTATTATTTTTGCAGAAATGACATTCTCCAAGCTGTGTGAAAGGTGGAAACTCGGGGCGGGGCTGGGTATATACTGCGCGTAGTGGTCCTGCTTTGATAATAGCTCCGCAGTGCAAGTAACCAGCATCCCGATGGAAACCAGGCTATTAGCACTGGACATGCACAATATTTTGATGTGGACTTTTACTTTGCCAGGCACCTATAATCACACCTTATGACAAGCAATACATATTTTGCAGCATTTTAATAAAGCGCACATCAACGCGCAATGAAAAGCAAGAAGGTGATAACAAAAATAGATATTGGATAGAAAAGCACACCTTCATGCGTATAGATGGAAAGAGATCCTATGTTGCTTTTTATTAATATTTATGTAGCACTTGCCCAAACTCATCTTTATAAGAATCTCAAGCCAAGCGGACATGATTCCCATCATGCTTATGTCTCTAAGATAGCAGAGGAAATTCCACTCAACCGACAAGTGGTGCCAAGCAAAAGAAGCACAGGTTTCTCCTTCCATCTTCAGGCACAACGTGTACCAAACTCAGACCTTCTGATCCAAAGCTGTCTTCTGCATGTTAATCTATTTCAAAGAACAAAATCAACCTTTCATACTCCTTCCACTATCCCTTCCCCCGGAAATGAACTCCTAATTTGTTGTCAATTTATTTATCATAGGTTTACTCCAAGAGACTGCCCTGGGATTGTGGGACCCTGTGTTACCGAGTTAGCGGATGCAATTTCTATGGCTTTTACTAGCATGAGAGCCCTTGCTGACTATTACTTTAGAACTAGTAGGTGCCCCTGTGCAATAAAGAAGCCAGTAAGTAAGTGAGAGACATGCCAGTAGATGAGAGCATATGCTCATTAAGGAGGAAGACAATTTGAAAGATAAATTAAAATAATAACCAAATAGATATTTATTAGATAATCATATCGAACATCATACTAAACCCTGATGGATATCATTTACTTTTAACAAATACCTGTGAGGCCAAACAGCTTTGTTGTCTCAATTTTACAGATGAGGAAACTGAGGCAGAGAGGGTTTCAGTAAACTCCCAAACCTACAAAGTCTAATTTTTTAAGGAATCAGTTAATCTTGAAATACTCCCCTGGTGCTGCTGGCCCTGGCCATGAAGATAGGTAAAGAAAGAAACAACATTTCCAGCTTCCAAGAGCCACCTTGTACCTAATTCCCTGGCCACTTGCCTACTTTATTCTACTGCCTGGGTATCAAGCTCACCTTTCCACTCACTGACCCTGTCCTGCGTCCTGGGTCATTAGCTCACCTACCCTCACTGACTTTGACTGCTCCTTGGTTCTGCTAACTAGAACATAGACATATTTAGGCCTAGAAAACAAAGGAGCAGGAACCTAAACCACTACCTTCATATTTCTTGCTTTGTAAGCAATACCAAGAAGGAATGAGACTTCTGTCTGTTTGAAATCTCTTTATCCTAAAAGTGACAAAATCCTAGCCTTTAGGCTGAGGCCACAGAAGTCCGTAGAGACACCTTCTCTCTAAAGATAAGAAAAGGACATTCTAGCATGGAAATCAAACCCTGCAGCTGTCTCTGTACAAATAAGTTAGTCTAGAGGCAGTGAATCCAGAATACTTCTCTAGGCCTAGCTTTTTCCTTTTTTTTTTTTTTTTAATGGAGGTGTCTATGCAAGAGTCCTCTTTGTAAATAAATAAGTAAATAAGTAAGCTTAAAGCATCTGTATATTAATTATCAAAATTTAAGGCATGAGACTCTTCTGGGAACTTGCCAGGCACAGAACTAAGCTTTTAACAAACGTCATGGGAGGCCTCCAACTGGTAGTCCATAATGCATTTTTAAGTGTATTTGTGCATTTTTTTACCTTCTAGATGTTTCAATATTTTACATTAGTTATTACCATTTAAAAGGCGGAAAATTGGGCCCTGGCTGATGTGGCTCAGTGGATTGAGCACCAGTCTGCAAACCAAAGGGCTGCGGGTTCGGTGCCCAGTCGGGGCACATGCCAGGGCTGCGGACCAGGTCCCCAGCTTGTGGTTGCACAGGAAACAACCACACATGGGTGTGGTGCCCCTTCTCCTCCTCCCTCCCTTCCCTCTCTAAAAACAAACAAGCAACATCTTTTTTTTTAATTAAAAAATAAAAGGGGGAAAATTGGGACAACTCTACCAGAATAAATAAGAATGGAAAAATAAAAAATAAATTATGAAAAAACTGAGCAAATGTTACCATTTCAACCACTTCTGGCTTCTCTTTAAAAATGGCAAAGCTCAATAGCAAATACCTGCTTTTGGTCAGACCTGGGCCCACCCTTTGCTTCAGGCCACCGTGCCCTGTTGCTTGGCCTTCAGCGCCCTCTGCCCACGTCCAGGGCCTTCTTGGCCCTGCGGACTCCTGAATTTGCCTCATGGGCGTTGCACCTTAATTCTTGAAAAAGCTCTATGGAAACCCCTTTCTTAAGAATCTACGAGTGAATTTGATGGTTTAAAAGGGCTGTTCAATATATATACGAATTAACTTTCTCCTTTTGCTTTTTATCTGCAAAATCTGGGCTGGTTCCAATGTAGAGAGGAAGACCTGGCCTTAAATTTTTAATGAACGACAGCTGAACATAGAGACGCCTCGGCGCGTGTTTTATTCAAGCCTTCCCGTGCGAAGGGAATCGGAAGACAAGAGCAAATCCACAAACGGACACTCCCGCTTGTTGGAGGCGGGTGAGCCCCGTGTTACCTGATTTCAACCACAGCGCCTATTAGGGGAGCCTGTTTTAAGAATTAGAATATGTTTTGAACTGGAGCGTGATTATTGTCTGAAGAGTTGAATGTTTGAAGCCAAAAAAAAAAAAAAGGTGGAGGAAACAAACCTAGAAGATGTTGCAAATGATTTATGGGCCTTTCCAAAAAAGTCAGCATTTTCCCACAATTCCACTAGGACCCTATGAGGAATGTATTTCAGCTCCTCTGGACACCTCCTCCTTAGGATACTCGCTTTTCACCGACACCAGCCCTTTCTCCGTGATACTAGGGGAGTGCCCAGCCCCCACCCTCACCCCAACCCCCAGTTCCACCATGTACAGCCAACTAGGAGGGCGAAGAACATCAGGAGCCGTGCCGCAGAGCCAGGACAGAAACCACCCCAAGGACGACTGCCAGGGCAGCTCTTCATCCACAATCTCACCACCCCAAGGTGCACTGCAGAGGCACCTCTGTGCATCAGGCAGGAATATGGCTGCATCTCAATAAATCGCTCCAGCCAGGCGGCTGCCCTGCATTGTGTCTGGGGTCACAAGGCAACCACGACTGTGATTCATCCTTAGAAACCATGGTGGCCTGGAGCCCATCGCTGGCCTGCAGTGCTTCTCCAGTTTTCCAAGGAAGCCACGTGTCTACCTGGCAGATTTAGATTTCCATTCAGTCATACTTAGGGATGCTTCTTTGATTTAGCAGCTGTGGAGATGGTTGCTCAAATCATTATCTGAGTATAGATTTGCTCATTTGTGAAACGTAAGGAATAAGACAGACATGATGAGGTTGAAGTTTTCAATGGGATATATATGTGGATAGTGACCAACACGTTAGGGCAATCATTAATATTATTTTTTATAATGAAAGGGGGCTGAGGAGTTTTAGAATGGAAGACAGTCATCAAATAATTAAAGGATAGGATCTTCTCAATGAAAGGACTCCATCATGGCTCTTCTCCACACAACCATGTACACACACACATGTAAGATGTGCCCTACGGATGAAAAGTTAAGACCAGCAAACACTCTGTATGTTGTTCACAGTTGAATTCCTCCATCAAACAATCTGCTCAGGGCTAGCATGTATTTCTTCCCAGTGAACCCCTTCATAATAAGATCACTGTACCCAATCAAGGTTAAATTGTGTTGAATAAGGAAATAAGGCTCAACTTTGATTGATCTGCCTCCGAACCAAATGCATGTCACTGCCAATACTAGGCTTGTCTTGGTCTTCGTCCTCATAAGCAACTGTTCATTGTTCTTTTCTTCTGTTTCTAGGATTTAAGCAATCATCCTCCCAATCAACAAAATTCTGAGTTGAGTAAGCATTCTTATTCCTATTTTCTTTTTTTTAATTTATTTTTATTGTCGCATTACATCCATCCCCTTTTCACTCCCCTCTGTCCCCTTCCCCACCCACCCACTTCCCCACAAAGTCAATCCCACTTGTTGTCCATGTCCATGGTTCTTCCATACTAGTTCCTTGACTAAACTGCTCCCTTTCTTTTCCTCCCCCTCCCCCTTCCCCTTGCCCACTGAAGGTCTATTCATTGTATTCATGTATCTGGTTCTGTTTTGCTTATTTGTTCTTTTTGTTCATTATTGTCCTGTAATGGGTGAGATCATATAGTATTTGTCTTTCACTGACTAGTGTATTTCACTAAGCATAATACTTTCTAGTTCTATCCATGTTGTTACAAAGGGTAGGAGTTCCTTCTTACTTTCTGCTGCACAGTATTCCATTGTGTAAACGTCTTATTCCTATTTTTTTTATTCCTATTTTAATATGTGAAATGAAAGCTCATGAAAGTTATGTGACATGTCTAAGGTCACATGGATTAGTTAGGGACAGAGCTGAATAGCACACAGGTTAATCCAGGACTCACAGCACTAAACCAAGATGTCTTTCTTAATAATCTGTTTTAAAAATATCATAATAGACCTGGCTGGTGGCTCAGTGGATAAGGCGCTGGCCTGCAAACCTAAAGGTAGCTGGTCTGATTCCCTAGTTAGGGCACATAACCAGGTTGCAAGCCAGGTCTCCAGCCAGGTCCATGGCTGGAGGCAGGTGAAAGGCAACCATACATTGATGTCTCTCTCCCTCTCTGCCTCTCTCCCTTCACCTATCTCTAAAAATAATAAATAAAAATCTTTAAAAATATATATAATATGTGTTATTGATAGAATTAGCCTCACTTGCAGTGATATGGGAAATAAATGTACAAAGTTACAGAATGCCACATGGGCTGATGCATACCTGCCTCCGTATCCAACTAACACAATAACCTCTGCTCACTGCTCTGCTGCTGTACCATTGCTTAATGCCAGGACCGCAACCCCGCCCCTTGTCACCTACATAAAAACCTGTTCGAAAAGGGACTTGGGGCTCAGCCTTTTTGGAGGGTACTCCGCTGAGCCCACATGCCTTAAATAGTCTCTTTGCTGCTCCTTGCCTCGTGGAGGTCATGTTCTTAGGTCATCGCTGTTTCCATAATAGCAGAAGTCTGTGACAGTTCATGCAAAGTCATTAGGAAGTTTCATTTGTGATTAAAGTGGTTGAATTTTTTGAACAATACAGTCATCAGAGGTCACGCTGGCTTATCAGTTGTTTTTGTTTGTTCGTTTTGTTTGTTTGTTTTATTTGTGTGACTCTATCTTCCTTTCCTGATCTCAAGGATGACATTTAAACATGTGGACATTATTCATTTCAGGTAGCTTCTCAGGTAATATTCATGCAGGTGTTTAATGCCATTTTTGATCCAGGCTGCCTCATTATATGTTTTTATTTTATTTTATTTTATTTTTGTGGGTTCTTTAAGAGGGATGCAATTATCCGTTTACAAGTTTATCTGGCTTGCCTGAAAGTTTTAACATTTTAATTTCATTAAGTTTCCCTGGCCCAGAGGGCTTCAGAACTGCAGCAATTCTTGGTTATAACTAACCTTTTTTACAAGATGCCATTTCCACAACCAATCTTCTCATCTTTGTCAGAGGTGTCACAACTTGCTCCATCGCTCAGGATAAAAAATTTTGTCAAATGATTTTCTACACACTCTGTGAGATCAGGTGGTTAAAGCGAAAACCAAGGGCTGAGTGTGCAAGCCTTTCTGTATCTAATGTCTGAGAGTTTCCTGTTTCCCATTGAAAACAGAATCTCTGTGGGTAAATGATCTAGGAAATGGATGTTTTCTTTAGCCTCCCAATATTGAGAAACTTTACAAGGCTTCATCTGTCTGACTTTTACTTGAAAATTGAGAATAATTGCTTTAGGGCAGTGAAACTACTCTGTATGCTACTATGATAATGGATATTGATGATATAGCTCTTTATACATTTGTCAAAACCCAAAGGATGAACAATATCAAGATTTAACCCTCAGATAAGCTATGGACTTTCAATGATACTGGTACGTATCGCTTTATCAATTGCAATAAATGTACCTCTCTGGTAAGGGAATGTTGAAAATAGGGAAGCAGTGCATGTGTGGGGACAGAGGGTATATGGTAAATCTCTCCTGTTCTATTTTGCTATCAACTTAAAACTGCTTTTTTAAAAATAAAGCCTATGAAAATATAATAGCATAACTCACATAAATATTTTTTCCTACAGGTACATAAATTATACCCCCAAAATAACTCTGCTTTTATAATCCTGTGCTTTCTTAGAGGTGTTTTTTTTTTCCCCCATTCACTTACAACCTTGCTTCTAGCTCTGTACAAAGACCTGACTGCTCTGAATGTGTATGTGCATGCACACGCTCAAACATATTTCAGGGAGGGGGTGCATGTGTATATCGTCATGAAATACATGCTAGTTGAAATCTGTGCTATTTCATAAACAGGTTGCAATTCATTCTTCATTGAGGTTGTAAAGGTCTAAGAGGGGGAAGTGTTAGGTTATTATAAACAAACCTCAAAATATTTTAGAAATGGCTGCCATCTCTTTTTTAACGTCAACATGTCAACAGCACATGGTTCTGGTCCATTTGCAAAAGCCATTTTAAGACTCTATGAACATCACTTTGTTAGTTGCCACGTTGAATTATTGTATCTTAAGTGAAATAACAAGGCTGCTGCTCTTACAGAAATTGCACAGTGAAGAATGGGCTTCTCCCAAGTCATTTTGACTTGGCGAAGTTTAACTACACATGAGTTTTTCCAGTGTCTTTAAATTTTGGATTCAAAAGTACTTAGCAACAGAGATTTTGTGCTAGTCTTCACACACTAATAAATGATCTAAAATCCATATAAACCACTTAATAAACTCAAATAAATTGTATAATGTCTTTTTACAGCCTCGCCTAACTGAAGGTTTCTCAGTCTCTGCACGGTGAAAGCTTGGGGCTGGAGAATTCTTTGTGGGGGGAGTGGGGGACAGTCCCGTTCATTCCACGACATTCAGCAGCATCTTTGGCCTCTGTTCATTAGATACACTTGCACCCCAAAAAATGTCTCCAGACATTGCGAAATGTCTCCAGCGGGGGGGTGGGGGGGGGGCTCTCTCAGATAAGAACCACTGCGCTAACAAATGATTGAGACAACTAAGCTCTATTTTCTTTACAAAAGAAAATCTATTTTGTTTTCTTCGTGCTTAGTCTAACTTGAGTTAGCTCAGCTGCTGATAGTACAAACGCGCTTAAGGTCAGAAGATTGATCCTTCTGAGGTTTAATGCATTCATCCAACAATTATTTATTGAGCGGCCTACAATGACGTTGCACAGGGCCATGTGCTGAGAGAGGTGCCCTCCAGGACTCCGTGGTCCTGCACAGTGAGTTAGGGGGTGGGGCGCAGGAGGGGAGAGGCAAATGGGTGGGGTTGCCGCCAAGAGGGTGGTCCAGGGTAACACCAGGCGCTGAGAAAAGCTACATCTGAACCTAATAATGACAGCCAGAAAAATGTGGTGACCCAGAGATGAAATAGGGTTGGTTTCTCCCGTGAAGAAGCGATATCAAGGACAGTTATTGACCCTGAAATGTTAACCTGTGCTGGGCACCATACTACGTACATGTTACATCATATCCCTTATACAGGAGGGGTATGTATGTACGACTTAAGTTCAGTCCTGGCTCTAAAGTCATCAGACTCTGGTTTAAATCTCTACTTAGTTCACCAGCTGACTTGAGAAAGATTCTGATCCTCTTTACATATTAATTTCTGTGTGTAAAACAGGAATAATTACATGGCACAACAGTTTTGAAACCTAAGAGACTCATGAAAACCAATTCAGCATAGTACCTACACTTACAGTAAGTGCCAAATATCTCCGTTCTCCTTATGTTTATTACTGTTTTTAAATATTCATTTATTTAGGTATTTAAATCAGGTCTGTCCGGCTTCAGAGCTGTGAATGCTGCCATTCTCCACATTCCCGAGCCTGAAACCTGTGCAGAGAACCGTGGGAGTCCTCCCTGGGGAAAGACAGCGGGTTCCATGAGTAGGAGTTTGGATTATTCACAAACAACAGGAGATACTAATGGCGCTGAGGATTGCACATACGAATATCCCCGGAGAGGGAGAGAGGGAAAGAGGGTGTGCGCAGGAAGAAATGTGGTATTAGATGGGAGGTAAAAAGGCAGAGGTCAAACCATGCTAACTAACCCTTCTAGGGAACAGTAACGAGTTTTTTCCTGAAACCAACGGGAAACCACTGAAGGGTTGGAGCAGAGAAGTAGCCCCTGCTTCCATCCTCTGACCAGCTCACCCTGGCTCTCTGAAGGATGGGAAACGGATTGAAGTGTGACAAAGCTGAGGACAGTGGGGCCAGCAAGGAGACTGAGTGACTGATGACAGCCTGGGCGTGGCTAGTGACAGAAAGGAGTAGAAGCAGAAGGTTTAAAGGCATTTCAGTGATAGATCTGATAGGATGCCCTTCAGCTAGGAGGAAATGTTTGTATCACTTATGCTGACATGTTTTAATATCCCCTTTTAGAGCAGTTTTAGGTTTACAGCAAAATGGAGCCAAAGGTATATAGATTTACCGTCTACCTCAGGTCCTCACACACACACAGCCTCCCCCCTATTCTAGTTGATTACAAATACACTACCTTTTCCCCTACATCACAGCTACCTTTTCCTCTAGCCTACCTACCTGTAGGTCACTAGACACTAAGAGAGTAAGAATAACTATACGCATAAGTCAACATTGAATCCCAATTGTGGAAAAAGAACTCAAATCTTATGATCTCTGAATGTTTTGCTGAAAATAGCGAATGTTTGCAGAAGGAATACAATGAATGATATTGGGTCACTGATGTCATCACAGTGTGAGGGGAGACATGACTAGCTTGGAATGCGGTCTTTCCTTCTGGGCCCTCCCACCATTAGCATCTGGCATTTGTGAGATTATCTATCTTTTCAGAACAAATTTGAATAAGTATATATTTTTAAAAATATGCTGAGATGCTTTTGATTTGATATGCAGTACCCTACAATGTCAGAATAAATTGGCAGCTGACAGATGCTTTCCTGTAAGCACATCTTTGGTTAACTCTTAACGCATTTACGGATCTATTCAACAAATATGTTGGGAGCCAGTACGCTGCCCTGTGTTGTGCTGGGTACTGCTGATAAAATGAAAACAAGATAATATATCTCCGCCCTTAACCAGGTATAATTACAAACAGAGGCACGACAGGTAAACCAGTAATTGCAACAAAGTCAACAATTGGTTGGATGGAATGAGCGTATGGTACCGGAAAGGGAAGGACACATGGTCCTCCCCTGGCGGAGCCATTACTGACGTGAAACCTGACGGTAATTAGGACTAGCCTAGAAAAGGTGGGAAGGGCAGAAGAACATCCCAAGCAGAGGCCTGGAGATGAGTGTGAACGTGGCATGCTCCTGGAATAGCAACTACTTCAGAATGGCTGGAGAAAAGAAGTTTACAAGTGGTGCAACCCCAGGGACGAAGTCATGCAAGAACCTACAGTCCATGCTAGGAGGTCAGCCTTGATTCATCCAGAGGGCAAGAGGGAACTCTGAGAGGATTTTCAGCAGGGAAGTGGCAGGATCAGGCATGAAATTCAGGGAGACCTCCCTGCCTGCAGGATGAAGATGGGGGTGGACATGTCACAGAAAGATCCAGGCAAGGAAGTTGGAAGTCTTCTGTGTTCTTATGGACTAGAAATGTTGCATCTTAAGAGATCTGAGTGGGAATGAAGGGAAGTTGGCAGGTTTTAAAGAGACTATTCAGCGGATAGGCTGGCCAGGTCTTGGTTATTGATTGGACGTGGTAGGTGAGGGCTGGCAAGTGTCAAAAAGTGTCAGTCCAGGTGTCTGACTGGACTCAGTGAATGCAGGAGAAATGGTTAGGACATGGTAATAAATTCTACCCTGGATGTGTTAAGTGTCATCTGTTGTAGGTCATTTCAGTGGCAATGGCCACCAGGTGCTTGAGTGCCCTATACTCACAGAAAAGCCCTGTGCCAGAGGCAGACTTGTTGGCATCAACATATACCACAGACAGAATTTTGATTGAATGTAGTCCACGAGTTGAGGAGTCAGAGAGGCGTGAAAGCATCAAGTGAATCAGCCCTTCACAGCTACCCTGGGGCTGTCGTAACTCCTGTGCAATCAATGATACACCAGCCAGTCTCCCAAAGGCTACTCCAGTGCCCTGGTTGCATTACTCTATTATTAGCTCCCATAGATCTGTTTACCATGATTTCCATCTGAAGTCAATATGCCAATCAATGTCTACATACTGAATGCCCCTGGTATGTTCCGCACAATGGCTCTCGGAATTCTTTTCAGAATAGTAGGTCTGTTGGGCTAGCACTGGAGCAAAATATTTTAAACAGGGGGACCGGAAGTAGGAGGAGCTCGCAAAGGAGGCAAATTGCAGGGTTCGGCATAGAAAACAGCAATTAGCAATCTGTACAGATCAAGATGGTTAGCAAACCCAGGGGCAAGAGCCTTGCGGAGATCAGGAGACAGTGCCAAGGGGAGAAAGCCAGCAGCACAGGACGGAACAGGTGCAAAGCCAGGAGGAGAGCATGGAAGACCCAAGGCAATGGAGGTGCCCAGGCAGCCACATAATCACTTCATCTCTAGCAGAGCATGGTCCTGGCATGGGTTAAACCAGCTTCCATGGGCAGGGTCGCCAAAGGCAGCAAGTATTTACATTGGTTTGATTCCCTCCTGATTCCAACCCTTCATGCTTGACATTTTTATTTAAGTATTCTTCGTATTGTCAGTTGTAGTAATTTCCATGTTGTCTAAATCCGTTAGAACGGGGTTCCTGAAATGATTTTCAATAGATTCCTCTTAACGAGCATTGTCATCCCCAAAAAGACATTTTACATGCTTTGTCCCATTTAACCCTCACAACAATCTTATACAATAAATATTGATTTTACTCTTAAACTTGTTTTACAGATGAAGACACTGAATCTCAGTTCATGTAATTGTTCACTCAAAAATATGTAATGAGTCCTCCCAAATGTTTCACACTAGAACAGATCATTAAATTATTATGTATTCATGGCAAGTGTACTATGCAGTAATGAAAATTAATAAACTACCTCCAGATGCAGCAAAACAGGAAAATCCCACAAACAAAATACTGTTTATTAAATTTTCAAGTTAAAACTTCAGTTTTATCTAAATATTTTTATTTGCATTTTGTATGTAAATATAACCAATGTTAGATCATTGGTTATATTTGCCTTTTAATTTTAATAGATCCACTTGAATATTTTAAAGACAAGTAATTTGGGAAAACATATGAAAAGTAATTTGATGTTTTAATGTTTTACAACTTAATTAGCATTTCTCATTAAAATAAAATGTTTATAGTTTTGATTTTTAAAAATTAGGATAAAAATGTTAAATCAGAAACCATATACACTGTATGACTCTACACATAAAATTCCCAAAAAAGTGAAAAAAAAAATCAGTGATAGCAGAAGTCCATATAGTGGTTATTGCTGGGAAAAAAAAAAAGAGGGGCAGGCAGAGGGCTGATAGAGTGTCCTCTTGCTTGATCTGAGTGAAAATTCATCAAAGTGTACTAATGATTTATGTCCTTTTTATATGTGTATTATATTTCAATTAAAAGTTATTAAGAAATAGAGACAAGTTTTCTTTTGGTAAGTCACCCATGGAATACTAGTGTTCGGTATTATCATACTAAAATCACTCTGCTATTTGCTATTCATTGTAGCTACAGGGAAGGAAAGCGTTTCATGGGAAAATGAACCAGATTTTTGTTAATATGCATTACGTAGGGACCTAATGGTGAAAAAGGGGACTAACAGTGGAAGACTTTTATAGTTCAGAACATGTGTGGAGAGAATTGTGTTTGGCAAGTCTAGTATAGCCTGGTTCAGTGCTGTGTGATTTACATGTATAATCCAGCTCATTAAGCCATCTCCCATTTCCCCTTTTGAATAAGAAGACTGCACTTCCTGTTGCCACTGGAGAAAACCAAAACTCTGAAGACTATCTACAAGGCTATTGTTTTTGGCTTTGCTTTCTTCTCCATTTCGTTTCAGAAACATGCTGCGACTCACACTCTTCTTCCAGACACCCTAATCTTTAGTTTACCAAAGACCAGTCTCCCAGACCCCAGGACGTTTGCACATGCTTCTTCCTCAGGCTGGACTTCTGGTCCCTCTTTTGCTTTGTTATCACCTTTAGATCTTAGCTCAAGGGTAGTTTCTCAGGCAAACTTTCCTTGCTGTCTGGGACTTATCAGTACCCTTAGTCATGCTGTAAAGAACCATGCATCTTTCCTGAAGGGCTCTCAGCTCAGGTTGTTATTATACCTTTATTAGCAGGATTAGTTGTTTAAGGGGTTTCACTCTAAGTAGACTTCAAGCACCATAAAAGAACCTATTAAGTATTTATATGTCCACTGCTATATCCCTAATGCCAAATAAATCCTAGCATGTGGTTTTATATTGGTCAAAATATTTGTCAATAAATGTTTGTCAAATATTTGTCAAAAAATAAATACATGAAAAGGGCAACTTCCTCAAGGTGACACAGCTAATAAATTACATATTATTTCATCAAACCCTCACAATTAGAGTTAGTTTTTATTATTTATAATTTATGAAAATGTGGACTAAAACAATTGTCACTTATCTAAGCTCAGTTTATTGTTTAGTACCAAAATGACAGCTCAGAACTCCTACTTCCTTCGCATTTTCTTTTAAAATATTAAATCTATTTTGCTTGCTTTTTGCCTTGCCCTTACCATCTCCATTCTGGTCATTCATGTAGATGCCCGAAGGGAAACATTAATACGAGTTCAGTGGACTGAGCTGAGAAGTAAGCCACCACTCAAAATCGAAATTGATGTATTAAAGCCCTAACTGAAAACATGGCTTTGATGCGGCGATGCACCTGTCACTTCCCTAGCGTGGGGTTTTCTTTGTATGCGGCATGTACCCCTTCAAAGAAAATTGAAAACCGCAATTGAATTGTGCCAGAAAGAATCATAGATGCGTTGAACATTCTACAAACATGCCTTTCTAAGCATGTATCATCTTGACATGTTATTCATATATATATATATATATATATATATATATATATATATATGAAATGTATGTATATTTTTTTAAGGAGCAATGGCCTCTGTGTTGAAGCTGATAGAAATCAATGGCACTTGCTCTTTAAAACCACTTGGCCCCCCAGAGGGAAACCACAATTCGGATCATGGCTGTACGGCAACCACTTACGTGTAGGACTTCCCTGTGGCAAAGTTCTTAGTTAAGCCCAGAGATCATATTATTCCCAGTCAGCTGATGCCTCTTTGAATGTTTCTACAACTAAATTGAAAGATGAGACTTCGCTGTAGTAATCTGCACACTCTTTTATTTCTTCTTGATGATTTCCGCTCTCTTTTGTGCCTTTCTCTTTGCATTCCTACCTTGCCAGGCACAGACTAGCAGCAGAAAGTCCCAGAGCTAATAAATGAGAAATGCACTCCCTTGACTCAAAACCCGACCATGCTCAGGGTTTTCTAAAGAGTTTCTTTTTCCTCATTAATTCAGCCTTGATCTTCAAGCAATAAAGCCACTGAAGAGGATAGTTGAATATGGGCCACACTGATTTATCTCCTTATACTTTCTAAAGCCAATCCCCTCTAAAATTGGAACATCATTCACCCAGGACTCTTTGCTGAGAGAAAAGTCTTTATTAGCAATTAACCAAAAGACCTCAAAAGCAACTGCTCTTTGAAAAAATTAAATTAAAAGGAAGATAAGAGGAAGAGGTGAAGTAATGATAATGAAGATTTTGGAGTCGGGAGGAAAATGGATGTACAAGAGCAAACGACACAAGGAGAAACAGTTAAGGACACTCCGTGGACTTCAGGGAACAGGGAGGACAGTATAGGAGGGGCTGGGTGCACAAGCTTCAGTCAGGCTCCCTGGTTCACCTATTTATTAATTCGTTCAATTGAGAGTGGAAGTGTGGCATCGCGGTTAATAATGTAGATGTTGTAGCCAAAGTGACTAGAACCAAGTCCATTTCATCATGGGCAAGATGTGAAACCTTTGGTAACTTATTTAACCTCTCTGGGCTTTGGTTTATCCATCTGTAAAATGGGCCTCATAATGATACCCATTCCATAGTTACTGGGAAGATTTGACGAGGTCGCATAGGTAAGATGACTCAAACTGTGCTTGGCACATCATGAACACTATGAAAAAATTTTGTACTAAGTATAGGTGTTCAAATCCTGTCTTGCATGTCTCAGCCAAGCGAACCAAAGGATTGCCGTTAGGTTCCCAGTCAGGACACATGCCTGGGTTGCAGGCCGGAGGCAACCACATATTGATGTTTCTCTCTCTCTTCTCCCTCCCTCCTTGTCTCTCTAAAAAATGAATAAATAAAATCTTAAAAGAAAAAAAAAAAAATACGTGGGTGAGTGAATTATTTGGTCACTTCCTTCCACTTGGCTCTGGCCTTGGCATTTCTAACCTCACCTGTTTTCTCTAAGGTCCACAGCAAAGATTAAACCCTTTGGTGTGTATTTTCATTTTAGCAGCCACCCTACAAATAGTATTCTCTTTTTTCTGGAACCAGTAGCCTAGTTTCCTGTTTGGGAAATGCCCCTTCTTAGCTCACATACTCAGAAACAGAGTATCGAGGATGTCGAAAGCAAGAAGACCATCCAACCTCTCCAATCGGAGTGGTTGCCTAAAAAGTGGACCTTTAACCAGACTGGCCAACTCTGAGCAAATCCTAGGACTTATATGAGACCCATCAGGAAAAAAAAAAAGTATGTTTCTGTTCTCCTGCACTTGAACCTAGGAGGGTACGGGAGAGGGGAGAACTTAGCTGAGAATACAGCCAGCACAGAGGAAGCGAAGATAAAAATTAGTTAATTAATTAGCTATTTTTAGAAAAGGAACTATGGTCCCAGGTGCAGGACACCTGAATCTAGATTCTCCTGAAGCTACACTTCTTCCTGGGAGATGAGTTATGGAAATCCATCCCTTCCCACTTGGGTTCTCCATGCCCATGACTAAGAGAACCCTGTCCAACACACACTCCGTGAAGCCTTTCTAATCCTCCCAGCTGATTTCTTCCTCCTCTCCTAGCATCTCTTTCTGTGCCTGTTTTGTGGAACTTACCACTTTCTACCATGCATCACGATTATTTTTGTACGTGTATATTTAATTTCCCCTACAAGAATTTCACCTTCTTAAGGAAAATGAACTTTTCTGACTTGTCTTTAAATGCCCCATCTTTCATGATCTTTATTAGAAGGTCAGGAAATAGTGTAGGGCTGGAAGAATTTGTTGAAAATATCTTGGATGGCTGACCAAGTTTTGTGGCAAGAATCCCAAACTGAAGGCCTAGAACTCCTGACAGTTGGGATTTATTGAGAGTCCCTTGAATTTATAGGCACGCTAAATATTGTGTACAGAATCAAATTACGAATATGACTCTACCAAATACTGTAAAAATGTTTGTGTAATCTGCTGTGCTTAGTCATCTATTGTGATTAACAGAATGCAATTTCGTTTCAATTCTGTTACTGAAATCACACCAATAATTTTCGACGTACATTCTCTCAATTAGCAGGTGCTTATCCTACTTGCCACCCAGTCACACTGAAATCTGAGAAGATAGTTTTCTTGGCACAATGAAAACTTGCTCGTGGCCTGTAGTGTGCTTTAGCCTAGTGGGTAACGTTCAAGCCCTACGCATTTAATACGACATCTTCAAATCACATCCCTTTCTGTATTTCCCAGTCTAATCCTTCCAGGCCAACACTCCTTTGCCTACACAGACATATACACATATGCAAACAGATGACTACATACAGGTGCTCTCCTGCTGCAGTGTTGGACTATTACAGGTTTCTGTGCGCACACTGTTGCATCCTCTGTATTCCTATTTTCAAGTGAGAAAACTGGTGAGAATGGTTAATGTGGCCAACAGTTAGCATCAAATGTAGACAAATCTAACTCTAGTGTCGGCAGACTTACTCAGTGCTCTATAAGGATTGTTATCGCAATTTGCATTTGAATCTCATTATCTTCACTGACTTTGTTCTGATTGAAGAACATAACTGAATAAGATGATTTTTAGATCTCATGTTTTTTGCATTTTATTTTTTAAATTTTATTGAATATAATGGGATGCCATTGGTGAATAAAATTATATAGGTTCCAGGTGTACAATTCTATCATCTGTCTATTATAATCTGCATTCATTACCCAAAGTCAAGCCTCTTTCCATCACTATTTTTCCTATTGTCTTTCCATTTAGAACTGTGAATGGTTTGGCTTGCAAACTTGACCCCGGAGTTCCCTGACTTTTGGTGAATATCCCCCTGATGCAACCTCTGCTACTTTTAATACTTCACTGTGTATAGGGGGTGGCTTTTTGACTTTGCTCTTCACAGCAGTTGCCTGTAGAAATGATAGCCTTACGTGATCTGAATGAAAATTTTATATGAGAGGGGTGGTGTATGTATATGGGCTGGGAGAGAAACCTGAAATGGGAGACTGGGCAGCAAAGGGTGAACTCCTATTATTCATTGATAGTCTGTTCAAGTACCACATTATTCCAGATCTGAAGTACCAGGAGGTGACAGAAACAATTAAGTTATATAGCATTAATCTGATAGCGTTGCTGTTTGACAGAAGGTTGAAAATGCATGTTGATTAGACTTTGGTCTTCCTCTGGTAAAAAGCTCTCTCTAATAAGCAGAGAGGTGGTGTCTGACAGGTCCTAAATCCTTTTTTTCTTCATTCCCTCACCCCCCAAATTACCCACTACCATAGGGAGCCTCAAGTTGTTTGGTATGCCAACTACTTCCTTGACATTAATACCCAAAGCCATGTGTGTTTTTTTGTCATTTTTCATGGTGGATTAGGTAGAAGACATGGCACTGTGGAACCTACCTAGAGAGAATTCAAGAAGAGGGTCAGAGAGAGAAGTGTGACTGCATTCTTTGTCAACAAGCATCGATAAGCAATAACATTTAGCTGGTTGATGGCAGTTTCTCTCTATTCTGATGAGGTGATCTGTCCCTAAGTCACTGAAAGACACCTGACCCCAAGGGATAATCAAGAAGGCTATTGCTTGCGATGGTTAAGACAACATACTGTGGGGTTCAAACTCTGGATCTGTCATCTATTAGTGTGATCTTGGACAATTTCTCAGCACCCCTGTGTCTCAGCTTTCTCATCTGGAAAACATGGACAACGGGAGCACAGATTTCAGAGCGCTGTTACAGGAACATAAATGCATTAATACAAGAAAAGAACTGAGACCTGGGTCTGGCAAAGATGAAGAGCTGTGTACATTTCATAAGCAGCTGTAATTGCGATCCAACTGCTTTATTGGTTATTTCTCTCGCTCTGGTGCGGGTAATGGAGGTTTCAGCCCAAGGCAACGATTTCAAACACATTCCATAATTATCTTTTTTCTCTTGTATTTTATGGCAGACCGAATTTTGTGTTCATCTCCATAACAGTGCTTATTTCAAAAATTCAAATGGAACTGGTGCTCCATGAATTTGAGCTGTTTCTATAACTTGAAATCTCTCTACTTTTCTCCAGCATTTCCGAAGACAGAAGATATTCCTTTGGGGGTACTTACACCCCATTTTGAGAAGTACAAATGTGTGTATTCTCTTCTTACTTTATATTTTCTCTAAGGAATTCCATCTTTCAGTGTTTTGGTTCTATAACCAACCATATGCCTACAACTGCCAAATTTCTATCTGTAGTCTAGAACATACCCCTGAAGCCTAGACTTACATTTACATGACGAATGAACAAATTTGCATAATGTCTCCAATGTGGCAAAAGCCACCATTCCCCTTTCCCATGTCAGCATGTTCAAATCGGAAGCCGGATGACTATTTCAACATTCCAACCCAGCTATGTCACACACCTGCTTAAACCCCTTGGGTAGCTTCCCATTGCTTTGCGGAAAATGAAACTCGAAGCAGCCGGCGGAATCACTCAAGTACGTGATTTTCTAACCACTTTGCTGTGACTCCAAAACAGGGTAACACTGAATGTAAACTGTAATTAGGAAATAATAAAATAATTCTAAAAAGGAACTCCACATTAAAGAAATTTCCTACCCAAACCTTTAAAAGCCCTTGTCACCTGTTCCTTGCCTGCTCCTGCAGATGCATTACCTATGCAAGACCATGCCCTCTGACTCTGCTCCTGCCACAGTGACTTTCTTTAATTCCTCTCCAGGAAGGACATGCTTCATCACACGTGTCCAGCTGCAGAGGCCTAGCTGAATGGCTGAGAGAGCAGCCATATGGCCTACAAGGACTAGCATAGTTTGGACCTCATCCTTTACAGAAAAAGTTTGCCAACCCCTGAACTACGTATATAGGATGGTCGTTCATGCAACTGAATTTTTTCTGAGAACTTAACTTGTGCCTGCTAGCAGGCTAACCACTGAATTATACCACTAGAAAAGAACAGCTAATGATGGGAAGTGGATGTTTTGACAGATAACGACTGTCCTCCTTAAACAGAATGAACTTGCAATCACGACAGTTTTGCTTTTTAAGTGCTGACACTTTCTAGATGCTTTTGTCTTCTTATAGTTTCTGTGTAACATGCTAGTTGTCTCTTAAATCATTTCAAACAGCACACTACTTTATTAACGGAGAGGAAATCTGCCTTCGTATTTCTGGGGGCTTTCAGTATATTAGATAGAGTATCAGCTGATCTTCTAGAGAAGGGGAAGAGAGGAAAAGAAAAAGAAGAAGTGAGGGAAAGGGAATGAGAATTATACAAACTAGAGACTTGAAGGCCACTTCCAGCTTAAAGAGGATGCAGTTTAGTTTTAGGCAGTTCTAGAACTTAATTCAATATTAAATCTTATAGTCCTTAGATTTAAAAAAACAACAACAACTGATGTGATTAAAATAAAACAGACTGAATTTAGTCAATAATAGTTTGATTTTAGAAAAGTTACTTATAGTCCTTTGAATCTCAAGTTCCTTGTCTGTACAATGGGGATAATAATAAAAATACATTTAGTGATAATGTGTCTTACATGCCTCTTATGTGTTAGCAATAAATATAGCTTAAAATTCAACAATTACTTATACAAATAAAATATATATGCATTTATTACCTAAGTATTATAAAATATTAAATGCTATATAATTACAAATATATACTAAGGTTGGATACTTCTATATTGAACATTTTATATAATGTTAACTTACTTGTATAAATGTAAACTCTTTCTGGCTCATCAATGTTTATACATACTTGTTGAATAAATGAAAATTACAGTGTTGTATAAAAATTGCATAATATGCTTATTTCTTCTAAGTCCCTGAGAATGCAGAAGGACAAAAAGTGGCATACCAACATTTGATTTTGGATGTGCCTAGTTAATTGTTAACTAGTGAGAAAGAAATTTGTGTAATTATGCTTCTACCTGGGTTCATCAGCTACTACCCTTTAAGTCCCCCTACAAAGACAATGACCTGGATTTTCTGAGTATAGCTTCATAATCTAGTCTAGGTGATTTGGTGTGTTTACTACTCTACAAGATAGAAAATAATCACAAGTTATATCTACATGACTGTACATCTCTACAGTAGATAGCTGGTCTTAAAGGATCCTATTACTACGGGCAGCCCAGAATGGGGGAGAGGTCATTGTCCTTTGTATCGAACAGACCCAGTTTGCAACCTCCATTTTTCAGCTCTCACAAGCACTTGTTGCTAACGCTGCCCAAAGTACATTCTCCTTCCTGTGACAACACTCCCCTAATGTCCTTGGAGGAAACATTTCCCCATTGTCAGTTCCAGAGGAAAGTGAATCTATCAGCAACTAGAGGGATGAGCGTTCACAGTTATTGAGTGTGTCAGAGAGCGGGAACACCCCAAGAGCTGTGAGCACATCCAGAGCCTTTTTGTTCTTAAATATCACTCACCCCTAAAATGAATGGGGGATCCTGGGAGAAATGGCCATTTTGGAGGAGACCAGTGGAGGAAAGATAAGCTTAAAATGTCGCATACTGGAAGCTTGGAAGTACTCAGAGAATGACAGGGATGTATCACTGGGCAAATTGAAGGGCCCCACTGGGAAAATTGGATGCAGATGGAGCATCTGAATAAATAATATGGATTTGACCCCTAAATAAAACAGGAAACCATGAGTCCATGCTAGATAAGTAAATTAATTAAGAACATAACTAAACATGTATATAAATGAGTAAAAGTTTAATGAGCAAAGGTATCTGTACTTGGCTCAAACAACCTTTTCAAAAACCAATTAATAACAACAAAGCAAAACAGGGAATTCTGCGATGAGAAGCTTAGCAAACATCACCTTAATCCAACCATCAGAGTTAACATCACTGGTAACGGGACGAATCAATATCATGCGCCTCCTGATAAGATGTAATGAGAAAACACAACATAACCTCTGCCACGTTCCTGCCAAGGATGCACAGCATGAAGCCATTCAGGAGGGAACATCAGACAAACCAGCAACGAGGGAACTCTACAAAGTCATGGGCTTGTAACGTTTAATAGTGTCAACACAGTGAAAGTCAAAGAGGAGCTGAAGAACAGTTCCAGACTGAAACCAACTAGATGTGACAAGAAAATGCAACATGTGACTCCAGACTAGATCCTTTGGCTATAAAGGCATCATTGGGATAATTGGAGACACTTAATTGAATATGACTTCTTTTAATCTATATGCTTAGGCTACTTAATTTTGATTGCTAGCCTTTATTACATGATGAATTATGTAAATTACTATTATTATTATTATTTTGGCTGTAGCTCCTGCACTAACATGTTGGCTCCTTCCATGAGCTAAGAGACTTGGGTTTATTCCCCACTGAGGCTTGGACACCTAGTGACATGTCTGGCATATAGTAAGCACTCAATAAATCACTAGAAAGATAAATGCCAGAAGGAACTTATTTATTTTTAGGTTTCAGAACCCATTAGGTAGCAATTATTTCCTGGGCTGATAGTCATTACTCTACACTCAGGTGCTGTGCTAAGTACTTAACAAATACTCTCTAATTTAAAGGTATTTCAATAGCCCTATGGGAAAAGACCCTCACCACCAACAGGGGAACATCATGAAGCTTGGGAATGAGTCAGCTGACTAAGTCACGCAGCTGGCACTCTGAAACTTGGGATTAGACCCTGCCCAGCTTGCCTACCCTCCATCAACACGGCCTTGCGTGATTAGTGCTCATGGCAGCCTTGTTAGCAGAGGTCCTCTGCCTCCTCCCTGGCTCCGCTGCACACGACCCCTTCTCCAGGCTCCTGCAGCCACTGTTTAACTTTCCTCTCTAGCCTCCTGCCCATGCGATCCTTTCTTTCCAGGTTATGTCTCCAGAGACAAGCCAACGAGGCCTCCACCAATTATTTTCAAAGGCTATCCAATAGCTAGAACAGAATTGCCCAGAGCTTGAAGACCAGTGAGTTCCTGAGAAAGGAAAGCAAGAACTTCTCAACGTCTCTTCTCTAAAGCAGTGAGTCGGGGTGCTAAGCATTATACATGAAGAAGTGTGTTGAAGATCAAGGGTATTCAAATGCTCATCCATTTGACCAATAAATTGCATGCCTGGGGTAGTAGGTATTGTACTAGGGTTATAGTTATAAATAAAGGGGAGTGAGGTGGGACTCTGAGAAGAAATGTAAAAGCCAGAGGTAATAATGCAAGGAAGAGTGAAATGGGACAGCAAAACAGAAGATAGATTTGACATATTCTAGAAATAAGACTAATTGAATGAAATCATATCAACAACAGTGAGTTATTTTAAGGAACTGAATAAAGAGAGTGTTTATAAAGAGTCTCATGCAGGGTCTGACACCTCCCCAAAACTCAGTAAACAGCCTATCTTATTAATAGTATCTCAATTTTAAAGTTTTATAACATGCAAAATATTTTGTAAACACTTCCCAGAAGTAGAGACACATCTTTATTCAGCTGCATTTGTACATGTCTTCAAATGCCTTTCAAATACAGTGGCAATCCTATATTGCATTCTAATATATTGGTATGTTTTTCAGAGAAGTCAATAAATCAGTACTCTTTCCTGTGTCTCTCAAAATCTATGGCACTGCAGAATTTTATTTGGTTTCACTTTTCAGACGAGTTTTATAGCTAAAATGGAAAGTATGTCATCAGAGAATTTACAAAGCAACTTAAATTTTGAAAACTAGACCTAGCCCAAGGTTGTTCTCAGTGGCCTTTGTTTTCCTGTCCTTTACCTGCTTGCTAAGACTTTTGTGTTCATGTAAGATGTTATTGCCCTGTTTCCCATGGTGCCATTGGTGACACCCTACAATTTAGACCTACTAAACATCTAAACCCAAATAGCAAAGCAAACTTGCAATCAAATTACATATTTGTGGTAGATCCTCCTCTACCACTCCCCTACCACACTACCACTTGTCCTTTAAGTAAGCCTGTGTAAATTAAAAGCTATATTCATTGAATACACAGAAATTGAAGGCCATTGTACACCATATGCTGGGCTGGGAACTTTACTGTAATGAGATGTGATGTTATAATTTCATAGACACACCTCAGAGAAACATGCCTACCTCCTACTTGAAACGGTGAAAAATGAATCCATTTGTAATGCTCTTCAAAGCAAGAAATTTCAGTTTTCCCAGGCATACTCTAAAATAGAACGCAGGCAAACCCTAGGCACAAATCTGAAATGTCAAGTTCAAGAATTAATTTGAGGGAGCATTGCCTGATGCTTCCTGTCTTTCTTTACTCGTTGTTCCTTTAATATTGTTAGAAATTTATTACCCTGCTCACGTCCCTCTCTTTGCTTTCTCTGTTTAAGATGAATATCGGCAACTTTGTCCACCAGGCCTCTTTGTTGTTCTGTTTGCTCAAATATGAGGGGAAATAATCCGTACATCTTAGTGGTTGCAATTTTAGAGACCTGGGTGCACGTCTGGCTCTACCACTTTCTGGCTGTGTGACAAGGACACCATAGTAGGTAGTCAAAGACTGTCTGATTAAAGGGCCACTAAGAGTTAACAAATAAGCAAGGGAAAAATAAAGATTCATAGACACGATTACCCTAACAGGCTTAATAAAATGAAAATTCTTTTCTCCCATTGTTAAAATATGGAAGCTGAGATCTTGATAATGAACCACTTCCTCCATGCCAGACAGTGAAGGAAGACTCTTCAGTTCATCACTGAGAATTCCTAGAGGGATAGGAAATGCAGAAGAGTACATGGGGAGAGGGATAATTTGTTCATGCAGCTATATTTGAGGTTCAGATACTCTGAGCAACACTTAGATGAAAATATCAAATAAACAGTTGCTATAAAACCCCGGGTCTGAAAAGAGGGGTCTGAGCTAGAGGTAAACATGCTATTTTTGGACCTTAAAGCCTCTTGGGATTGGGTTACAGTGAAAAATTAAAATGACAGAAGTCATGCGCTGTCTTTATGGGTTTATTTGGGCTACTATTAAGGGACCTTGGAATTTCAGAATTACAACTAGGCCGTATGATCAATGAAGATGATCACCGGTTCTCACACAGAAATGCCTCTGTCCCTACACATGCATCATCCTTTGGCCTTCCCAGCTCTTTTCCTAAGAACTTCATAGGTGGTAACTCCACAGATGTAGTGGAAGAAGACCTGAACTAAGTGTGTGCATTTGGCTTCTTGCCCTGTCCCTGTCACCTACATACCAGTCATTTTATTTCAACACGCAATTATCAAAGATGTACTTTGTGCCATGATCTCTTCTGAAAATTAGGTCTTGAGAGTCATTGTGTGCCCTTAAAGAGCTCACAGTTGACAAAGACATGCAAAAATTAAATGTGCGTAAGGCGTAAGCAGTCTGAGTGAGGAGGTGCCCCATTTACTCAAGTTCCCTACCACTGTTGCACCTGCGTGTCTTCGTCCACCTATACATTAGGACCAGCCTAGAGGAGAACAGGGCTCAGCTGGGTTCAATCACAGGCTGGTTTAGTATGTAGTTTGCAGCTAACAACACACTGTTGCTGGGGGCACTCCTGAACACAGCAGCGAGGTTAATTTTCTCTGCAAGCAGAGCTTTGGTTAATGCACCTAATCACACTTTACGTTGGAAAAGAGGTGACCTGAAATAAAGAAATATATGGGCACGTGGGCAGGCAAATGGCAGGGCTGGTTGGTCAGAGGTCTGAAGGAGAAAGATCAGAAGATCAGGGCCCCAGGGGTCTGGAGAAGAGGCATGGAGATGGGGTACATGCCAGGGACCAGGAGGACCACCTTTTAATTGTAGGTAATCAGAATGACTTGGCCAGTTGACATCAGATAAGAGGAAACTGGGAGTATTCTTAGTCTCTGGATCCTGCTGGGTAAGGAAGTTATTTCTCAACTTCAGTTGACCTCCTTATAGTGCCTCATATCTATATTCCATTTTATAATTTGATAGGCCCTGCGTCCATGTATTTCTCACTCCAGAGAATAGAGACCAATGAACTACAGCCCTTATACTTAGAATACACTGAGATCTTGTGAAAGCAACAACATGGCCTCTGAAGCCAGCAGACCTTTTTGTTCTTTATTTATAAGCGAAATAGCCTTGAACACATGGAGAGGGGTCAACCTCATCCTACAGAGGTGATGATGCCTATCACCCTAATGCCTATTCAGCCCTATTGTAAGGGCTGAATACAATACTGTTTTTAAAAGGCCTGTAATATGATTAGCCCTGAGTACGCAGGTACATCTCTCTGGCCCTTGTTATGTGTCTAGATCTCTCCCTCTCACCTTTGGCCAGACTCCTAGACCCCTTTTTAAATTATTTTACACCCGGAATGTTAAAGAGGCTTCCTCTTGCTTCCAATGCCCTTACAACCACTATCAGACAAGGGCTGTGCTGAAATACATGGAAACGATGCATCCACTAGACGGTATCCCACCACAGTTTCCCCTGGTTTCAGTCTACGACTCCCCAAAGCACACTTAATGTTCCCTGGAGTTACGGTAGTTTACAAGCTACCAGCCTAGGGCAATTGTTGTGAGCATGTTACACAAGGAACTTAATGAAAGGTCTAAGGATGGCTGTATCATTTACCAAAGCAATTAAACATATTATTCAAGGCTGCACCACCTGGGTGCCTGTGACATACACCAGGGAACCTACCAACATCCCTGCAATTACACACTCGCGGTCAACCCCAGATGTGGGTTAATGAAGAAACACGAATGCAAAAAATGCCAACAGCCTAATATGTACAAGAAGGGGACTATAATGCCAGATGAACAAACCCTGGCCAAGAAATGACACATTCTGCCAATGCATCCTGCCTATTGTCAGAGCTGTCCGCACCGCATTACATTATTTTAAGAACCCACGAGGCAGGGGAACCAACAACAAAGTTCAAGTGGACCAGAAATAGGGGGAGAGGGTACGACCTGGGTCTGAGCTTTAACCAAGCTGCTAAATCGTGAGGCTAAGTGACAATATTCTCACCGACAAGAAACAAAATAGGGAAACTATTCTTACACAGGACTAGTTCTTCCGCTAGACCCTAGACAAATTTCCCTCTGCTTCCTAGGTTTCTATCTTATTTCTAAAAGTGAGGCAAAGGGCCAAAAAGGCTGGGGACGTGTTCATTTCTAAACGAACACTGAAGGCTGACACCACGGTTCTCTAATCTGCTGAAAATAATTTATTTGAGCAAATATAGAAAGAAAAAAATCAAAACAAAGCCAGTGAGCAAATGATCAATGGAGCAAGTTTCACCTAAACTGTGACTCAACAAGTGTAATGAAGTATCTATTATTTGGACCCTGACCTATACTCTCTACCAACGAGAATATAAATGAGTGCTTGCTAAATTAATGGAGCACTTCCTCTCAGTTAGTCCCCACAAAAACCCTACGGTTTGGATACTTAGGACAGGGTAGGTGGTTAGGTACAAGCAGAGCAAGAACAATAGGTCAGGGGCAGAAGGTCACCAGGGGAGAAAGTCCCAGGCACCTGGTGACGGGGTTAAAGGCTGGGATCTTACTCTCAGGGTGACTTTTTCTCCCCTAGCATGTTACTAATCATGCTGTTTAAACCCCCAACCTTCCATTTGGCTAGTCAAGCCACTTAAACCGCCTTAGAGGAAGAACACGGGGCCAAGAATAACTTCATACAAGTCTCACACAAGCCCTCGCATGACCACTTCCTTCAGCATTAAGTCCTCCAGACAGTGAGGTTCTGACCCTCATCAAATAAACTTAGGAACAAAGCCTTGGGCCTCCAGACCACAAAGACAGAGTTTTGATCAAACTAAAGATAACATCTAGGCTTGAGCTTTATTTCAGCTCCAGGCCCAGAAGAGCAGCAGAACCAGATGAAGCAATGCCATGGCTAACTCAGGACCTGATGCAATGACTAGGACCCCTACCCTAGCACCAGCCAATCAGTGGAGACCACCACCCTGAAAGGACACACCTGGAAAGCTGATGAATATTCTATGGAGATCCTCCCCTGACACCTCCTCTCAATTCCCTCCTTTAGAAAACAACCAAAAACCCTTAAGACAAAGGACCCAGGACTTGTGCTCCCTCCTTAGAGCACGCCTGCACCTTGCCTCTCAGGCACACACCTTTCTTTCCTTTCTTTCTCCTGAGCTCCAAGGGCCATCTTGTGCCTCTGTAACTTGTTTCCTGAATCCCAGCAGGCCAACTGGCTCCCTTTTCCTGCCTCTGGGGCTTCCTCTAAATAAACTTTCTCATGCATTAGAATTCTTGGCTCTGAATTCTTTCTTAGCCAAGCTCGAACACTGAGAGCCAACATTCGCCAATAACACTTAGAGTTGTGTGAGCTTCATTTTAAGGGCATTTAACCCTTCCACAAGAATGCTACAGCTAACAGAAACCTCTATCCACACTTGGTCAACAAGAAAATGCACTCTTGCATGCAACTGAGAGCATAAGTGGAAGGTCCTCTCCATTGAAGGGCCTAAACTCTGTCATCAGTGTCAGCTTCCTCCTGAGTCGGTACCACCTGATGTTCACACAAGATGGATCACAGTGACAACTTGAGCGACATGTTTGCTGGCTTCTGTCCCCAGAGGAGAGAGTACCCCTCCTCCAGGGTATAAACTCTCCTTCAAGGTTTTGGGGACATCTTAGGTCATATGATAGCTCTTAAATCAGTAAATGTTGCTAAGGGATGTCATGTGTTGGGATGCTAACACTACTAAAGCCCATTCCTGGAGCTGGAAATGGGACCCCTTTCCTCTAAATCACGGCAGCAAACACAAGGGCCGTGGGCTGAATCCCGCCCTCCACCTTGTTTTATCCGGCCCTGCACCTGTGGCCTGGCACTGTTTCTACCCGGCTCACTCAACTGTTAAGGAGGAGTTACATTTACACAGTCCTAAAATGACATTTGGCCCTTTGATGGCAACCTGGAGGCTGATGTGGCCCCCAGTGAAAATGAGTTTGACACCCCTGCTCTAAATCATGAATGTAAAGGGGGCTTACCCTATCGGAACAAAAGTAGGGTGCTTATCAGAGGAAAGAAGGGAGAATAGGCAGGATAGGCAACCTGTGTGTCCACAACCTTTTCCCCAAGTCAAACGCTTGTCAAGTGGCAGAGCTAACACTGAACTGCTGAAATAACTGATAGAACCACGGACCAATTTCTGCAACTTAGAAAATCCCATCACCAGGCAATTTTTTTTTATTATAATCCAGCAAATCAGTTTTAACAACTACACCCCCAGAGATGCATGATAATCACATTTATCTAATAAAAATCTCAGGTCACTTGGTCTAACAAAAAATGAACTCATCAAGACTACTGAATACAACATTTGAAATTCATAAAGTCACAGATTATCCAAGGCATTTGAATGCCATGTCAGTAGAATCCATTTGCTTTGTATGAGAGTCAACTCTGCATAATAAATATTCATGAATAGTTAGCCTGTATTATTATTATTATTATTATTACTGATATTTGTGCATGGTAAAGCAACACTGTTGTATTTTAAAAATTGCAAACGGTATAGAAAGCTTTAGGCAATTCTAACATTTCCAATGAATAGACATAAACAAAACACATTGCCTGATAAGCTTGCTCTAATTTCTTCTGGCTGCGACTGATAATGGTCTGTAAACAATGCTGCCACAGAGTCTGGTGTCTCTAAAATATTTAACACTGGGCCAGAGATAAGCTGGCTAGGTACTGGCCTCCTTTTAGTTGAGACCTAGATCCCAAAATATTCCTCACCCGTCTGAGGTAATACCAGTGCCACAGAAGTATGATTTTTTCACTAAAGGCTATTGTCCCATTGGGGGAAAGATGGACAAGTGGCAGATAGCGAGAGCAAGTCTGCTTGGAGGACAAGTCCCAGTGTCCCATGCAGAAGGATAATACACCTGGTAATTCAGCTTTTGGACCATCTCCCAATCTTGCTCTCTGCTTGGGGCCATTACTATATACCTGGTTTTCCAAGTTTGGCCAATAACCCCATTCCTGGGTAAACAGAATTCCTTCTCATTTTCTTCCTCTGAGTAGTTTTTGGTGAGTGAAAGATCTTTATATAGGTTTTTAAAATTAAATGGAAATGCCAAAATGAGACACTCAGATAAAGAGTATCCGGCTCACCGTTGCCCTTAGTGTTTCTATAACAACCTCCACCCCCTTGCTTTTTATTCCTCCTGCTGCATTCTTGACAAACTCTTATCACCTTCATCTGAAAAGTGGGGGACTCTTGCAACTTGCCATCCCAAATTCAACTGCAAAGTTAATCTCGTAAACAAAATCTCTTTGCTCATTACCACCCTCTTCAAAAACCTCCACTGCATTCCCATTGCTCATGGAAGACATTCTCAATAGCAGTTGACAAACATTCTCCATAAAGGGTCAGAAAACAAATATTCTTGGCTTTAGGGGCCAGCCAATGTTTGTTACTATGACTCCCCTCTGCTCATCTAAAACTTGACTTAATAATGCTTAAGGATGCTTAATATTCAATGCTCATATTCTTCTTTTGAGTCCCCATAAGCAGGGCATAGGCCATACTAAAACAGGCGACAGACGGGACTGGATCTGGGGATTGTAATTTTCTGACTTTTTGGCCTAGAACCATTTAGTTTAACATACAAATCCACTCCCACTCATCGTCCAGCCATTTTTTCAGCATTAGCTTTTGCCCCTCCCAATTCATCACCAACTCTCAATAAATTAAGCAACAATTTTATTCTTAAAATATGCCAGGTGCCCTTCTGTCTTAGCTCTTGACAACATCATTCCATCCATCCAGCCTCCAAGACTCATTTATAGTTCTCTCATGGAACTTTTCCTAATGATCTTAGCTTGAAATAACCATTTTATCCTTTTTAACAGCAATTTCTGCCTAATTCTGTGTAAGCAATTTGCATACATTATTCCTTTCAGCCCTTAAACAATGAGAGAGGTACTGTTGGAACCAGTTGACAAATAGGAAATTGAGGTTCAGCATGATTGTGAACCCAAAGTCATAATAGTAAATGGACACAGTAGAATTGAAACACAGGTATTGGGGACCCCAAAGCCCACAAATGGCTTTTAAGCTCCAAGTACACCACACACAAGCATCTTTTATGATGCTAATCTCATTCCTGCCCACTATTAGAGTTATTAGTGTGAATTTCATCTCCTTTTCTAAAGGCTAAAATTCTCATATCACAGTCTATGTCTTATTCATATTTGTATCCTCAGAGGGACTCTCATAGAATAGGTGCTTAATACATTGTTGTTGAGAGAATGAGCACCATTCAACACGCACTTGTAGCAATGAATTGCTATTATTAACTTTTGGATTTGATTTCTTGTAATCACTACCCCAATGACAAAGAACGAACCTGAACTTCTTTTATACTTATTCTTTGCAGAAAGCAACACTCAGAGATCAACAGAATATTAAACTGGTTTCCATCAGTATGTGTGGGAAGATTTTGTCTGTGCTCAAGTGAGAACTAGACAGATACAAATACAAGATGCTCCGGGTCATTTGTTTTGAATGTTAGCACTTTCTTTCAGGCAACAAAAAGACCCAGGATTGTTGGAATGTTCATGGACCCAGTTAGCATGTGAGCTCTCGAGTTGGCGTGACATTGGATGGGCTTCCCAAAACCTTGAGCAACCACAAGCCCATAACCTTCTCCTCATCTTGCTTGTGACAGGGCCATCCCTCTCTATTGGACACGTGGGTCATTTTTTCTGGCTGTGGTATTGGCAACAGGGACAGAGCAATCAACAGCTGCCACCCTGCTGGCAATTCGACTTGCCAAATCTAAACAGTGACTGATTTTTGTGTCTTCCGAGTTAAGTTTGACAAACGGTTTCCTCCTTCGGATGTGCTGCTGGCGAGGTGATTTGGAACCTAATGAGCTGAGGAGCACCTCAGTGCTGGGTCCAAGAACCACCACTCATGCCCATGTGTCACTTCCCAGGTTTTACCTGGTGCATCTGACTTTGGTTTTCATTGCTTGTAAAATGGAGAAAAATAATATCCTCGTTATCAAATTTTAAATGAGGGAGTCAGCATAGATATACCCCAACTACAGTGCCTGTCTCATGGTAGGTGCTTAGCTACATCAGCCACTGTTATTTCCTTCTTCTTTCCATCTTATATTTTTGGAAACTAGAACTAACACGGGTTCATAAATTAGTTGTGTGACAACAGGGTTTTGTTGTTTGTTTTGCTTAATGGCTGTCTCAGGAACATAATGGAAATTTGATCGTATTGGGTTAGTCAAAGGGTCCATTTGTTTTATTCCGTAAAATAAGACACATTTTTCATTTTTACCAATAACTTTATTAATTTGGGTATTTTCAATATGTTAGCTATCTTCTACGTAGCATAATGTTAACTGTTCTCGATTGATGTCTCATTTTTATCATTATTGACAACTTTAACTGGTCTACTCAACTGTGGATCATCTTTCATCAAGAAATCTTCAGCACAAAACTTCACAAACCACTTTTGACACATCTGATTAGTCACAACACCTTCTCCAGACCCTGCACAAATCTTTTTTATTTTTTTACATTTCAGCTACTTTTCTTGAAATAACAAAGAATAATACGTTGAATGTATTACATATTCTCTTCCATATTCAAGTTAAAAATGTCGGCCCTGGCTGGTAGCACAGTGGATAAGGCGCCGACCTGCGAACCCAAAGGTCACAGGTTCGATTCCCCAGCCAGGGCACATAACCAGGTTGCAAACCAGGTCTCCATTCAGGTCTGTGGCTGGAGGCAGGTGAAAAGCAACCATACATTGGTGTATCTCTCCCTCTCTGCCTCTCTTCCTTCCCCCTCTCTCTAAAAATACTTAAATAAAATCTTTAAAAAAAAAAAAGTCTACACAAAAATTTACCAATTTTGATATTTTAAAAAATGCATGCTAATATGACAACTATCACATATAATCTAACAAAATTGTTTCAAATGAAGTTAAAGACAATTAAGCACTACTAGAGACATCACCCAGAAAAAACAAATGAATTTTTGGTCCACCTGAAATTTAATCACAAATTTTTTCACAAGTAGAACCTATTTCATATGAGTAGTAAGCCTAAAAGTTAAGATACCAGATTTAAAATAGAGCTTTTTTTCTGGTTTTAGTTAGTTAGTTTAAATTTTATTTTTCAATTATAGTTTACATTCAATATTATTTTGTATTGGTTTCAGGTGTGGAGTATAACGGTTTAACAATCACATACTTCACAAAATGTTCCCCTGGTATGAAATGGATGTTTGAAAGCAAGGAATAGCTCATGCTATAGAGACACTAAAAGTCAGACTTTCAATCCCACATGATAACAAGGAGATTCAAGGGGAGAGACCACTGCACGTGTGGCTCCCCCATGGCTCAGCGACTCTGACATCACTGCTCAAGACCAACTACTGGTTTTCAGCTAACCACACCCTGGTGATGAGTGTGGAAATCCATTCTCTAGGAGTATTTCCTCCTGCCCCTGCCTCCCCTCACCTTTCCCCTCCAGGAAAGTCATCCAAGCCTACGGTTCCCTTATTCCTCTTAGCCTATTACCTCTAGTCATAGCCAGACTGATAACATCTCAGGTCATTTTTAAAATTCCCAAATTATTTGCATTCCCCTTAGCTAATTTTACCTTTGTATCTTTTCTTCATAGCTGATTCAGTTACTTTTAAAACCTTAATCTCCTTTCCCACTATGTTACTTTTCCACCCTCCATGTGCTTTTATTCAACAAATACACGCCTAGGGTCTCTGACAGCCATGTGTGGTCATTGCCTCTGGCACCCACATGACACAATTTACACAAATTGATTTGCCTTCATGGGACCTGATTTCGTACCCCTACACCATCCTGCTAACTTTCCTTTCAACGTGATTCAGGGTATCGGATCCCTTTTGTTGTCTGTCTGGGGCCTACAACTGGGTAGAACAATTAGTTGACAAAAGAGCACCTTGAAGTATAATGTAGCCCCACATTGACCTTTACTTCCCCCACAGGGGCACTTACTCTGGTTACAATGGCTGCCTACTTACCTGCATACTCCTCCGAAAGAGGAAAAACTTTTTAAGAGCAAACATTTGATCCTGTCACAGTTATAACCCAGAATCTCACAACCACGGGCTCACACATAGAACAGACTAACATGCTGTTGGTGCTGGTTGAATATTTATAGGTGATAAACATGAGGCACAGAAATATCAAGCAATTTACCCATGATCACAAAACTAGAAGCTAGTAGAACTAGGCTCTGATCCAAGGCAAGCAGTCTACCTAAGTAATCTGTCCTTCTTACCCCATTGTAGTACATCCCAGTGAAATTGCTACTTGATTCCCTTGCCTGTCCTCTCCACTGGACTCTGAACTTCCTTGGGCCCACAGCTACTTATGTTCATTAATGCATGTCTCATGTCTAGCATAGAGTCTGGCCAAGTGGGAACCCAACTGTTGAACAGACAGAAGTTTGCAGAAGTTTGCTTTGGATTTTGCTCTTGTTGGAATGAATCTAGCTGAGGCCATACCTGGTGGCATTTAAGGAAAGACTGGGTTTCATATCCACTGCTCAGCATTACAGCAGATGGGACACGTTCAGTATGTCGTTCAGAGAGAACAGAATTATTCCCACTCTGTGCGGAAACACACACACAGGGCTTTTCTGGGTCTATAAGATGAAGGATGCAAGCTTTACTCTATGGCAAGCCAGTTTTCTTTGTGGTCATTATTTCAAGTAGGGTTGCTGACCTGGTCCAAACTAAGCCCCCAGAAAGTATTTATATCTCAAAGGACACGTGGTCCATGAATACCGGCAGGGATTCTATGGAGCGGTAAAGTCATTTTTTATTTTTAGAGGATGGAACTACGGATTTGGGGTTGATCCCATCACTCCACATTAAGCAACAAAGTCCATGTGGCAAAGTGGGCAAAGCTCAGACCTGGACCGAGAGCCTAACCTTAATGCTTGGTTCACATGCTCCTTACCACGTGAGCACATGAAATAGTCTTCTAAACTCTAACTGCCTTTGGTTTCTTTCTTTGTAAAGCCCTTCCTGCTTCTGCTGGCCCTTATGAGGCTTCTACGAAATAAGAGGTATGACAGTTGACATTTGAACAGGCCTGCTTCATAGGATACAACCAGAATGCAATTTTAGTTTTGTTTTCCACTAGCGCATTAAACTTATCACCGAGGGGAGGTTGTTGCATCACTGTGTGAAAATGTGATTGGCCTCGTGGCATTTCTGTCCACTTGAAGACAAAAATACACCGTCAGTTCAACCACTCCAGGCGTCTAGCCTGTGTGATTATCAGAACTTCGAGCGTCATCCCCAAATGAAAAATCTCTCTATGCCCACATCCAGGGCTTTGTGCTAGGAGGTCCCCAAGACCAGCACTGGTTTGATGATTTCCCAGGAGGCCACACGGGATTCACACAGAGTGGTACCCTGGCTCTGATTTATTATGCCAAAGGGATGCAAAGCAATATCGGCAAAGGGAAAAGGCACGTGGAGCAAAGTCTGGGGGAAGTGAGATGCGAACCTCCATGCTTCTCCCCCAAGTAGAGTCACACAGGATGCACTTAACTCATCCGTTCAGCAGTGAGTTGGGGTAACACGTGCCAAAGGTTGCCAGCCAAGGAAGCTCACTAGGGACACAGCCATGGCGCGTTTCTGAGGGCTCGCCCCACAGGTGCATGCCAAAGCCCCACTCTCCCAGAAGCAGCCCAGTTCAGCACAACGAGTATTGTTTGCAGGAGCAGTTTACGCTCGGTGAGCTATCTGATAAATTGGAGGGATGAGACCCCTCCCTAAATCCAAGTTCTCAGGCACCTGTCAAGGGCCAACCTTCCAAGGAGGCCTTTCTAAGGAAGCAGCAGGCTTGCTAGGTTCACTCTGAAGGCTAGTCACCTCCACTGGAAGAAGTTGGTGTCGAGTGCATACCCAGTTTTCTTTCTTCCTTCCCGCTTCCCTAATTATCTAGCTAATCCTGAGGACAGAGGGCAAGGTAATGGGAAGAGGACATTTCTTACTTAGCTAGTGCCATTTCACCTTTGCCTGACACATCCGGGTCTGCCTGGTGTCCAAGGTTGGCACGGTGTCTTACTGGTGGCTCAATGGGTTGGGGTTTTCCCTGGAGAACATTAGCAGGAAGGACTTCCTGTGAGGCAATGACTCCTTTTCCCAGGCTGGAAGCCTCTCAGTCCCTGGTTCTTCCACAGATGCTCCTCATGGATGCCCTATGGAGTGGCCCTTCTGGGCAGGAGTGAACCCTGTGGGTGTACTTGGCCCAGTGCGGTCCCCTCTCCTGGGCTGCAGCTGCCTAAACAGCCACCCAGCCTGACCCTTTCTTTGAGGTTTCCAGCTGAGAGCCAGACACCAGTTGTGCTGTCACTACAGGAGCTCAACAGCAAGCCTCCTGAGTGGTCCCCACCAGGCTCCTCTTCTCATTGGATGTAAAAATCAGACCCTCCTCCTCCCTCCCCGGGTGATGGGGGGCAGTGAGTTGGGCAGGGGAGGGGACGGGACTCACAGCACAACAACATCTCTCTCCAGAAACGACTTTCATGACGGCTCCACGGATTTCTAACTTGCAGCTCACTTCGGTACGTAAAATCCAGGTGCAAATCCAGGTTCTAAGGGGCCTGAAGTTTGGGGTAGGGGAAGTTGTGACTTCCTTAAAAAAAACAAACTATAGAATGATATATAAATACAGAACTCAGCGAATATTTATTTTGAATGAAGCAATACGTAACAGCAATATAAAAATTTTAGAAAGCTGGCAGATACTGCAAACATAAATTTCAGAAAAATAATATTGTTAACTGCCAGTCACTCTTCTATGACACTTTTTCCTATATTGTTAGCTGTATCTTTCACCGAAGATGCTTTGATCCCTTCTGTATGAGACAACATGTTCATAATTTTTTTTTTGGAATATTTATTATTTTTAGAGAGGCAGAGAGGGAGAGAGACATCAATGTATAGTTGACTTTCCCCTGCCTCCAGCTATGGACCTGGCTGGAGACCTGGCTTGCAACCTGGTTATGTGCCCTGGCTGGGAATCGAACCAGCAACCTTTGGGTTTGCAGGCCAGCACCTTATCCACTGTGCCACCAGCCAGGGCTTGGGATATTTTTAATAGTGTGAAAAGAAAGCCTTTTTTCTAGCATGACTGTTTGGAATTTATTTTTATTATTGATAGGTAAAAAACTGTTTCTTTCAAAGTCACAATACATTGCTGATCAAGTCATATGCATTTTTCGGATTATTATCAGAATTGGGGAAGTTTCCTCTATGAAGGAACTTCAGGCATGAGTCATAAGATTTGGAAGAAATTTCTGCAGACTGACATCTGGGTCCATCATTTCCAACGTTTTTCTTAACTCCGTCTTGCATGTTTCCGGGCTGGGATCTGTCATCCTGGTTCTGCACCTTCTTTCCCTGGGGTTGGGGGTGGGGGGTTGGCATAAGCCAGGTGAAGCCGTGCTCACGCCTCAACTGTCAGCAGTGATGTAAACTCTGGCACAAATGGGACCTTGGACAGCATGATTATATGATTATACTCCATCGCCTGCTCAGTGTATCCACAAGTCAACCTCCCCTTAAGTTCAGTGGCTCTTGGTGGATGGAGGTTCAATTTTCCCTCCGGGGGACTTGGTCACAGCTGCGGGGCGGGTGGGTGCGAGGGTTTGGTAGTTGCCGCTGGCACCTAGGGGTTAAAGGCAAGGGGTGCTGCGAACACCCATCAATATTCAGGGCTGGACACTGGACCCTGGGGGTTGTTTGACAGAGAGGAAATGCAAAGTGGATGTAGACGGGGCTCCTAAACCCTTGCTGCTAAAATATCTTACTTTGGCAAATTGTGCAAAGATGTAGGGTTGTACAAGCGCAGTGCCAGGTTCTCCCAGGGCCCTGGGAGGGAGGGTCCGAACGCTTCAGCCTTGCAGTTACCTCCACTTTGTAACGTGCAAGGCAGAGGGAGGCCGCAAACTGGCCATTGGCAGGCTGGGGTGAACCCCACACTCAATGCCAATGAACTGCCAGCCCTTCAAATTAAATTTGTACCCGTCACCCAGATTTCAGGCTTTGATTGACAACCCCAGCAGCGCTAGGCTCAGGCTCCCACCTAGCAACCAGGGAGTTGGCTTTAATTAGCAGTTGCTTTTACAGAGACCTGCGCTTCCCGCCCAGCCCTCCAGGTATTTCAGTCTGCAAGTCTGCCCTGGGGCCTCAGTTCAATACAAAGGGCTGTGCAAGTATTCAACAGGCTATTGATGTGGATGCTTTGAATTTCTTCTCTAGCCTCTTCTGAATGCTGGGAAACACTCCACTATTTATTGGGGATCCTTCTTTTTCTTGGGGAGTCACAGGTCGGCACTCTTAAGAGAAGCCACGTTGCCTCTGCCACCTGGCACATGCTGGACTTCCTATGAAAATGCAACATGCAGAGGGAAAAAGATAATTGACCTCCCTATGGAGTGCAGGGGAGCTGACCAGCCAAAAGGTGCCAGGCCTCAAGGGGATGATCTGCAGGTTGGCTCCAGAAAAACCGTTTCTTGAAGAGGCCAGAGTACAGAATGTTACATTGATTTCAAAGCCCAAAAGGCCAATTACATGTTGCAAGAATGAACGGTAAAAAAGAAAACGGTGAGGAATAATAATGGCAATGCAAAAAATAATGTGTCTACATTAGTAGTAGGATGTATTTCTTATTTGATATAGGAACAAGGCACCCACTGCCATCCAGCAAAAAGTGCGAGTGGGCTCCGTTCTAAGTCAGGCCTTCTGGTCACTGTGCTGTTAGTCTTGTTCTTAAAGACAGAATTCATTCGTTTAGTTGGATAAAATCAAATCCACCTTTCTTAGTTCTCACCGAAACCCAGAGTTACTTGGAGACTACCTGTGACGGTTGATTTTATGTATTCACCTGGCGGGACCATGATGTGGCTGTTATTATTCTGGATGTTTCTGTGAAGATGTTTTCTGACGAGATTAACATTGAAATCTGTGAACTATGAGAAAGTGGACTGCCCTCCTTCATGGGGATGGGCTCCATTCAATGAGTTAAAGGGCTGATGGAAGCACAGGCTCACCATTCCCAAGCAAGAGGGAATTCTACAGCACACGGCCTTTGGGTTTAAATTGTATCAGCTTATCCCTGATTTTCAGCCTGCTGTCCTACTTTGCAGATTAAGAAAAAGAAAGAAGGGAAATGTTTGCCCTGGAAGGTGTGGCTCACTAAATTCAATGCTAGCCTGCAAAACAAAGGGTCGCCAGTTCCATTCCCGGTCAGGATGCACGTGCCTGGGTTGTGGGCCGGGTCTCCAGTTGGGAGTGTGCAAGAGGCAACCATACGTCGATGTTTTTCTCCCTCTCTTTCTCCTTCCCTTCCCCTCTGTCTAAACATAAGTAAATGGAATCTTTAAAAAAATTTTTATGAAAAATTTCATTTATTGATTTGACAGAGAGAGAGAAAATGAGTGGGGAGAGTGAAACATTGATTTGTTGTTCCACCCATTTACATATTTATTGGTTGATTCCTATATGTCCCCTGACTGGAGATTGAACCTGCCACCTTCATTTATCTGAACGGTGCTCTAACCAACTTAACTACCCAGCCAGGGCCTGCCTTGCAGATTTTTGACTTCACAGTTCTCCATAATCACATGAGCCAGTTCCTCGAAATAATTCTCTTTGCATAGATTATACACATCTTATTGGTTCTGTTTCTTTGGAGAACCCTGACTAATATACTGCCTGAGGAGATTTCAGATGAGGATTCGAGTCCTGGGCCTTCCTACCCAGGATCCTTTCAGCATCAAATAGTCTGACTATAAGGACCACTAAAGACCATTGTTAAATAGGCAAATAGTCGCATTCTTTGGGGAGGCACACTCTTTGGGTTGCATATTGTTCAACTCCATCAGCCTAGCTGCTTTTCAGCTTTCTCTGAGGAGAATCAGAGTGACAAACAGACTTAGACTGCAATCAAAAGACAGGAGCTCCAGGAAGTCAGAAAGCTGAGGTAGGAAGTGCCCAACCAACATGACAGAAGGTACTGAGACCCTATAGATGGATGTAGTGAACTGCAGAGAAGAACAGCAAGACTGAAACTGACAGGAGAGACCCAAGAGGAGAGGCAAATCCTAGGGAGGGTTGTTCAAGTACAGTCAAGAATTTAAACCAACCCATAAAAAGCACGTACACATGTAGGAAGGCGAGTCCATGATTCACCCAGCAAGTATTTGCTGTGCATCTGCTCTGTGTCAGGCCCTGTTCTAAGCTCTGAGGATGAAGTGCCGAGCAAAGGCAACATGATCCGCACCCTCAAGGAATGTGGGGCCTGCCTTAGCCATTACCTGGCACAGAGATTCTCTACAGAGCAAAGGAGGGGGTGGACCTTGCCATCAGCTTGCTTTGCCTCTGAGAAAACAGGCCAGAGAGGCGTAGTTGTGTTGCTTTTAAAATACATATTCCAAACGTACATGTCTACTGGGACACAGTTTTTGAAATCTATTGTTTTCATAACATAAACCTACAGAAGGTAAAGTTTGGGGAGTTCTTCATGCAGAAAGGGCAACGTGAGAAGTATCTGCTGAGAATACGAGCAAGCCTTTGTAGGTTGCCTTTCTAAACTGGCTGGGCTGACCTGGAAAAGTTTGTGGACGTGCGTTCAGTGGACGTGCGTTCAAGGATCAGAGTGGAGCAGGTACATGTAAACTCACAGGCACACATCACTTACACGTTGTGCAACTCCCACCTCCCGCTCCATGGGCCTGCACACACTTCTGCACCCATATGCAAAGACACATGCTCTCTGAGCACGGTGTTTCCATGTGCTTCCATCAGTGAGGCATGCTGTCCGTGTGGCACACCCAGCGCCATGTGTGGGCAGGGAGCCCTTGCCCGCGTGGAGCATTCTGTCCACCAGAGGGGAAAAGCAGTGAGCAAATGCTTGTAGCAGAGAAGGCACTTCAAACTGATACCCAGCTGGAAAGGAAACCTATGCCATGCAGTGAGGGCACAAAGCACAGAGACAGCCCAGCCCAGGGTCAGGAGGAAGGAGCTATCCCACAACTTGACCTTTCTAGGTAAGTGACACGTTCCTCTTTCCAGGGCCATGGAAATATCTCATCATCCCTTTCCTGCTGGTGTTGCCTCTGCATAGCTGCATGAAGGCAGTGAGGAGAGGATGGAGGCCTTCCCATTTTGGAGTGATGGATAGGAGCACCATCGTCTCCGGAAAATGCCACCTGCATATCACTCACACGGTAAGCGTGGCTTTCCCACCATCCTTTAAGGTGTTCGTAAATCCTGCCTGTAAGAAAAAGTGCTGCTACCACTCCCGACACAGAAGTTATTTGCAGCCTTTTGATTTTCACCAGGTGGCGTGCAGTCATTACTAATTCAATCAAAGAGCTTAGTTTCAGGAAGCCATTGGCCCCAGCAGTTTGCAAAGCAAACCAAAAACCCAGAAACATACATCCTGGGCTTTGTCCATGACCCCAAAGCCAATTTTTGTTCACTTTTTTCTGACGCTGCTTTCTGAGATACCCTTAGGGAACCCGCATGGTCGTCAATTTCTGGCCTCTTCCTTTGTGGATAAATAAGAAGACAATGAGGTTCATCCCGTAGCCCAGAAGTATTTATTTATCAATACGTATTTTTGACTGCAAGGCTCTTGACTTGCTGACAGACTAGCAGGGAGAGGGGATGCAAATAAATAAAAGCAATAAACAGGGTAAGTGTGACCCCAGAAGCAGAGGCTAAGCGCCTGAGGGATGTGTCTCAGGGAGGATGCTAGTTTAGCAGCAGTGCGAGATGGATAGAAGTTGGCCAGGAGGAGGGTGGGAAGGGCGACGAATGGCTGAGCACCAGCCCTTTCATTCTAGGTGGAAAGCTTCCTCCATCCAGTGCCCTGCAGGCTCCAGGCATGAGGGGCCAGCTCACACCAGCAAGGAGAGTGGTGGGGACTGAGGAGGAGCTTTGAAAGCCAGGGTAAGAAGTCCGGGATTTTCCCAGAGGCAAAAGCAATCTCTGAAGAATTTTAAGCAGACGGGATGCTGTCATCGGATTTGTGCTTCAGAAGCAGCAGCCTGGTAACTGTCAACAGGGAGACTGGAACGGAGAAATTCAGGGCAGCAAGCCCCGCGGGTGGCCACCGCAACGTGGCCTCAGGCTGGGAGACGCAAGGTGGGTGCAGACTAAGACCCTGGCCTTTGTGACCTACTGCCTGCACCCCCCCTCCATGCCAGGACCATGCATGCTGTTAGTCTGGCATTGCTGTGTTTGTTTCACACTTCCCTCCTGGAGCCCAGCACCCAGGGTAACCAAGGGTACTGAGTGTCAGCCCCTTCCCGCCCGGAATAAGTGGGGAAGCCCTCACACGTTCTGCTTCTCTCTCCTGGAGTAGAGTCATCTGTGGTCTCTCAAACTAGCTTCGCCCTTTTGGCAGAGGTAAAACAGAGACGAAATATGGTGGCTAGAAATCCTCAGACCTCATCTCTTACCAGTTTGCCCTGAGTGAGCAACTGTGGTTTTCCTCCTTTGGAAAGTCAGCATACCCTCAGAGGGGAAATTCGGTTGGATTGGTTTATAATACAACACCAAACCCCGTCAACTGAGGGGCCGTTGCTAGAGGCCACCACTAAACTGCATACCTGTAGGTGGGGGAGACCCCAGAAAAAAAATGATCTGGGAGGTGAATGTCTTCTACAACTGGTAGCAAGTACAGGTAACTGTGGAACTTGATTCTCTTGCAAGTATTTCTGTCAAGTTTTGTCCTTGTAAGAATGGCAATGTTTTCTTCCCCTGAATATCCTCTATCGGACCCTTCTCTTTACTGCTTGTATTGATTTCTCTTTCATATACACAAAGTCCTTTTCCCAAGTGAAATCAGAAAGTGAAAGAAAATGGTCACTTTAAGGGATATCTTTCTTATTCCCCCATCGGGCCTGGCCTTCATTCACTGCTTGCGGTAAGCACTTGAGTTTGGCTGGTTCCAGCACTAGGCATGCTTTTACTGAGGGGGGTGAGGCAGGAAGAGCTTATTTGGGAGAGGAGAGGGCAGTGGGCCGGGTGAGGGGAGAGGGGGAACTAGCACAAGGGAGCTAGTCTGCAGTCAGTAGTCAGGTTCCTCCCTGGAGAAGATGCGAGCAAAGGACGGGGCACAATTCCCCAGTTTGCCGTGAGACAGGAGCAGCACAGGAAGGGGCCTGGGATGAGGAGGTGCAGACAGCTGCAAGGCAGAGGAAGGCTGTCCTGAAATAAAGGAAGAGGAACTCACCCCGCATGGGGCTGCTGTGGAAAGCTTTGCCGTACTGACGTCAGGTAGCGCTCTTCAAGGCTGAGCGTGGGGTTCCCCGGTAATAAGGACAGGTGTCAATGTCAGAGGGCATCCTGTCTTTGCAATGATATGGCACCTGGAGGCATATGACATGCATGCTTGGAAATGCGACTGTCATTGTCAAGTCTAGAGGCCTGTCCCAAAAGTATTGAGCCAACATCAATATAATTAAAACATGATATGGATCGTTCCTTTCCGGACAGACTTTGCATACTTACTCTAACCAACAGAAACGGGGAAGTGGGAAAGGAGGGCAGGAGAGAGGGAGGGAAGAGCAAAGGTAGGACAAGGAGCAAACCTGAGGAAAGGAAAGGGGCTGGAGGAAGAAGGCAGAGAGTTTGAGCCCTGGGCCTGAGAGCGCAGCAATGCCTGGGGGATACGGCCATGTGCTGCTCCTGTGGCCAAGGACAGCTCTTGGCTTGCTTCTCTTTTGTGTCATCTCTGCTTTTTCACATAGGCCTTTTCATTCTAGGTTTGCTCCAAAGCATTGTTCAACCTACTCAACTCACTCGTCAGTTGCGCATGGCTGAAAAAACCCACCCAATCCCCAGGCCTAGGCCCCTTAGTCCATTGAACCTTTTTCTGCAAGTTTCAAAACTTGGGAGAGAGCAAACAACAACTCTGCTTCATTTGCGAGTTCTCAATAAAGAACTCCAACTATTTGTTGGTCACTCTGTGGTCTGTTGCCCTTTGATTGAGACACATTCTTTTCTGTTAAGCGGGGCCCCTGATAAAGGCCTGACCTGGTGTCCTTTAAGGTAGAAGAGTTCCAACCTGGTGGGTGAGTTTAAAAAAAAAAATATATATATATGGTGAGAAGGGTGAAGAAGCACAGACCCGACTTCACTTGTCCTATCATGGAACTAAGAGGAATCTAAGAGGAATCAAACCACAACCAGCATCTACGAGACAGCAGTGGGACCAGTTCTCCATCCAAGCAGCAGTGCTACCATGGACAGTCAAGGGAAACACAAGAGGGCTAAAGAAGATGCCAGGATCCAACAGAGGTGATGCCCATTCTGGAGGCGTCCCACTGAATTTAGCCAGGTCACTCATGACCCCATGTCTGGAGGGCATTTACGTCGGCTGGTACCTTCCTCAGCTAGGGCTGCACTGAGTGAGCTGATAGGACCTGAGTCAATGGCTGCTCCACCGTGTATTTCCGACTCAGGTGGAAATTCATTATCACAGCCTATGTGACATCGTGGATCGTTCCAACATGCTGCAGTGCTCTTTCAAACGAGCACGTCCAGGCTCAACTCCAATCGCATGACACACGAGGTCCCTCCCTTTCCCAGATACGGGAGTTGAGGTTTTATAGGGAAACAGCCAAGAGGGTAAGTTTCCTTTTGAAAATGTGTACAGGCAGGAGCAGCGATTGCAGGTAAGAAAAAACAAAGTGGTCTGAAGAACATGGTCTTTTCGGAACCAGAGAGTCCCTGGGAATCGGCTTCCCTAGAAGCTGCACAGCCCAAGTTCCTATCTCTCTCGTGTTTTCCAGCCTGGCCCGAAGCTGGCTGACAGAAGAAGAGAAGAAAGCCAGGAAATAACGCCCTTGGTCATGGAACCTACAGAAGGTTCCTCTCACCTCTGCCGGGAACTGGATCTAAAGTAAGGCTTCACTGGCTTTTTATGTATTTATTAATTTGTGTGCTGAAGGTCTGCTTATATTTTTTAAAGCAGAGGTGAGAAGGGAAGTGAGAAAGAAATGAAAAGTCTCTCTTCAGTAGTCTTTCTGATGTAGGTCTGTTAGACTGGAGGCTGTTAGCAAAACATTAACATTTAACAAGAATAAATACAATCAATTTCTCCCCGTGCAAGAGTTAGAACCACCTCCTTCTTGCCAATTGCTTTCATTTGGGGTTATTTTGGCCATATTTAGTCACAACCAATTCTGAAATTAGAGAAGACAGGCCCAGGCCCTTCTATCTAAGGGTGGGGGGAAGTCACAAGGGAGAGACCCATCATCATCATTATAATCATCATCATCATCATTGCAGTCACCATCCCCGTCCCTGTCCTCACTGGCCGGGCTCCAGGCCCTTGTGCAAACCCTGCACTTGCATCATCAAATGAGAGACATGTCACCTCTCTAGGATAGCACTGTAACTGCTCCGACTCTGCTGGTGGGTAGGCTGGGGCTCCAGACATATTGTAAACTACCTCAAGTCATTGAGATGTTAAGTAGAGAGGATGGATAATATCCAGGTCTTTCTGATTCCAAATTTTGTGTTTACAACAAGGATGTCTTCCATAATCAAAGGGCCTAAATCCTGGGCCTGTCCAACTTCTGAATAGAAAATCAACTCATAGAGAGAGCATTGGACTAAAAGGTGGACGTGCGTTGCAGTCCAACTCATCAATATATAATTGTTTGGCCCTTGTCAAGGTTGCTGACCACTTGGGCCTGTTTCCCCACCTCTACCAGGAGCGAGGTGGACAAGTTTGTCTCAGAGTTCCCTTCCAGTCATGACATTCTTTCGAGGGGGCAACTTTAGGGATTGCTCATCCATCTCAGGTCTCAGCTTCCCCATCTGTGCACACCACCCTGAGGCTCTGCAGGGCCCCAGCCTTAAGCAGCAGAAGGACTGCAGCGCTTCCTTTCATCAGCACATTCTTTGCTTCATGAAAAGATCAGCTCAATGAAGCCTTTAAATAGCAATCTCTTTTAGAACATTTAATTTCATTTTCTTCTTTAGAAATACATTTACCTTACCAAGAAGCAAGGCCCACCTTTATCTTCAACCAGAGTTATGAATAGTTACCTATCTAATGGAAATGGGAACACTTTATGCTTTAAAAGGCAAAGATACACATTTACTGACTGAACACGTATTCATCGCCGGCATATTTCTTGAGGTGTTGAATGCTGGGCTGGGTCCTAGGGAAATAAGTGTGAACAAGATTGGTGTGGCAACTTCCCAGGCAGAATCTTTAAGTCCAGTGGGTTGGTAGATAATGTTTAAAGTAATAGCTAAAAAGAGGAATAAGTGCGATGATAGGAGAAGTACAGGTTTTACGGGTACTTGGGAGTGTTGGCATGTCATGAGAGACTTCCTGCATGAAGTGATATTTGCAGTAAGACCTGAGGACTCAGAAGGAAATTGGTAAAAGAGTGAGTGAGTAGAAAGGGTACCATGTTCTAGGCAAAGGAAAAAGCAAGTATAAAGACCCAGAAGAAGCAGAGAGCACAGCATACTTAAGTAGCCCCCACAGCAACACAAGACAGGGTAGCTGAAAGATGGGGTTTTCGTTCAGGTAGGTCGGGGCCATCTCAAGAAAGGTAGTAAGTCTTAGAGATCTCAGTCTGAGCAACCTGGGGCCAGTCCCTCAACTTCTCTGATTCATGGATTCCTAATCCGAAACATAAGGGGTTTAGAATAGACAATATCTAAGGTCTCTTCCAACTATGCAATCAAATGCCCTGGCTAAAGGCAAGAGAAAAGACACAGCAATAAATAACTTCATCTGAACTTCAGCAGAGGTGTAGAGAGACCAGGTTAGGGTACACTGATTTGTTTCATCAAGAATTGTTTACTTAATACTTACTATATGCCAGCTGTAAAATTAAGGGCCTATGTAAGATGCTGAAGAGGTAGTCCTTAAACTCCTTAAACAAATAATTATGAAAACAATTTAGAATCAAGTTTTGTGAATCTCCCAAAAGTGAGGTTTAGATCAAGGATATTTATCACAAACTGACAGCACTATACTACATGATAAAACATGAAGAATGTGCAGGAATAAGTCAAAACCACCTCCTGTCACTTTCATTAAACATTGCAATGAAGATTGTAGCCAGAATAATAAAAAATAAAAAGTAGAAAGATCACAAATGAAAAAATAAAACCATTACTTTAACCAGACACTAAGATAATCTAAGAAAATCTCAGAATATTACAAACCTTTGGAATGAGTAAGAAAGCTTATCGTAATTGAAGGAAAACACTGATATAAAAATAATCAATGATGATATTATACTATCGTTACATCAGAAATGGAAAGTTTATAATGTTTTTAAAATATAATGTTCTTAAAATTTCTAGTATATATGCAAGATCTTTAAAAAAGTACAAAACTTTTTAGTACATTTAGAAATATCTAAATAAATCAGTGTAACCATATTTATGGGAGGAACCCAAATTAAAGTAATGTCAGTTCTTCTAGATTGATCTACAGATTAACTACAACTCCATTCATAGTCACAAAGCTATTCACAAACATAGTAAGCTATTTCTAACACTTATTTGTAAAAGGAAAATGTCAAGGATATATAAAATGAGTATGATTTATAAGACATGAAAATTTATAATTAATCTATAATAATTTGAACAGGATGGTAGTTGCCTAGTAATAGATTTTTTAGAAATACCCATAGGACAAAACTGACAGTTCAGAAACAAACCCATGGCCATTTTGACAAATGAATATGATAAATAAGTGGAGAAAAATGGACTACATGATACACAGTGCTGGGTAAATAAGTTACCTATTAAAAATAAAATTATCTCGCTGTATCACACCTTACTCCAAAGAATTGAACATGGAAGAAAAACCTAAATGTAAAATACCTGATCAACATTTCATACACCTTAAACTCACACAATGTTTGTTACATGTCAATTCTATCTCAATAAAGATGAGGGGGGTAAAAACCACCTAAATGTGAAAACACCAGCTTGGGTTCGAAAAGTTGTTTTGGGGAAATTTCCCCAGATGGAATATAATTCATACTATCCTCAGAGCCTTGGTGTCTTCTCAGGGCCAAGATTGTACATTTTTCATTTCTCTGATAGCTGGCAGAAAGTAAGTTGTCTGTAAAAGTTTGTTGAATGAAATATGTGTTGAAATGCAATGACTACGTGAATCAATGAATGACTGAGTAAATGAATAAGCCCTCTACTAAGGAAACATTAGCCCAGAATTCTCCAGGTAGGAGGAAACTGGGTAGAAACATGAGACATACAGAGCACTAAGATTTCTTGGTCTAGATGGAAGCAACCCAAGTGCACATAAATGAATAAAAGTAGATACATATATATGATGAAATATTACCTGGCCATAAAAAGAATGAAATCAGACCATTTGCAACAGCATGGATGGATCTAGAGGGTATTATGCTATGTGAAATGAGTCAGAGAAAGATAAATACCTGACTTCACTTACACATGGAATCTAAAGAACAAAATAAATAGACAAAATTGAAACAGACTCATAGATAACAGAGATCAGACTGACGGTTGCTAGAGGGGAACAGGTTGGGGCACCGGGTGAAAAATGTGAAGATAGTAAGAAATGCAGAAATGTAGTTACAAAATTGCCCTGGGCCATGTAGAGTATAGCACAGGAAGTACTGTACAGTCAATAATATTGTAATGACTATGTACGGTGCCAGGTAGGTGCTGGAAATATCAGGAGGGAACACTTTGTAAATCATATAAATGTCTAATCACTATGCCGTGCACATGAAACTAATAAAAATAGTATTGAATGTGAACTATCATTAAAAAAATCAAATTAACCCCTGGCTGGTGGCTCAGTGGAAAAGGTGCCGGCCTGTGAACCCAAAGGTTGCTGGTTTGACTCCCAGTCAGGGCACATAACCAGGTTGCAAGCCAGGTCTCCAACCAGGTAGGTCTGTGGCTGGAGGCAGGTGAAAGGTAACCATAAGTTGATGTCTCTCTCCTTCTCTGCCTCTCTCCCTTCCCCTCTCTCTAAAAATAATAAATAAAATCTTTTTAAAAATTAAATTAAGGTAAGAGAAAAAGCTGTTTTGATCTACGTAAAGGCCAGAGCCTGGGGAGAATGAATGTCAGCCCCACTATGTCAAAGGCAGGGCCAGTTGCTTTGGTCAACCAGGCTTCCCAACATGGAGGGTCCGAAAGTCAACCTATTCTATCCTCTCTCCAGATAAATGGATAGGCCACCTCTCCTTGTCCCACTTTCCTCAGAAATTATGCTCTTTTCCTGTCCCTCAGCACCCCACCCCAACCCTACACTGCCTGTGGGCTTCTGATTTAAACCTTCTCTTTGACCCAGGCCAGCATTTATAGACATGTGACCGGCCAGATCATAAGGAAAACTACCCCCAAACCTAGTGACAGTGGTGGTGGTGGGGAGAGCAGTCTGTGCTTTACTGTGGGCGAAAGACGCTGGACTCTTCTGCCCTCCTGCCCTCAAAAGACGTGTAGTGAATATGGGGAGCTAGGAAAATGCCACCAGCAAAGAATCTATTTAACATTTGTTGAAAACGTGCTTTCAAACTTACTTGACCTTAGGATGATGAGGAAAATAAGACTCTGAGAGGCCAAGCAAGCAACTTCAGGAGAGAAAAAAAAAGGTAATAGCCAAATAGCCAAGACAGGATGGATTCCGGTGCGCTTGGTTCCAGAGTCCATGGCATAACACCAGATGAATCATGCTGCGCTGGAGAACATTTTCTAGAACATACTGCCCTGGCTTCTCCTCAGATACTTCTCCCCTCTTCCCTATTCTGTCTCCTGTTGATGCAACGTTTCTAACCCTCCTTCGTGGTCATGTTCAAGTCATCTTCCCAGGCTTCCCTGGCTCATTGTAAGCTCTCAACAATTAGCCCATGAGTGCAGGTATTGTATCCAACTTCCATTGCACGGCTGACAGTCTTGCCTTGAGCAAAATCATACAAACATGTGTGTGTGTATATTGTATACATATACAATTCAATATGTATAAAGGTGTCGCTGCTGAAGAATAGTTTACAGTTTCTCACTGAAAACTCAGGAAGTCCTACGCTGAACTTCCTAACTCCTTTCATTGTCTCCTTCAATGTTCTGCATTCCAGAAGGGCCCCAGGAAAAACGGTTTAGTGGATGAATCCCGTCTCTCAGCATAATTTAAGGTAAGTCACAGTCCCTGCTTGAGCACTTGAGCAGCTCTCAGTTGAAGGAACACACACACACACACACATACACACACACACACACACACATAGGTTGTAAAGGTAGAGGGGCCCTCAGAAAAACTCAACACCCTCCATTTCAGTTCACAAGAAGCAACTGAACATCAGATGGATCGGGGTGGACACGCAGTTCTGAAATGGCAGGTGATAATGAGTTTGCTAATTATTGTCTAGCCGCCTTTAGCTAGTCATCATATCTGGCTCTCTGGGAAATACCCGCCATCTCACCTTGGGAAGCTCTCATCACTCTTCTCCAGATAAAGACTGTCAAGCTGGTAACCTGAAAATTTCTCCAAATGACCTTTGGGTGTCTAAGCTAATAAAGGAATTAAGTGTGAAATATTAATATCCTTCACTGAATGTGGACTTTTGATTGTGTCAAAGCCCTCACCACCCTTCTCCACATGACCCCTACTTTCTCTGTTTTATTATTATTATATTATTGATATTATTCAGCCAGAATTTAGGCTGCTCATTGAAAGCACCATTACTTCCCTACCCCACCCCCTGCCAAAGTCATTTATGTGTATCTTATGGCCTTGGAGATGATTAAAAGATGATTTCTATTTCCCTGTAGTCATCTATCATTTTGCCTTGGATTACAACAGTGTAGGGTAAGTTTCCAGGGAGATTTAATCAAGTCTCTCCAGAGATAAAGAGGTAGAAAGAGGATGGGGCTGGTAGACCGGAGCTCCCGCCATGCCTTGAGTATGCAGTCTGATCAAGCCCCTTCACCTTTGCACCCTGGTCACCTCATCTGTCACAGGTTATGACTAGCAAGCAATATTCATCAACACACACAACAGGTGCTCCAGATGTGAGAGTTCTTTCCCTTCTCACTTCCAAACAGAGGCCTGAGGCCTGTCATTGCAGAAGTGACTGGGTCATAGGTCCAGAAATTCCAGCACCCGCAGAAGCACAGCCAACCAGACTAGGAAGGAGATGGGGAGGTCCCCAAGGGGTGATAATAGTGGAGATTTCCAACAGCTCTTGCGGTGGGGGATCACTGTGCTTTGCAGGGGTGTTTACACCCAGATGGGGTACAGTGTCCTCTTCCGCCTCTTGGACCCATGCACTCCCTAAAGTCCTCAAATCCTTGAAGCCATGCCAACATGAGAATGGCCAACCCAGATCAAACACTGGCCAGCTTCACCCTGGACCATTGCTCTGAAACCGAGGGGAGGCTTAAGGGACCACCTCTGGAAGGGGGAAGACACCGTTGGTTTCAACAGTGCAAGCTGGGATAGAATGGACATTGTGAGGAATAGTGCTGTACCAAGGGTGGGGGTGGGGATGCAAAAACAACATGTGAGAGGCACCATCCCAGCACTGCATGCGTCATGCCATGAGCATGACCAAGAGTTTTCCCTCTACCAAGTAAGCAGGATAGGGGCAGCATACAAGCAATGTGATTTGAGGCTCAGGGCTTGAGGCATGTACAAGAACCTACTAGGCAGAGAGGCTGCCTAAACCAAGGGGAGGGGATGAGCAAGAACCCAGAGGAACAAAGCAGGGGAGGTGGCAGGTGAGGCTGGAAAGGCCACTTGGGCCAGATGGTCTGGAGCCACACATGCAAGGAATGCTCAAGTGTCCACCAAAGCTGCCGCTGAAGGGTTCTGAAGCAGGGCACACCTTGATCAGACAGATCTGTTTGTGCCCAAGGCCCCCTTTGCTTCCTAGTTCAGAGTTTCATTAATAAATTCAGGCTCTCAGGAAAACTTCTTTTAAATATTTATATTGGTCTTTAGATAGAAAGACCAATCCATTATTATATTTATTATTCAAATGAGTGATAACATAACACATCTAATACAATGATTGATCTGTTTGTACTCCTCCAGTGGAAACAAAAGAAACCTAGAATGCTACGAATAAAAGAGACATCTGAAGAATTACCCACCAAAGGACAGAAGGTGGGCAGCCCTGAGGATTCCAGGGGCCAAAGGAATGCGCTGTCATAGAGGACACCAACGTTTTAGGAAATTTTTTTTCTACATTTACATGTTGTCATATTTGTTTTAATAAAATTTTTAAAATATGCTCTCTCCCTCTCTGCCTTTCTCCCTTCCCCTCTCTCTAAAAAGTAATAAATCAATTTTAAAAGTATTTAAAGGGTATCATGTATTTCTGGACATGGAGAACAATAAAAAGAATATATGACTAAGGATGATATGGACTTCCTCTCCTAGCCCCTTTCTTTAGCTGTCTCTGTCCTGAAGGTCAAGGCTCTTTTCATTCTTTACATGTATGGTGTTATTATTTTGTTATGCTCAGATATATAAAAATACACTGCATTGTCTTATGACTTTCCTCTTTTGCTCAGCATTTTGACTTGCATTTGAGCCATATTGATTCATGTAAGTGTGGTTCAGTCATTTTCCCTGTAATACAATAGTCCATTATTTAAATAGGCCTCTTTCTTCCCCATTCTCTCTCTGCCTTTTCCATCCTCTCTATCCAACTTGGTCTCTTGGGCTGGCTTCTCTGCAGCCAGTCTCTGATATGGAGAGTAGTAAGACTTATCAGGCCATATTCGTGGGAGATACACGTAAGGAAATGAGAAGAGAAGGGCAGAGGGAGAAGATGGACTGAGATGTGTCTGCATCAGAGGCTCAGCCTGTCCCCCAAGGAGCTTTGCAATAGATGGTCTTCATCGTTGTCCCAAATGGAGACCAGGTGTTTGCATCAACAGAACAGCCAAATATTCACGGTTATTCCCTTGGAAAGATGCAGGACTGTGGGTGAGTCCATTCTCAGGACTCAAGGGCAATTCCCAGAAAGGCACAGAGATGCGACAGTCAGCACCTGGAAATCCAGGGCTGTGCCATCTTGAAGGGAGGATCTGGGTGGACCGAAATATGCAGTTTAACCCCAAATTGATTCTACCTATCTTCCGGGGTTGCTTGTAATAACTGAGGGCCCCAAAGCACCACCTCCAGTTCCTCAGCCTCCTAAGTACTGCTGTGCGTGTGGCCTATAGGTTCGTGCGGCCAGAGCATCTGTGCTTCCCTGCACTTCTGCCAGCAAGCAGAGGCTTGGAGGGGTTTGGTGCTTCTCCATCAGAGACAGCAGGATTTCTAGTGTCTGGGTCCTGGCTCGGTGGGTGCCTATGGGGCGGCCATTCAGCAGGGAAAAGTCGCAGCAGGGGCAGTATGGCTTCGGAATCACCAGCTGCAGCTTCCCATACGGGCAAGCAGCTGCCTGATTGTGTCCAAGGCGGAAGTGTGAGGGGCCAGGGTTTGTGACCTGTGGGGAGGCAGCAGGTGTTTTGGGGATCTGGTTCTGGGGGACTCTGTCGGCCATTCCTGGAACCTCCAGTCTGTTTCTTCATTGTTTTCCTCCAGTGATTCTCTAAGCCACTTAGTGGCCCTTAAGTATTTGCTTTCTTGTTAAAATCACACAGGGAGATGTAAAATGTCTGCATCTGGCATCTGGCTGATGTATATCAGCTATTTATAATTTTATTTAGTAATGTGTCAGATACTTAATTTTTTTCCTAATTTTTTCTATGAAAGGCAATCCTGCAGTAACCGTGCACATGTCTCCTACTGACTATAAGCAAGGGTTTCTCTGGGTATAAAAGCATATATGCCTTGAGCATTATTAGATAATGCAGAAAAGCTATTTTCTCCCCTCATGCTTGTCCTTATAAAGTATGAGAGTTCAATTTTGCTGTATCTCCATCAACTCTTTCAAAATTGTTACACATTTTTATTTTTTCCAGTCAGTGTGAAGTGGTAGCTCTTTGTTGTTTTAACTTTATTCTTCCTCTACTAATTAGTGAGATGGAGCATTTTTTACTAGTGTAATAATCATCCTTCTGCTTCCACTTCTCTGAACTCCATGTTCACATCCTTTGTGGATTATTCTGTTTAGTAGTTCTTCTTTTTCTTACTGATTTGCAAAATGTATTGATGTATTCTGGACTCTAATCCTTTGTTGGTTATGTGTGTTGTAAATATAGTCTCCCAGCCTGTGGCTTGTCTTTTAACTTTTTATGGTGCTTTTCAATTATGCAGAAGTTTTTAAATTTTTAAGGTGTTGCAGAGTTTCTTCCCCACGGTGGTATTGGACTAATCTCAGAAAAAGTAAAACTCTCAGCCACCAGGGTCCATGGATTCAGCCACTCCTATGCAAAGAAATGTGTATATTTTTAAGTCAGTATAATACTGGCTATCTCTTTTTGAATATTTAATTTGCCATTTGTTTGTACCAGAAGGATACATGAAAGCATTACTATTTTCAGCCTCTGTGTCACTCCACTCAAGATTCACATTCCAGGGCAAAACAGATTAGCTAATTAGTCTAGCTCGAGGTACCCACTTAGTCTTGGCCAGAAGAGGATGGGTCTTCTTGATTGACAGTCCCACCAAGACTGTGTCAATGGAAGAGGACTAGCCCCAATGTATCCTTCAGAGAAAGGCAGAATGGGCACAAGACAGGCAAAAAATACCAATAGATATGCTGAGTGTTTGGCAGAATGAATATTGAATAAGAATACTGATTTCTCAGCTGCAGTAAAATAATTTTGTTTTGCAAAACAGTAAAACAACAAGATAAATTCTTTATAACATATTTGCATATAGTACAATTCAAGCATAAAAGAAAAAGCCCTCAAGTTAGTCTGGGGCTGCGGAGAAGGATCCAGGAAGTAATACTTCGGCTAAAGAGAGAGAGAGATTCCAGGCAGAGGAAATAGCAACGCAAAGAATAGGAACTATAACAGGCAAGTCATGTTCCAAGAACTTCCAGGCATTTAGCATGACAGGCATGTGAACCACAAGAAGGGCTGGTTATAGATGCAGTCACTTGAAAATAAAGTGCCTTATAACTGTTGACTAGGAGATGTCTTCAGAGATGCATAAATGAGTGCAGGGAGGTATTTTTAATGAAGAATAACAAACTAAGAGTATTGAAATGAAGGTGTTAAAAATATCTCGGTCTTCATGGAGACTGACATGTGAGACACTATCTCACAGCTGTTTCAAGGTGCCACTGTCAAAGGAAAGCATCCGTCCACCACAGCACACATGGAGAATAGGTCATCCTCCAATCTTGGCTTGAATATAAAGATCTCCGTTGGCAGTGTCAGAGCAACAAGCTCTAAAGTATAAATGCATATGAGAATCACAGGAAGGGAGAACTTACAGTCAGGGTATTTTTAGTAGTCCTTTTTTTAAAATCCTACTTCTCCTTTTGTTCTTTCTTGGATTTTAAAAAATTTTGATATATTGAAGTTATTAAGGTGACCTTGGTTAATAAATACAGGCTTTATTTCAAATATCATGTTCTTGTTGTCCAGACACCCCTGACTTGTTTCTGGACATCTGAATGCCTAGATCCAGGTACAACTACAGAGTGGAAAAATAAATAGGGTGTCCGTTGACCTTGGTTCCCAACCAGAGTCTGCCACATGCCAGCTATATAACTTTAAATTTCTCCAAACTTGAGTTTTCATACCTGCGAAACAGTTGTTGAACCACCACACCCAAGGAAACCAAACTAAACAAAACCTAGTTCTATACACCTATACAGAGAAGTCATTCATAAGAGTCTTCATACCCATCACTCTTTAAAAACAATACATTCAAATAAGTGTCTATTTGATCTTTCCTCATTTTGAAGCCATACAGTGTTTTTCAATCTGTAGGCTGAAAAAAAATTAAAAACAAACAAACAAAAAGAGCCCTGATTTTGACCAGCAAAACCAAAACGATAAAAATTAAATAAAGCAGACAGGAATAATATAAAATAAACTCAATAGAAATGGAAAACACCAAAGTAATACCATAATTAGGAATACTGTTGTTTCACCCCTGGCTGGTGGCACAGTGGATAAGGTGCCAGCCTGTGAACCCAAAGGTTGCTGGTTCAATTCCCAGCCAGGGCACATAACCAGGTTGCAAGCCAGGTCCGTAGCTGGAGGCAGGTGAAAGGCAACTGTACATTGATGTATCTCTCCTTTCTCCTCTCTCTAAAAATAATAAATACAATCTTTAAAATAAAAAAATAAAGAAGAATACTATTGTTTTTTTGGGGGGGGTCTCACTATGTGTGTGAATGTGTGTATGAGTGCATGTATCAGGTCACGGCATAAAATAGTTGGCTTAAATTTTTTAACAATGTTTTTAAACTAAGGATTTAAACTAAGACTTTGGGCTCCAGGTCCAATTCTTTTGCTTATAATAGGTACCCAATACAGAGAAGGGTTGGGTACCCTATGAGCTTTTAATGAATATTGATTGATACTTATGGAATGAGTGATGGAAATTGCCAATTGAGGGCCTAAGATATTGCTAGGATAATATTCTGATAAGAGGAATGATATCCTAGTAAATAGTTAAGGGCTTTTAGTACCAGCTCATCTCTACCTCTGGTGAATATCTGAATCAGAAGTCACCATTATCCTCTTAAGAATAGCAAATGAAGATTCATGGGCCCATAAATTTCCTCTTCTATGAGCCCCTGGAGTTACATGGCTTAGATGAAAAGCAGAGCTCATGAATAAATGTCCTGTTTAGTAAACCCAGAGCTAGGGGCAGAAACACATGTCCTTTTATAATTCTCTTAGAACCATTGAAGTTAGAGTTCGCCAACAGAAATATTCCCGAGAAAGTTACCTCTGAAGGAAGCTCAGTTTGCTGATTTGGAATTGGTGTCTGTCAACTCGAAGTTTTCAGTCAATTTAACAGTCTATGGGCTGAGGTGGAATTTCTACCTACAGAGCCCGTTAGTGGATCTTGGCAACAGGACACAGTGTCTTGGAGCCACAACTGTAATTGACTGATTCACTCTATTATATTTTAAGCAAAAGCATATTGCACTCCCATGAAGTTTATGGTACCAACTAAATTAAAAGAATGGAGTGGGGGAACAAGTTATGTTTTGACCAAGCTAGTGGTTGATAACCGAGGAGTCAAATAGAAACCAACAGACTTAAAGGTCTGTTTTTAGCCTACGAAGGACAAAGCAGTGAGGAAGTTTCCGAGACCCACAATGATGATCTTGATCAAGCATCCCCAAGGCCAAAATTATTGCCCTTTCTATGACATTTTCCTCCCCGCCTTAATTCTTGCCCCCCAATAAAGCTATGTAACAACTGCTTCGACAATAATTACCTTCTTTTCTCTTTTGTTGCCTGTGCTCTTGGAATCATGTCCAAGAAACTATTGCCAAATCCAGTGTCATGGAGCTTTTCCCTGGCCTTGTGTCCTTTAAGAAAAGCACCACTGACTGACCCAGGAAAGGGAATGGGTACAAGGAAAAGAGACATGTTGGTGCTATAAAACTTCACCTGGGGGAGGGGGACAGGGGGGAGCAAAAAGGGGATGGATGTAATACAACAACAATAAAATTTAAAAAAACTTCACCTGGATACCTCCCTTCCCTCTTTCAGTTGCTCTCTGTTTCTTTGCTCTGACCACATAACCTTTGTGATTAGGAAGAAATTCTACCAGCTCTGAGATGGCAGTGACTGAGACTTATCTAAAAGAACTTCAGCTCCCAAAATACTTTCATTCCCACCATGGGCCAAAAGCCTTAAACCAAGGGACGGGAGACTGTGTTCGACACTTTGGTTATCTCTAAGGATGTGATGAAAACCTTCTCACAATCAGAAGCCACAAATCAGAAAACTGACTCAGTTTTCTGCCATTTCTGCTATTCCAGCCTTTAGGAGCTTACTAATAAACCACTTTATTAATCAACGTTACCAGGATTCCATGCATACAGAATACGGTGGAAGAGTAACCCATTAACCAAACAGGCCCAATGAGTGAAGTAAACAAAATTCTTATAACCCTGACGCATAATGTTGATCCTTTCTTCAGGGTGGCATGATTCCTCTTCCCCATGTGCAATGGCAACTAACTACATTTCCTTCTTTTCCAGCTTTTTTCAACCCACCTTTACATTGTGTAACCTGGTCCTTAAAACAGAAGCTATTTTTTTTGGAATCCTCTCCAAAAAGGTTTTGTCAAGTTTCCTTTACGTGACATAATCTAGATGGTAAAACAAGGTGGTTTATTTTTCTATCTTCTCAATGCAACATCACAAGGCTGAATGAGATCCTTCGGGCTCTACTCTCTTGCTGTGGATTCTGATTTTGTGTCCCTACCATCATGCTAAGGTAGCTCACGTGCATACATGTGCATGCACACACACACACATACTCACACAGTCACAAACTGTTCATACATAAAGCAGGACAGGAAGAGGCATTCGTTGTTGCTTGTTTGTATTTTGTTTTGGTTGTCATATAGCATGCAGAGACTGATGAAGTCAAGGCGTGGTTGTGTGATGAACAGAGGCAAGGAATTAGAGGACAGCGATGAACCGCGCTGACGGCGTGAAGGCAGAGATCTGGAACGGATGGATGTGACAGGCAAGCACACGCGTGCTGCCAACACAAAGGAGAAGGTGGGTGGGATGGACAATGCTGGGAACATGAAGTCCCATCCACCTCTAGGCTGTAAGCCCTGATACGCCCATTTCAGGCCACCTATCAAAGTCCACTGTGCACATGCAGATGCGTGCAAAGAGCTGAGAGGCCTCTCCTGGTAAAAATCCCAGAGAGGCTTAAGAGTAACGTAGGGAAGCAAAAAATGTGCAATGGCTGAGGTTAACAGAAAAGCGTTCTGTGCTAAGTTGCTGCAGAAATTATTCAAAATAAGTCAACTGCGAAAATACGGCCACCGAGACCCTGCCAAGGTTAACGTGGGCCACTGGGATCTGCTGAGCCTTAAGGCAGGCCCCGTAATCCAAAACTGCCAGTGGAAGCTTAGTTTAAGCACCGATTTTCTTGTCCCCCATTTTAGTAGGGAATGTGTGGGGGTGGGCAGGCTGCGGTGACCACACGGCAGGCAATTGTGCTGAGCCAGAGAAAGTCTGGTTTCTCTCTCTCAGAAAAGAGGGGGTTTTTTCCATCCCTCTCTCCCTTCTCTCCACAGACATCCTTGGATACTCACCTCAAATCCTACAGAAAATGAGAGCGACGCTCATTTTGCTGGGGTTTTCCCAGAGAGCTGGAAGTAGTACTCTCTTTCCTACAAATTGGCCAATTTCTGGGCTAGACACAGGGCCCACATGAGAGCTAAACAAAGGTTGAAAAGCAGAAACGAGGAGGGCGGGGGGTGCCTCATTGTCTCACACGGGCCATGAATTAATTGGTGTCACCAGAAGAAAACCCTGTTTGATAATTCAGGGAGTAGCTTAGCAAAGGTATTATTTCACAACTTCCCAAATCTGTAATTACGCTCACTCCACTCCAGTGGAAACCTCTCCCCAGATTTTACTCTCTAATGGCCACGTAATAAAAGGTAATATATGTTCTCATGTGAAGCCATAAATAGGAACACACAGCAGCACTGTCTTCCTGAGGAAACCTCGGGTCTTCTGGGATGCATATTTGCTCACACAATGAGCTGACACAAATCAACATGGTGGCTGAGCAGGCGCTGGGTGAGTGATGGCCTGGCTCCTAATGAAATCAAACCATGAAAGGCATTAGAAGGATTGATTGGTGTTAAGTTAGCTGCCAGTGTTAGCCAGGGTACCCCAGGCTGTAATGAAACTGCCAGTGGTTATTTATGGAGATGCAGGCTGTGGGGTATAAGTTACATCCAGCAGGCTGATCTTACCCACAGACAGACAGACAGTTGAACTTCCACAATGAAAGAAGTGGCAGGAGCCCAATTCCGTGGGGCTGCTGGCCAGCTGGCTGGGGTAGCACACTTTCCCAGTCATTTGCACCAGGCTGGAAAAGGCCAGGCTCCCATCCAAAAGGAAAATGGGTCCGGGTTAATGTATAGCTTGGAAAAGTTGACTTCAGGTAGGACAAGAGAAGGGGTCATAACAGAACCAAACAAAAACATCCACATACAAAAACAATCAATGCTTTATTCTAACCCAAGGGACAGGATCTCTGCTTATTCTCAATGCTTGT